>JAWMAG010000054.1:9280000-9722500 GCA_037013455.1 Ceratitis rosa
CTGTCTATGTTTTATTTTCATTCTGGAGTTAATCCAAAGGCATGGAATCGAGACGAATTTAGGCAGCGAAGTTGATTATGGAAGAATTACAAATTTTAAAATAATATTTTCAAATAATTTAACCAGGGTGACTTTCAACTTTCGTAAGACTTTTTTACTTGTCTATAAAAAAATTGTAACCGATCATGAACAATGGAGCGGTTTACTCACATAGGATAGCGTTTAGGAAAAATTACTAATACAAACTTAGAAAAATAAACTGTCATAGTAATAATTGTTTCTTTCTTGAATAATTTATTTCAATTACATATATCTTTATTGTTTTCTTTATTTTTTATTAAATTTCTTATACCCGAAAACTACATATTTTTCCTCTAAAATTTTCGAGCTACTAACGACACACAACTATTACCCCTTTGACAGCAACTTATTGGACAAATGGGTATTCTGGAATCTTTTTTCACTTTTTCACATTTGGTCTGCGCACTATTTTTTGTACAATATCGGTGACAAACAAGTTGGCCACGTCGATAAGACGTAACAATTGATCTACAGTTGGTCCGTTGTGCTAAATGATAGAAAAGAAAGAGCTGCTGTTATTAATAGTATAAAATAGTACTAATAGAAATTAAAACAATCAAAGAAATGTACAAACTTGTGGAAAATCATAGAAAATTACCTTGAACAACTGCCCAACTGAATAGTATAGCTATTAAGAAGAGGCTAAAATATTTCACCATCTTGACGGCAAAGTATTGAATGTCTTAATAAAGTTAATACGATTATTTATATATCCTAGCAGATTGTTGTATTATTTATTTAAACTGTATTATATAATAACTTAAATACCATATTTATGAATTAGTAAAAAGAAATAATAAACAAAAGTTATTTTATTGTATATTAAGAGAGTTCGCTTTATATTTATTCATTTACTTTGAATTTCCGGCAACCTATGCGTTTTTTTATTGGAAAAAAAAAATTAAAAATACAATAAAATGAAATGAAATAAAAAGTAAATAAAACGAACAAAAAATTATTTTTTTTCGCTTCTTATAAATTCATCTGCGCCCTGCAACTATTATTATTCGCATGGTTTCAGTTTAAAGATCCGTCTATAGGAGACTATTGGATCTTAGTCGTCTCTTACAACAAGCATGTCTTACCTTGATAAATTCTTCAACTAACTAAGTTAATAGTTTAGTTTACATTTTTTGTATTAATTCTGATTAAACGCACTTAGACCTCGTGACCCCAAAGTTAGGCCCAAGTGAAAAAGACCTTTCACATTTGCCTAGATGCTCAAACCGTTTAACGCGTTATGTGAAGCACAAAAGATGGAAACGAATTCCACAAGATAGTCGAAATAAAAATTGTAGAGAAAGCGTTGTTGGGCCACACCACGGACAGTCGCAGAGGTAGCGTTCTATTGACTACTTCTCATCTGTGTACTTGCAGCTGCGACAAAAGTCATTATAGAATTATTTCGTTCTTCTACTGTGCAACCACATCAGGCATTGTCCGGTTATTACTCCGGTTGTATTGCTGATGGATGTTCGACGGACTCACAGTTCTCTGTATTTTTTTTCTGTGCACGTGGATCCAAACCATATACACGTATGTTTCGCATACAGTCATTTTTCAGGTGACTTCAGGGCAGTTTGGATGTCGGAATAGATTGTGATAAACCGAGGCAACACTGCAAAATTGAGTGACTACGAATTGTCTTCCTTTATCGCAATTAGTTCTGCTTGAAAAAGGCTGCAGTTGTCTGGAAGTCATATCAATTGCTAGTGATACTTAGTGTAGTTTTGAGCCGTTGGTAAAGATTACTATAGAGCTTTGATCATGAACTGTTGTATTTTCTTATTCGTAATTTATTGTCAAAACAGAAAACTAAAATGGTGTATGCCCCCTCTTCCGAAAACAGTGTACTCGTAAAATCTCTTCAAGGTTAAGTTGTATTTCACTTTATGGATTTGTAGCTCGCATGAACTTTACTATATAAAGATCTAATAATAAGATAGACTTAAGGAGAGCTTCAAAGGCTTGCGTGGGTATTAAAGTCAGCAGTCTTGTAACAAGAATGAAAGTCGTCTGCTAAACTTTATCCACTTTGCTCCTAAAATTAAATTTTTCTACTGCCGGGCACCAAATTCTCACTCCGTAGAACAATATGGTTCTTACTACCGCTTTGTATAACCAGTTTATGAGATGAGATTTTACTTCCCATATTTGAGTGATCCCCGCCTTGCAGAACTTCCTACCGTTTTCCAGTGAGTTTACTATCTTAGTTTACATCCAGATACTTGACCTCAGTGAGAGAAAGTGTTATAATGCCTTTGAGATGAGTTGTACCTTTTGGATTCTTTTCCTCAAAAATATGTAGTTGAAGGCAAAATGCGTACAAAATAGAAATAAAATTAATTCATACAACCCTTTTTCTGACCGAAATGGTGGGGGCTAGTGAAGCAGATTTTTCAAAAGAAAAACAACAAGACTCCTACCAATTTTTGAGGAAAGATCCTGAATTCGTATTCTGACCAGATCAGCATTAAAAATTAAAAATAATTACTTAAAAATAATAAAAATTAAATTTTTTAAGTACAATTGCTTCTCGGTAGAAATGTCAACCCTTCGAATGAATTGCTAACATTAAATAAAAAATATTAAAAACATAAAAATCCATAAACCAATTCAATTTGTTTGGTGAAAATCAATTTTATAAAAAGTTTTAAAAAATACGAGTATGTAATCCAAATTCATATTTGATAGGTTTTCAGTGTAAATAATTATAATTTATTGTTGTTTTACAAATATCTTCTTCTTTGAAACATATCGGTATTAATTTTATTAATTTAATATTTTTCATTTAAGTCTGCCTGCAGCCATCGCCAATACGACAGCAATGCCTCGGGCATATTCTAATGGTTAATGGCAAACGTACGGTGGCACATTTGAAAGGTAAGCGGCTCGGTGGACATTGTCGCTCACATAATCTTTGTCCCTCTTTAGCTTTTATGGCTATCTTTTGACATGGACGCGGTTGAGCTGGATAGATAAATTATGGATGTGAAATATATTGTATTAAGTTTAAATAATTTCAATCAAGTGTTGCTTACCATGCACTGTTATAAAAGCAAAAACTAAGACAATTAATATTGTACCAAAAAATTTAGTCATTTTACTGTAAAGAAATAAAGAAAGTTTTGAGTGGAACGATTGTTGATGTGTATCTGGTTTATGGTGTTTAATAATCGAGCGAAAGGACTTATATAATATCATGGACTCTTTAGTTAATTATAGCATAAAAACAAAAGCTGTTTGTTTATAACCACAATAACGGTGTTGAGCAATATTTACTTTGAATGTAAGCCATGCAGAGGTCATTGGTAGGAGCAGTAACAACTGTTTATTGTGGAAAAAATTGAATAAATGTAAATAATATAAGACAATCACAACTTGTTTATAAAAAAAGAACCAAAAGCCTTAATATTATTGTATTTATAAACAAGATTGTAATATGAATATCAGAATAACTTTTGTTTTAACGTAAAACAAAAAAAAATATTATTTTATTTTATCTACTCATTATGTATTCTTTTGTTTATGTTTATTTCAATATAATTTTTAATAAATAAACTAATTTTTAAACATTTATTGAATAGCCACAAAGAAACCAATTAAATAATTATTATTTAAGCAATTTTTTACCAAAAGTAAATTTACACTGATTTTTTCATATAAATAAGCTTGAAATTATTTTTAATTAATATATTACAAATTTATCGAAAACATAAATTTTATCCAATTTAATTAATTTTTTTCTTCTAAAAATGAAATTATTTATTTACATTTTACTGCTCAGCTTCACAGTGAGTGCTTTTGGTAAGTCCTATATTTAGCATTTTATTTTCATTTGAAAAATTTATGTCCATACTCATTTTCAGCGCAATTTAATCACTGCCGCATGAGATCTGTCAGAGTAATTAAAGGTCAGCGAGTATGTCAGCAATCCTGTATACCCATCCGTGGTCAACGTGTTGTTTGTACTGTTGCACAAACTTCTCAAATCATTTCTATCTGTCCAAGCGGTTGTTGTCGTATGGGCAGTTCTTGTCATCAGCTGCAAAAAACATGAAAATATCAATAAAAATTAAATAAAGAAAAAAATATAAATAAGAGAATTAATTTTTTTACCTCAAAGGTAGTGTGTTATTGGTATCAATTTTCAAAAAAGCTTGCAAATTTACACTCCTTTAGCGCACACCTGGAGAGCAGTTATGAGCGCCAATCCCGCTGCGATACCAGAGTTGTGCTTGGTAATTTCCACCACATGGTGAACAATGAAGGTGAAAAAATAGCCTCGTTGTTGAAACCTTTTCAATTTTTATAAGAGTGCACAGCTTTTGGCGTATGCCCATGATGTCTGGTATAAAGACTCGACTTCGCGGGAACAGGCAGTCCTTAAACCGCAGGAGTTAAGAAAGGAAAGTGAGAGGGTGAGCATGAAGTGTCATCCCATAGTTTTCTAAGCCGAGTTGCTCATAAGTGCTCTTAGAGAAGAAGGACCGTCGAACCTTTCTTGGGTTTGCTGGCGAACGTTCTTTGCAGCACAGAGGCGTGTTCGTATTTTTAGTAGTACAAGGTAATGGTTTGAGTCGATTTTGAATTCTCAGAGCATGCCAAAAACACTGGATATATGTCGTCTGTCGATCACAGGCAAATAGTTTTCCGACTAGGCAATTGAAAAATAAAGTCCTCTCTCATTCATTCATCATTTCCATTCTACTGAATAATGCAAAGGCTAGTAAGGCTAGTTTCCAGTAGAAAGCATATATGGACTTCTGGGTACTAGTGCAACGAATACTGTAGACGACGGAGTCACAAGCTGTTTAAGATGTACGACGAAATTGACATATATCAACGAATAAGGGACCGCGGCTACGATGGATAGGATATATCATCCGTATTGACGACAACACACCAGCCTTGAAACTATTCGTTACGCTTCGCGCTGGTGAAAATAGCAGAAGAAGAAAGCCTTCCCTCTGTTTAGAAAATTAGGCGGAGAAGAATTTTTATTTACTTGATAATTCCGATTTACGCCAAACAGCAAACAAAAAAACAACTGTCGCGCTATGGTGGTGTCTCCTAACCATATTAAAGTTTTTCATTGGAGCTGATTTCTACTTGGTGGCTGCCGCCCTTCGCGAAGAGGTGTAAATTCCCAACACTTTTATGTATCAAGTCCCTATCTCGTCGCAGACACCACCTTGCTGCTACACTTCTGCTGAACAGTCGGCTGTAATACGACTCAGGTGTACCCTTAAGCCGAATATGTCAGAGTGATACGAACAAGGCCCTCTCCCTTTTAGCTGTGGCCCAAGTCTTCACACAGGTTGGTTACCTGCAACTCGCTTAAGAATAGCTCACGTAAAGGGTGTGTGACGAGAGTAGTAACATATTTGAACATAACATTGTAACTGCAACTGTTTACCTTTAAGTAAGACTACAACCCACATGGCAACCCTGCTTAAAATTATATATAGAAGTTATTGTTGCGTTGTATGTATATCTGCATGTTATCATGTATACCTATAATCACTTCGCTCCATTGTTGCAATAATTATTTCGAATAAATTATCGTACAAGGCCATCCAGCCAAGTAGTTCCGAAAAAGTCTATAAAAGCAAATTCATCCGTTTGAAATCACTATTTGTAGACAAAAATGTGTAAATTTAGTTTATTTTTAATTTTCGCTACGTGCATATTTTTGAAATTGTGGTTGTGTATTAAGGGTTTGTTATACATATTATATTTTTTGCCTTTCGACTGATGAAATTCCATCGAAAATTTTGTGCTTCAAAGCCAATTCAACTAGCTTTTCTACAGGAAGTGCTTATAAAAAAATTTTTTAAAAAGCATTGTAAATTCGTAAAAAGTTCCATTGTTTCAGTGCAAAGTTTTCTGAAATATATATGTATTTTTTAATTATGACATTTATGTAATTTTGTCCATCTTCTCTAACCCTCTATACTTTCAGCTAATGGCGGTCCACGCGGTTGCTCCGGTAGCCGCAATGAGATTTACTTAAATCCAGGACCAAATTGCGAACGAACGTGTCGTGATTTGAATGTAGAATGTATGAAAGTGTATGTTATGCCTCCGTCTGGTTGTTATTGTCGAGAAGGATTTGCGCGTAACGATGCAGGACGTTGTATACCCACTCGACTTTGTAGACCAACGAAATAAATTTCTTCATTATAACTTAAAATTGCTTTAAGAAAGGGTATAATGAAATAAAGAAAAATAATACCAAATTATACAATATTGGCAATAAAAAATTACAAACTCCATTCGAAAACTCCAAAAATTTTTTCTTAAATAATTTGAAATAAAAGAAGCCGAAAACAAATTTATAAAACTAATATATAATATATTTTTTTTTAATTTATTAACAGTAGTTTGCGATACATTTCAATAAATTTATTAATCAGTTAATTTCTTCTTCAAGTATTTTTATACTTAAATGTGCTCTAATAAATAATATGGTCCAGTAAAAAGTCATCCATTATTTTTGCAATAGATGGCTTTAGCATTCTATATGTGCTTTTGGATTAAACTAGATGGCATTAGAGAGGTGAAGCAGAATGGAAGTGTTGATCACTGAACTCAGTAAGTTTGATACTGTAGCAGTCAATGATGCAGAATTAGAGTTTCGTCGATTTTTTGCCGATAATTTTGTAAAAGATTCTCAATAGTCGAAAATGTCGTTAAAACTATGGAAATCGTCGGGTCTGACCGTCATGCGAGTACTTTTCCGATTGCCTAAGAACTAAACATTGCACAAAATACACTTGAAAAAGGCTTATACACAAGGAACAGGCACAAGTGTTTCTATGAGAGAGACATGATGGCACACCCTTGATAATATCAAAGGGTGCATATTTGACAAAAATCAGATAATTCTATGTACGGTAAGCGAAGTCTTCAAATCAATTAAAAAATAATGGATTTACTAGACGTATTATCATATATATATAAACCTTTTCCCTCAAGTAATAATTTATTATTATTTTTTATTTTTTAATCATTCAAATTAGCACAACTATTAAGTTCTATAAACCCATTGGCAAATTGAACCCAAACGGCAGCAATTCGGCGGACATAATCTTACGGTGGTGGCAGTACGTGCTGTAGCGCAACGTGTAACTGACGTACCCGGACCCGTAAAACATTGACGTTCACAAAACCTTTCACCCGCTCGAACGCTAAATATGCGAGGCTGACATGGTGGTTGGGCTGTAAATAACAAAAAATTAAAAACAACATATAAATGATAGTGAAATAATAAAGTGAACAAATAAATAAAGGTATTTGAATAAATAAAATAAGAAATTAGTCGAAATCATAGTAAATTACTAACCTATAACTGCAGATATTCCATAAAGAACAACTAAAGTCAATAAAAATTTAAAGTTAAACATCGCCACTCTGAATTCGCGAAATTACTATAAACGACGTTTTCAATCTTATAAACAGTGACTTATGTAATTTATTAAACGTATTTCACGCAATACAAATTTATTATTGATTTTAATTTTACAATGAAAACAGCTGCGAATAAAACAATGTGCAATATACCTTTTTATTTATTTTTTTTTCTCATTCAAAAATTATCTTCAATGTTCTTTTTATTGTTAAACATTTAAGTTCTTTCATTTAAATACAATCAAAATAATAAAAAACGTAAAAAATTTATATTTTAAAACAATACTATTGTTGGTTTTCAAGACTTTTTCGCCTTGAATTACATAAATTGTAGTACAGGGTTTTGCAATAAGACAAGTTGTTTAGATATTCAAAGAAAAATTGCATTTTTTGAGAAGATATGCTATTGATAATGGAAGAAAATATCAGCCAAATGGCCGCCACGGCAACGCTTAGAGCACCGTATCCATTTTATGAAATTTTACATCACCAAGTCACAAAGTGGCCTAAATAACCTTGAATTCCTTCTTTGAGGTCTTAAATCGACGTTGACCTTAACTTCCATGTGGCTCCAAAGAAAGAGATCGCAAGGTGTTAAATCACAAGATCTCGGTAACCGATTGTGATCACCTCTTTGAGAGATAATAAAATAATAATAATAAGCCCAACGAATACCCTCCACCCGCCCAACCGACATGATAGGCGACATCTGCATAACGTACGGAATATGCCGATTCATGATTGGGAAGCGTTTGTTAAGCGTCAAGATTTAAAACTGTTCAGCTACAGAAAAAATAATTATTCAACAGCTAAAATTTAGTAAATATGGGATTTTAAAATTTAATTGTTGAGAGAAATAAGAATTGTTTTTTTGATGCTAAAAAGCAAATCTGAGAGATCGAAGGTGCTGGAATGAAAATTAAAATTGTGACACAATCGGCGAGAGGGTTCATTCAATTCATAATTTGTGTTACAAGACTTTAATAGTAAAAGCGTAAACTGCCTAGATACACGAGTTGGAACAATAAAGTTTACCTCAAATAAGAGCCATGACCTACAAATTGATCCGTTAAAAAGTTTCACTACGAACAATGCGCCTAACATTTCTAATGCGAAAAGTAAAAGTTGTTTTTCCATTACAAGAGCGGCTATAAAAAATCATTAATGATTTCTCGATAGCGCAATCCAAATAAATAAGAAAATAAGATCCAGTGAGAGGGTCGCGGTAGCCGAGTGGTTAGCATTGCGTACTGACATTCGGAAGGAAAATTAATTTAAATAAAAAATTAAGTTAAATTTTCTAATGGCGGTCGCCCCTCGGCAGAGAATGTCCACCCTTCCGAGTGTATTTCGGGCATGAAATAAAGGCTCCTTGTAAAAAACCCATCAGCCGTTCGGAGGCGGCTTAGTAGGTATAAACTGTAGGACTCTCCATTTGTTGGAAAAACATCAAGACGCAAAACCACAAATTAGAGGAGGAGCTCGGCCGAAAATCGCTTCAGCAGTTACAAAGTTCTAATTATATATATATATAAGGTCCAGTGTCCCCGCTGGATCATAAACCGCACCAAACAGTTAAACGTTGAGGATGGAGAGGTTTTTCAACAATAAATCTAGGGTTTTCCGAGACCCAGAGGAGACATTTCATGGACCCAATCAGCAAAGACACGACGTTGTTAATGATTGGTCAGCTTGAGCTTTTGTGTTAACGGAACTTAAGACCCAAGTCTTTATGCAAAATACGGTGTAATGATATTTGTGGAATGCCCAAATCTAAAGTAAGAAGAGGAAAAGACAAACCTAGGTTTTCTTCAACACTTTGGGCTGCAGCAGCAATATTCTCAGTTATTCTTGAGCCGCGCACGTGTTTTATACTTATAAGCGCTTATAAATATTTTATCGTTCAAATCGTCGACATGAAATATGCTTTATCCAAATGTTTATCAACATTGTTGTTTAGTCTCATTATAGCACAGTGCATATATGAACCTATCAACATTTGACGCCCATAAAGCTAAGGCATACACCAGCAAAGAGCAAGCGCGCCATCTATATGCGAAGTTAAAGAAATTTACATGTAACTATGGAAATTTGAAATGTGTCAGAGAACTTATAATAAGTTATCTGGTGTGTGCTACTTCGATACCAAAATTGTAAAGAATTGAAATATGTTTACGGAAGGAAGGTAATGAGTTCGAGTCTTGGTCTGATTTTTTTTTTATTTATTTTAATCAATCAATCTTAATTTTTTGGAAGAACCATCAAGACGAACGCCACAAATTTGAGCAAGAGCTCTGCCGGAAATCGGTTCAGCTGTTATAAGGCAGACGGTCTTCTACTGTAAACTATTAGTGAAAAGCAAACACAAGAAACTTTCATTATGGCCTTCATACACTCTCTTTATTTACCGTGAGTGTTATCGTCATCATATTTGCAACTGTGAAACGTATGCCTTTCACTTTGTGACAAAACGTGTGTCATTTGTCGGGTAATTGTGTTGTCAGTTCTTAATTATCATTATCAACTCAGCTGGTTTCGACTTGAGCTCCGCATAGTTTCGTCAACCTACTGGATTTGCTAAAATGATCGTTGCGCCGATTCTACTTCTGTGACCATCAGCGGCCTTAGCCATTCCTGCAACCCGTGCAATTCCTCCACAAAATACTATGACACCGGTGTTCTACTGGCAGCTGGTATGATGAGAAATGCCGAAATGCAACGCTCGACCACAACACGCGCTATATGGGATAAATACCGATAGTTGATGAAAGAAGCGAAACGCATTTGGAGGCAGAAAAAGCGAGAGGCTAAAAAGTGTGGGCATGTACCTATGCCTAGAGATGCTGACCGCAGGGGTAAAGCTCGGAAATTTTCTGAGAAAATGCTGCGATTTACAGAAGAGTTTAGAACCAGACCGATGTCCAGAGCATACTGAGTTTATGAAGAGAACATCTTTCAGCCTGCTGAATGGCAGTGAAAGTGCAACAACTGGAAATGGTGATCCCGAATTCTCAATCGAAGACGCTGGAAAAGACATTTCGCTATCCGACCATTAAGAAGTCCGAATAAAAATTTCCCACTTTAAGAAGAACTAAGCCGCGGAAGTCGGTGTCAAGGAAAGACGAATACCGCCGACGGTAGAAGGTAAGATGTTCGAGGCATACGGTGACATTGACTATAGGCGACAATACTCCAACGTTGAAAGTTTTCGACGCAGTGCCTGCCGGTTTATCGTTGGAAGGATCAGGTGGAGAGCAGCTTGGCTTCAGTTGTTATTTCCAATTGGTGCTAAATATCGAAAAGAAGAAACGGCTGGTGTGCTACTATTGATACGGCTATAAAGTGAAAGCGAAAAGAAGAAGAAGAAGAAGAAGAAATAAAATAAAGCCTACAACAATCAGCTGTCAAAATTAAACTAAGAGCAGTATCGCACGGAAATTTGGCATTGTTTGCGTAAATATCAACGCACTACAAGGCACTATGACCTTTTTTGCAGTAGCAGCGCATTCTGACGGTCGAGGAGGTTACTTTTCACCCCACCTAGTAAAATACATCGCAAATACAGATATCTGATATTTTCTTTAGAAAAATATTGGAAATGACCTCACTTATGGCCGAAAACTTTCTGTGATTCAACATTCTACCGACCACACTTAAACTCAGAAAATTTTAATTTTTTTTTCATGTCATTTGGGGACCACCTATAGAAGATACCCCGGAAGCCGTACAATTTTCTCGGTTTAAATTTTTTGCCGGACATCCCGAAACTCTGAAAAATTTACAATGCAATGCTGCAATGACATCCATAACGTTGCCAGATCGGCACGACTCAAAGCCGATTTATCTTTCATGTTTATGATTTCAAAAACATTTTAATTTTTCTTTTTTTTTAAACAAACTTTATTAATTAAAAACATTTCTTACATTTACATTTATATTTATAAAACAGACAATAAAATTGTTGTTATTTTCATTATACATATACATATAAGTATTTTTTCATGTTATTTGTTGCAAATTTATAAGTTTACTGCACGCAATAGTTGTTGTTGAATATTAATTAAATAGCAAATGAAGCAAACATTTATTTATTTGTGCTTAAAACAATACATACATACAAAAACAAATAATTGTATTTTTTATTTATTTATTTTATTATCTTTGCCACTTCTTTGTATTACAATTAGTTGTATTTTTACAACAATGACAAATGTAAAAACAAATAATGTCTGTATGTATATTAGTTTTAGTGCAAATAATCATTTTTAAAGTTGTAGACACACATACATACATACAAAAGTAGAAAAGCTTGAAATATGTATATTGACAGTCAAAAGTATATTTATTATTTTATTTTAATTTCATTTTATTTTTTTTTAGGTGGGGAATAAATGTTAAAAATTTGTATAAGGCAGCACAGCTAATAGAATTATTTATTGCCATAGATATTGATTATTTAAAGTTATTTCTAATATCTATAACTAAAATTAAATTTTCACTGAACATTAAGTTGTTGTAAACTACCAATAAATTGTTTAAAACTATGATTATTATTTTATTTAAATATTCATTTTGTTTTGACTATTTTGAGGCAATGAGCTGAACTCACGGACATACATACACGTATGTGCATACGAGTACACAGTGATATATGTATGTAGGTATGTACGAGCTGGTATGTAAGTGCGTTTAGCATCATAGTGTTGCCATATTGTATGAATATTCAAAATTTCATTATTTTGCCATTTATTTTATGTTATGTTAAGTTATGTTAAGTGCTCAGTGCTTTTGGTGGTATGCATACAAGTTTATGAGGCGAGCTTTTCAAATTGTTCGGTTGTTCTTTTGTAATGTTTTACAAGAAAAAATAAAAAAAAATATTTTTTTTTTTATTAATTTATTTACTATTCCTTTTTTATTTAAATTTTATTCTTTTGACTTGTTTTTTATATTAATTAATAATTTGAACCGCTTCTGTGCGCCAAATACAGGAAATATGTACCAGCAGCGTAAGCCAAGAAAATGAATACACCAAAAACTCCTGCCGCAATATTAGAGCCATATCCATAACTATTCGGATAGCCGGACCATTTGGCCAATTGCACAACGAATGCTATGAAGTAGAGAAGGGTGCATATCGCGGTGTTAATCAATTCCTGCAAAGAAAGAGAGGGAAAATAAATATTTTTTTTTATGAAAATTTAATGAAAATGGCTTTAGTGATCTGTATCTCGCGTTCTATAAGTGCGATTGGATTAAAGTACGTGTAGATGAAATTTGAAAGACGATATTTTTTCTCAAAAAGATATCGGGAGAAGTGTGAATCTTTTAACTCAGTATTGTTTGAGCGTATGTTAAAGATAGGCATCAGCAAAAAGAAACTACGCTATGTTTATGGTCCTGATACTATAACAGTCAATAATGCGTAATTCGGGTTTCGTCGATTTCGTCCCGGTAATTTTGATGTAAAGGGTGGTTAAATTGTAAGGGCAGATGTTGAATGTGAACCACACCTAAACGCCGAGTTTTTTTCCGAATTTAATTTGACATTTCTCTATTTCAGACTTACTCAATTTGAACCATGGAGAGATACACAATCCAACAACGTGTTAAAGTTATCTAGACTTATTATGAAAATTTTCGAAGAAAATCATCTTCAGTGATGAGGCACATTTTCACCTCAGTGGATTCGTCCATAAACAGAATTGCCGCATTTGGGCGAATGAGAATCCAAGAGTGATTGTCGAAAAACCAATGCACCCACAAAGAGTGACTGTTTGGTGCGGTTTATGGGCTGGCGGCATCATCGGGCCGTATTTTTTCCAAAATGAGGCCGGTCAGGCAGTTACTGTGAATGGTGTTCGCTATCGTGAGATGATAACGAATTTTTTATGGCCACAATTGGAAGATATGGATGTGGACGATATGTGGTTTCAGCAGGACGGTGCCACTTGCCACACAGCTAACGAAAGAATGGCTCTTTTGCGCAACAAATTCAATGGCCGTGTTATCTCACGTAATGGCGATGTCAATTGGCCCCGAGATCATGTGATTTGACACCGTTGGACTTTTTTCTCTGGGGTTATTTGAAAGAAAAGGTGTACGTCGATAAGCCAGCAACAATTCAAGAGCTAAAGGATGAGATAATTCGGCACATTAACGGCATAGAAACTCCATTATGCCTCAGCGTCATCGAAAATTTGGACCATCGTATGGAGGTGTGCCGCCGAGGTCGCGGCGCTCATTTGGCCGATATTTTGTTACATACATAATTGAGTAATACCAATATATCATAATAAAATAAAATTTCAATAATTTCTTAAATAGTTTGTGTTTTATTCAAAATCAACATCGGCCCTTGAAAATTTAACCACCCTTTAAAAGATGCTCCATGGTGTGGAAGGCCAACTGTCGAAAATGTCGTTAAAATAATGGAAATTGTCGAGTCTGACCTTCATGCGAGCACTGTTTCGATTGCACTGGAGCTAAAAAATAGCACAAACAGCATACAAAGAAGCTTAATGTATTGCTGCCACATGAGTCAACGAGAAAAAAACCTCATGGACTGAATTTCCATCTGCGAATCGCTGCTGAATCGTAACAAAATCGACCCATTTTTGAACAAAACAAACTGTCTCCAAGCTCGGATTGCTACCGTAAAGGTTAAATTCTTAATTCGGACTCGTATGGTCAATAATTGGACCGTCTAAAGCACTCAGCGCCTTTGGCTGCCAGGGGGGGGAATTGTGTTTCATCAGGACAACGCCAGACCACGCACATCGATAACGAATCGACAGACCCTCCGAGAGCTTGATTGAGTGGTTATTATGCATGTATCCGTCTTGTACTCCGGATTTGACACCAAGTCATTACCATCTGTTTTTGTCTATGTCGAATGATTTGGCTGGATAAGAATTGACCTCAAGAGAAGCCTGTGAAATTCATTGTCCCAAATTTTGGCCAATAGAGACAAGGATTTCTATGAGAGACATCTATCAGTTAGCATTTGTTTGTGACGGGAAGCAGTTTCTTTCAGATAGGGAGGGTATTCTTCAAACTTTACAGAACAGATCTATCACTGAAGGCCGAATAGCTTTCAGACAGGCACGTCCTACTCCACCAAGCTATTGGGAATGGCGAAAACAATTTAACGAATGCCTTCACTGATAGCACACTTCCGTCGTGTTTCTACTGTTAGTAGATAAAAATGTTTCAATATTCTCTAGAATATATAGAAAAATTAATAGAATTTTAAATTTCTAATCCCTTTCGCCCTTCGGCAGGAAGTTTCAGCCGCTTCGAGTATATTTTTGTTTTTCATCCTTTTTTCAAAGAACATCAAAACAAATTTGAAGCAGGAGCTCGGCCGAAAATTGCTTCAACGGTTATAAATTGCTATATATAATATAATCAATATGTATATGTATGATTATTCTCAAGAAACTTAGAGCCTTCTCCGACAAACATCTGACTCTGGTAAAAAAAAGACCAGCTTTAAATTGCTCCAATATGCTGAGAGGTAGATACTCTCTTTATGAACCAATCAAGATCTAGACTACAGTGGAACTTCTGTTTAACTCGCCCGTAGTTGAACCGGAAGAAGTGTGTGAGCTACTTTAGCCGACTTTTCACATTGCACTTTTCGGTGGACAGAACCAAACGATAAGTGACTCTTAATTTTACCAGGAAAAAGGTTCAAGCGGGCATGCAGGAAAGCTAAATGCCACGGTATCAATGGTATAAGTATATTATTGCTAAAACATCTCGATCTTTTGGGAGCATAATTCCGACCGGTCATAGACCGGACTAGTTAGGTCCAGAGAAAGAAGGTACAACCCTTTCAGTACAGCGCCAGGGAATTATAACAATAAACTTCTGATACCATCTGCATTTTCATAGCGAAACATTCTTGCTCCCAATTAAGAATCATATTGGATTACCGTGCAATCAGTCAGTTCTTAGAAGCTGTACACCTCTCAGGCATATCAGTAAAAAAAAAGTATACATCTTTAGGCAGTCTATTCAACATTACATTATAGAACTGCACGACGAGCTACCAACAGGTCTTAAACGCTAACTTGTCCACATCTTCACTCATTCTCTTCCTATGAATCCCGTCACCCCTAGCAGATGAAGTGACCACACTAGCCCGCAAAGTTCTCAAGTAATACAGTCACAATTAAGGATACTGTCCAGACTCGACCTGATAATCGGTTTCAAAAATATCAGGACGCCATTTTCTATAAAGCTGTAACGGAAATGGAAAAAACAGATGGTTTGAGTATTAATTGCATAATTTGTGGCATCCACAAAAAGTGGGACTATCTTCCAAGCTGGTGAGAAGCCGAATTTTGACAATCATTGAGCTAAATAGCTCATGTTGCGCTCAGAAGAGGGTTGTGATTAGAAAGAAACAATTTTTTTTTTAGTTTTTAGAATTCCCATCAGGTTGTCCACTGACATCACTCAGCGGCCGCAACGAATCAGATTTCTTCTGAGCAGTATTAGCTGAAGGATTCGTAACCAGTATCCACAGACCATTTTTTTCAATTCACTTAACACTTCTCCCACTTGCACTGCTCGAGAACATTTAGTCGTACATACACGTATATCCCTTTACTGGTATCTAACCTACAAATAACCTCAACACTTTTAACTTACTGTGAATATCCAATTGACAGCTACAGTCAGTGCCTCACGAATGCCTAACAGATAGGCAAAAATCCACAAAATTGTCGCGATAAATGAGATTACAGCCACAAACAGGAAGAATGATGTAGCTGAAACGTAAGCAGGTGAAGCAAGGGCCATGCAGATAATGCCAAGCACCTGTAAAGATAAAATTGAAAATAAAAAAAATTTTAATCAAAATTTATAAAATTTTAAAATGCAACAAAGAAATATCAGTAGATAAAAATAATCAACGAATAAAAATAAAATTTGTAAGTAATAAGATTAGTCATTCATAAAAAAATCGATTTATTACAACATATAAAAAGTCATAATCGATAAGTAGTGATATTTGTAAGGGGATTTAAACGAGTCAGCTGTTGACAATTCATCAAAGGATTACTAAACTATTACACTTAACAATGGTCGACATAAAAGAGTTATTTCCTGTACGCTTGTAGTTACAGATAATTAATATTGATTAGATATGCATATATTTATATTTTTTTTTTATTTACTCTATAGGCCAATCTAAAACTTAACTCAACTGTTCGTTATAACGACAGAATACTCAGTTGATGCAGAACTCGTCATTGCATAAATAAACCAATAATTCTGGTCTATAGTGCTTGTAATTTCCTGGAAATACTAGAAATTTCCATTGAAATGTGCTTTCAGTCGCTTTATAGCAACAAAAGCCTTGCAAATAAAAGCAATAAAGGAGAGATTACCTGAGGTGGTCTACTGATTAGATAAAATGTGAATGAGGTTATGTAATATGTACAACTACAGTACCTTATTTGTAGATGAAACTGAAAGTTTTATAACAAAGCATTTTATGAACTGTTTGCCCAACTAAATACACATAAAATCGATGTATAAAAATATATTAAAAAAAAAGAAATAAATAAATATTTTACGCTTTACAACCGCTTAGGCGATTTGCAATCGGTTTCTACGATTTGAAATCTGCGTCTTGAATTTTTTCTATAAAATAGGCGTTTTAAACAACATCAGGTTGCAGTTATAATTTTTATAAGAAGGAGATTACATCAAGGTAATCGATCAATATTACACCATGCAAATCCCAATATCGACTCGAACGGATTATCTTGTTGCACCCGCCTCTGCGCAACAAAAAACTTACGTCAACACAATGAAGGTGAGAGCACTCATCAGCAACTCGGTATAAGGAAACTATGGGACGAAAATCCATACTTACAGCTGCAAAGGAAACTATCAGTTTTCAGTCGACGAAAGAGCTGGTACGATGGAGATAGAGTAGGCTGCCTACCTCCCAACGTTGAGATCGACCACTAAACGTGCGGGATGGGATAGATACCGAAAGCTGAAGAAGGAAACAAGACGCATTTGCAGGCAAAAAAAATTAAAGAAGCGGAAATGCGTAAGTATACTTGAGCTTGAGAAGCTGGCCGCCAAGGTTTAGGCTCCAAAATTCAACGAAAACGTAAGAAGCAGACTTTTGTAGAACACACAGAGGAAATCTGCAATTGTAACTGATGCCCAGACTATGCTGAATTCATGGAGGGAACACTTTTCCAGCCTTCTGAATGGCGGTGTAAATGCGACACGCGTATGGAATAGACATTCCATTACCCAATTATGACGAGATTCGAATAGTGATTGCCGGCATAAAGAAAAACCAAGTGGATGGAGCCAATTACTTACCGACATGCTCGACTATCGGAACCTAAGCGTGCTCTGTCCAATCCACTGTCCACGCCAAGGTGCAACGGGTATTATAAAAATTACTTTTCCGTAGTTTTGAATGTTGGTCGGGCCGAGACTCCAAACTAGTTTTTTCAAATGATAGTACGCACTGCTAACTACTTGGCTATTGACTAACTTTAAAACAGATTTCAAAGAATTTATTCCGGATAGAAACTAATTAGATAGATAGGATAGTAACAGCAAGTCCGGACTAGCTTCTAATTTAAACAGATGGGTTAAAATTGGACAACAAAATCGAGTCACATTAAGAGCACTGATGCTTCTTGAACCTAGCATATGTGCCTAGATAGAATAACATATCGGCTAATGAGATGACCGGTCGGCTTGCTATGATGGCCATCTCCATTCCACTTCCACCATCACTGAAAAGTTTGGGTATGCTCTCCTCTACTTGGTAGCTCACAACAAGAGAGTTTTGCTAATTTAAAATGAAAAAATCTCATTGTGACCAGGGCAATGTGGCCAAAAGGATATAACGAGAGCTTATCACGCTAAAGAGAACGGCGATATCTACAATTATGAATCTTTTAACAGAAGATTGAGCAGGCACACTGAGAGACTGGGCTTATTATAACTTCGGCAGGAGTTCTTAGAGAGTAAACCTCAAGGCAATTCCGTTGATTTGAGTAGGTTGAAGTACCTACGGGCGGCAACCTATAGTGACTTGAGCGTAATAGTGGGTGCTAAAAAATATGTCATATTCTAATTCACTAAAATTCCTTACAGAAAACTTCAAGCTTAACCCATTAACAATTGAAAATATTTGCGTTCTATTGTTTATAACTTGTTCGATATGATTGTAGCTCAACGTCAACCACCTGCACGGCAGCGGCACACATTAATATTCACACTCACTCACTCACTAATAAAGGCTACAATACTATACCTATATGTACACGTATGCATATACATAAGTGAAAATACAAAATACATGATAAAAACACTTGTTGCAGCATTTGTAGTTTGGCTGGCTGGGTAAAACTTTTGTTGTTGCTGTTGGTCTTATCTTAATTTTTATTATTCTACTTTAATGTTTACACACTATACTGTTTGTTTATTTATTTTTTTTTTCATTTCTACGAGTAATTGCCAACTACCTGTTGAGGAGACGCGCTAAGAAAATCGCACTCATTTTAACACCTTGCGCTGGGTTGTTGTTTTTGTTTTGCCAAAAAATATTCATTCGACTGGCTCTCTACTGGTGTTATTTGATGTGAAAACAATAGCACGCCTTGATAATTTGAATACTAATCTGGCTTATTTGTATTTTATTTTTAAATTCTTTGAAGTCTTAGACTGTTATAGTTGTTTGTAAGTTTAGCAAGATTCTACTATTTATATCTTAACGTTAACGTAATTGACGTTTTCTGTCAGCAATTTATACCATGAGATTTTAAAAATCTTATGAAAAGAAAACTTGTTTTTGAGGGTTTTTTTGAAGTCTTACGTTGGTAGAAACCTTCGTTTAGATTAGGTTAGGTTGCAGTGGCTACCGATATATCAAGCCGGATTCATCTAAGCCTGACTTAGACCAATTGTGATACCACAAAAACTTAAGCTATCAGGCTTCATCCTCCATCCATTTTGATTTTCTAATGAACCTCATTAGGTGCAGGACTTTGACGTCAGCTATCTTCGATACGCCATCCAACAGTAGGGTCCCAAAATTACGAAACCTCGCCACTTAGAATATCGCGCCTAAAGGTCGCATATATTAGGTGTGAAGCTTGGATTCTTGGAAGCAGCACAATTGTAGTCTACACTCTTGTAATCACACCTCATAAAGAGCGAAATCAATTTTTGTTGAACCTTTAAAGATCATTTTCTCTAAATCCGTATACTACTACTAAGCTACAATATACCTATTTCGATCAAAAAAAAATTGTCGGACAGTAGTACTTATTGGAAAGTGTTCCAACTTTTGCCAGACTCTAGATTAGAAAGATGGCATTCATTTGAGACTCTTGTCATATTTACATTTCCAGTCCATCAAAAATTCAATTATGGGAACCCACAAACCTTTAGAAAAAAATCTCTTCTGCGGCTCAGAGCTGAGCATGCTTATATGTACATTTTCCATATTTTCTTATAATGTCTGTGTGATTGCTTTCACCAAATTCAATCAAATTTGTGCGGCACATTCGGGAGAGAAAAGATACGACACTTGTGGAATGGAATATATACCAAGAGTCATAAGACAATAGGAATCATCCTCGAAAATTCGATAAAAACATAAAATGCAGCGGCTTACAGAAGGTTTCAAGACCGGAGCATACTCATGTAGGAACCAACCCCTGCGGGTTAGAGGCTAAAGAATTTACCCGTGGTAAGGCATGCCTGTCATAAGAGGCGACTGATATCCAATAGTTTCCGCGACAGTCGGGTCTTTATACCGGAACAACCCGGACTTTAAATCCGGCCAAGGACTGTCACTCTCGCAATGTTCCCCGAAAACCAATTCGGGGAATATTTTGCGGTTACAAGAACAACAAGCAACGAGCTAATCTGGTGACCTATGAGCAGCCTATGCTGAGTTTATTGGCGGATCATCCTCTTCAATATCAAGCATATTGTATGAAAGATTAAATGACATAGTCGAAGCACTCATTGGTCCTTATTATCATGGTTTCAGACCTCGTAAATCGTCATTGATCAGACAATACCATCTCTTCATCACCTCTTCGTTGATTTTAAAGCTACAATTGCTGATATATGTCGAAGATATTGTTATCCTTGATCTTAGCCACTACGCTGTTAGCTCTGCATTCTCTTCATCTGATAGTAAACGAAGTGAAAATGCAATATCTGCTGTGATATCTGCTACGTCACCGTTGTCTGAGTTCGTAAATAATTTCGGCTAGAAGCAATCAGCACCAGAACCTTAAAAACAGCCTTAAAATCCAACGCAGAATCATTCTCGCCCGCAGGTGCGAGTAGCCATTTGAAAAGTGAAAAGTTTTCACTCTAAACTCTACAAGAAGCTCATCATTTCTGCTATATGGCACAGAAATGCCGAGAAGTAGAGGTCCTCCACTTTGTTGGATGGATCAGTTGAATAGTGATCTTACTTCACTTGTTATCTCCAATTCGCGGCGAGCGTACTAGGAATCGTTTAAATGATTAATAAAGTATTTTACGTAACGTATTTGGCATGGTGATAGCGCTTTGTAAATACTAACATAAACCCCACTTATTCTTCCCAAAAACCAGGTAACGGTCTATTTCATAAAAATTGGATTTGCTTGAAATTTTGTTCCTGTGTAGCTTTTTGCTTAGATGAACACAACATTTTTTTTCGGGGAGTGAACCGGGGATTTATTCGTAAAAATCGTATTTATGGTTCGAATTTCTTTAAAATCCTTTTGAAAATAAAACTGTTTGTGATTGGAGTTGGTTGAATTTTTGTACGAACGGAAAAAGCGTCTACTCTCAGACTATGTATGGTAAGTACCTTTATGAACAGGTAAAATATAACTCAGCCGCTGTAAGGCTTATTATGCTCCGCTGCTAAAGTGTAATGGACTTTTGCGAACAGTTCGCTCCGATTTAATAAATTGTTTCAGTATCTTACACCCACACGCACTCTTCTCTATCAGACCGGAGCTCGGTTATTGGACCCGTCACAAAAGAACCTTGCTTCTACGCCTGGCTCGCATTTGGACCCATCAATATAGGTGGGGATGTGTTTAGTATAGCCGATGGAACTGCCTTTCGCCAATATTTACCTGAGAGAAAATAGATGGCAGAAGGTTTCCTTTTCTCGGTCACATTGTACGTTTTGCCCAAGTTCTTTATAACTTTTTTTTCTAAGATATTTAGGCTGCTAGCTGTTAGTGCTCTTTCATAAGTTACTTGTATATTAATTGGCCTGATGTCAAAAATGACTTTCAGGACTGCTCCGAGATACTTTATTGGTGGACTCGTTATTCTTTACCTTTCAAAATCTAAAATGCATAAAATACAAAAAGCCATAGCAATATGGTCAGGTCTTATAGTAATATTATAATAATTTATTGTATATGCATGTGGACTTCCCGTTCATTGTAGCGCTTTCAAGCGGAACCAACCACAATAACGAAAATCGCTTCATGGTTTTTCTATTATAATAAGATAACCCAACTTATTGTAATAAATATATTCTGGCAGCCTGTTTGCCATTAAGTCTCTCCAATGTAATCATAACACCTCAATGTTGGTAATATAATATAGAGAGATCTTAAACGAACTTTCGATTGTAAATATGAGAAACGTCCGACGTTTAGGTATGCCAGGAAACTGTGTTGCCGTCGAACTAGCCAGAAAGGGAACAGCCATAAATATGGTCAACTTTGTACATAACATGGGCGTACCTCTTGCCTTCGCCAGACAAATCGGGACATTGTTCTAAGGAGCAAAATTAAGTCTTTACATCTTCTAAAAAGGACCTCCATATGCCTAGCAACCGGCTTAATAACCGGAAAAATTATTCAAATGACTTTTGCCGCAGCTACAGGATCATAGATGAGGAGTAATCTCAGTGCTGTCCATTATCGTTTTCTCGGAAAATTCTTCTTCGATAGCCTTACATAATTTGCATTGATAGGCATCTTGAATCATCTTAAGTTTATAAAACACTCCAGGTATTGTATTTTGAACATATGGAAAGGGGAGAGGAATAACAAGGACCTAGTGGGCCTAAGTACGGTTGTTCACGATTCCGTGTTCGTGCAACCTGTTTAAGAACTTTTTCTCAAAACAGAAAGACAGTTTTCGATTCTTATTAAAAAAAAAAGTATGCAAAAGTAATAATTCTAAATTAATTAGGAATTCATAATTATTTTACTGCAATTCAGTCAAATATGTCAACCGCAAAATATCAAGTTTAATTTGTTTTTTTACTATGTGCAATATGTATGTAAATGTGTAAAAAAAAAATAAGAATTTCAACAACCAGCAGCAACTTGTTGCTAATTTATGGCAAACAAGAACTCGAAAGCCACACTTGCGATTGAGATACATATATTCAAACGAACGTAGTACAAGTCCGGATACCCTCAAACCCGCACAAAAGTCCATATATACAATCACGCTTATTTATCAACATATCTATGTATGTACATATGTATGTACATATACACTTTCTCATACACAGACACATATTATAAATAGTATAACAAACTATTCATTCATATCAAAATAAACGAGAATATTGTGCAAGCTTGCAATAATGATTTTTTTTTTCACTTCCTTTTTGTGTGTTAAGGTATGTGTGTATGTGTGGGTTTAAGAATGTGAAACGTTTATAAACGACCACAACATTTTTTGTCACACAAATGTAGCAACCGTTGGGGAAGTGGTTACATTTTTAGGCCAAACGTTTAAGCAAAAAATAAAAAATAAAAAAATAAAAATAAAAAAATGCAAATAGCAAATTCCAAAAATATAAATTATTCTTAAAACAATACGAAGGAAAAATATCTATAGTGCGACTAAATGTGTGCAGTTTTATGGTGTGAACGAGTTGGGATAACATGAAGATAAGATAAAGTTAACGATAAGAAATGAAATTAAAGCGTGAAGAATACATTTATGCATTAACTTGTATTGCTTTTACTGTTACTTTTGGTATTGATAAGCTTTTGGTAGATTATGAACCTGTTTTGACTGCGAAAAGTTTGGTATAATACAAAGAATGCAAATAGCAATAAATTTTTTTTTTTATAAAAATATATATTTATATACTATTTATAATTTTTTTTTTTAAGTCAGATTTCTTTCAAATATAACGGTTAAATTTATAATAAAAGCTTAGCAATAGTAGAATATTAAATTATAATAACAACAACAAAACGAGGAGTAATCAATATTGGCGGATTTTTTACCAAAAACCTCACATCTGAAAGAATCGTTTGTATAGGGACTACATGATATAGTCACACGATTTGAGAATTTTTGTTGGCAATATGTTATTGAAGAGACGAATATATAATAACAAATCGTACGCTTGTAACTGCTTGCTTGACAGAGTTTTGACCAAAGCCTCATATCAGAAAATATCTATATGATATAGTCGTCCGATTTCATCATATGTATGCAGAATACTAAATTTCACGCTCTTCGAAGCTTTTTGACAATCTTTTTATCCAATATCTCAAATATGTTATATCATTTGTGTTGTTGTTGTTGTAAAATATTCCTAAAAGTAGTTTTTGAGGAATGCTGCGGGAGTAACAGTACTTGGCGGGATAATAAATCCGGGTCGTTCCGGTGCAAAGACCCGACTGTTGCGGGAGTTATTGGATTTTAGTCTCCTCTTACGACAGGCATGCCTAACCCGCAGGGTAGTTGTGTCGTTTGTATAAACGAGGGCACATTGTAACAGTTGATGAAACTTAGATTCGTCAGCATGATCCAAAGTTCAAAACAGAAGGTAATGCAGTGTATAAAAAATGGGGAAAAGCTACCAAAAAAGATTCAAATTGGAAAAGTCGGCGTCGAAGATTATGGCTACTATTTTGTTGGATAGCGAGGGAATATTATTGATTGATTACTTGCCAAAGGGAACTACAATGAATGGTCAGGCGCGTGAGGCAATCGTACAGAGGAGACGTGGCAAGTTCGCGCCGGAGTGCTGTTTCTCCATGACAACGCACCCGTCCACGCCGCTCAGAAAGGGATACCTTAGAAGCTGCTGGATTTACAGAAATTGACCATCTACCCTACAGTCGGAACCTGGATGCCAGGGACTTTTTACTTTTTTTTTCAAATTTAAAAAAGGAGTTAGGGAACGAAGACTTTCAAACGACAGTGATATGAAAGCGGCCGTAGAAAACCATTTTGAAGAGAAATCTAAAGAATATTTTTCAGTTGTATAAGGCATTGCATTCACGATGTGATTATATTGAAAAATAAAAAGCATAAAACTATATATTTGTTTCATTAAGTAGATACTTTAGGCCACGAACTTATCAGTCGCCCCTCGTACGTATTCAATAGTGGTCCAACTCGACCGGTTCCGATAAATGCTCGTTTAAATACATCAGTATATCTGTGTATGAAGTGCGATTGAAATATCTCAAAAACTGAGAGACTAGTTTGCGCTTAAACAAACGGACGGCTGGACGAACATGACTAAAACAACACAGCTAGTGATTATGATTAACCCGGTACTTACATACTTTGGACCAAATTTATATACCATTTCACGTACATGAAAGGTGTAAAAAGTCTAAACAATTATAATGAGTCAGCTCAGCAATACATATGTACACACATTTGCAAAATACATATATATTACAATATTAAAAGATTAATAATGAGATTAATTTGTCTCACTTTGATTTATTACATTTCATACAAGTAATTAAACTTAGTAGGTGTATAATTAAATCTTTCTCAAATGAGTCATTTTTATACACAACTGTACTATGTACAGAGAGTATATTAAGTTTGTTCAACTAACGGTTATATGTATATAATAATCAATATATTGCAATTGGGTGTAATCTCATCAAATTCATGCCCATCTCCTGTATAACGGTAATTTTGGCAAATAATTAAGTAACTAAATGTCCAATTAAAGCCATATTTATTGGACAATTGCATAAAATGGGAAATATTTTCGAAAAAGATTTAGAATGGGCCTGGCGCCACATATTTTTGTGGTGAAAAATTATATTTCAGAAACTACTGCTTAAAAATTAATGTTTATAATTCCCAGGGTGTAATATGAGCGAATATTATCGAGAAACCTAAACTCCTTGGTTGCACTTTTTACTTTCTACTCCCCGATTGACTCACGATAGAATATTTAAGGCACTTATCCACAGAACTTAACTAAATTTCTGGACTTAATGCAGAAAACTCCTCCAAATATGGCTGACTAGGTCCAGAAAGAGACCTACTTCCCATATAACATATAACCTTCTTTATTTGTACTGTGAATATGTCTACTTAATAAAAATATCAGTTGAGTATCTAATGTTCGGTTCCACCCATATTTAGTCTTCTTATTTTCATAAAAACCATAAACCATTCGGTGGAGGATTATAATAAACTGTAGGTGCAAGACCCACACCACAAATTGGAGGAGGAGTTCAGCCAAAAATCGCGGTTACAAAGCGCCAATTATATTTATGTTAGTCTAAGATAAAAGTGGCCTAAGTATGTACCAAAATTCAAGTAATAAATACGATTTTGTAGAATAAATTGCTCCCCCGTTCACTTCCCAGAAGTTTCGCTTTGTAAATCCTCCTTCTCCTAGCCATTTCCAACAACTGGACATTTTTTAACCAAATGTATTATATAACTTATTTCTTACCAGATTCAGAAGTATGCTCAAATAACTTTATAAATTAAAATAAATGTAAGTACAGTTATAATATTTTTTAGGTTAACCACAACTTTTGCTGAATTCCCACAAAATTTAAATCTAAGTTAGCATATGCTTCATTTCAAACGATTCCACATTCTGATTCTCATAATTAAAAATAAATGCGTGTGAGATATTGATTTTTTAGGTCCAGTTAATGCCGTTAAATTAAAAAAAAAAAAAACACATATAAATATTTTGAAAATGTCACATCAAATAAATATCACAAACTCTAGTTGATAAAAAATTATAATATTCTATACATTTCAAAATAACTGAAATGCTGGCGTAACATTACATAGGAAACCACTCTCCATATGCTGTTAACTCTGTCAGAATTCTTTGCAGCTGTTAAAATCGAATTGGTCAATTGTTTTTCAAATTAATTACCGATTTCCACAGTTTGCACAGGTGTTCTTAACAAACAAGGTGCGCATAGATATGTAGATTTTAAATAATGATAACCGCACATAAATATGTGTTTGTATAATAAATGAGTGACACATTGAGTGAGTAAATTTTTTTCTCACAAAACGTCAACACCATAAAACCTTAAATGAGCAATGACGTAAACTGGATATGACACAGTTTTATTATTCACACAAATTATTTATTTTTACTTAAGTACAAAAAGAAGTTTAACAACTATTCAAATATGTTTAAATCTACCTACAAATATTGTTAATCTAACAATTGTCAAAAAAAAACTTGTTTAAGGCAATTAAAAAGTCTACGAGTTTAAAATAAGCTTAAATTAAATTTAATGTGTTATGTTTTCGTAAATGAAAAAAATTATACAAATATGTATTTATAAATTTTAATGTCATTTACATATATACATAATACATATCTATTCAAAATAATATTTACTTTGTGTTCTTTTGGGTCTCTTCAGTCAGTTTTCTGTGTTTTTTTTTTTTGCTTACAACTGATTCTGAAAATCTCTGAATATAAAGCAACACTACTTTGTAGTTTAAAAAATATATATATTTCTATAACTTTTGTTAATTATTTCATTATTTCAGAAAGAAACAACTATAAATATTTATATGAAAAATAAGTAATCAAAGATTTATTATTATTTAATGTCAAAAAAAACTACATTTTCTCATGAATCTCGATTTATATTATTAAATTAAAACATGAACATTATATGTGAAACATGACATCACTCAAATGACCGCCTCGTGAATTTTGGCTAACTTCGATCCGTTTGGGCTAATTTACGACCACTTTTCTGCACATATTGGGCGGTATCTCAGCCATAACTTGACGAATGTTGGTTTTCAAGTGCTCAAAAGTTAAAACATTTCTCGGTATTTCGTGTACCCCCATAAAAAAAAGTCCAGCACGGTCTCGGTGACCAATTGACATCGCCAAGACGAGGGATTACGCAGCCGGGAAATTTCCATCGCTCGTGTTATGTGGTATATGGTACCAATTGTGCAAACCATATATTGTCCAAGTCGTATTCTTTAATTGCAAATAATCGGTTATCATACGGACCAAAGAGCACATCAGACAGTAAGTTTTTCTAGGTCTAATGGCATCTCTTCAATGTTGAGTATGGACAAAAACGATTTTCGTTCTCTCATAAAACATTCCATGGCTAAAATCAATGACTAAGAGCTTCTGCACCCACCGTATTCGCCTGATTTGACTCCCTCGGAGTATTATCTCTTCCCAAACCTCAAAAGATGGATCATCAATAAAAAAAATTCAGCTCCCGCGATGATGCCAAACGCGTCAACAACAATCAGCTGTCAAAACAAAACTAAGCGCAGTATCGCACGGAAATTTGGCATGTTTGCCTAAATATGAACGGACTACAAGGCACTATAACCTTTTTTGCAGTAGCAGGGCATTCTGGTGGCCAAAGAGGATACTTTTCACCCCACCTGGTATATGTACAGCGTTGTGAATGATCAATAAAATACGCTATAATGCGCAGTAAGGCGGCTGAAGTTGCCGAGTAGTTAGCACTACCATTCGGAAGGCTCGGGTTCAAATCCTGGTACGACCAACATCCACAGGTTGTAGAAAATTAATTTAAATAAAAAATTAAGTTAAATTTTCTAATTACGGTCGCCCCTCGACAGGTAATGTCAACCCCTCCGAGAGTATTTGTGACCTGAAATAAAGGTACTTCATAAAAAGCTATCAGCAGTTCGGAGGCGACATAGTATAAACTGTAGGTCACTCCATTAGTAGGAAAACATCAAGACGCAAAAACCACAAATTGGAGGAGGAGCTCGGCTGAAAATCAGCGGTTACAAAGCGCCAATTATATTATAATGCGCCGCAAGAAAGTCCCAGTTCTTGAGAACGTCGAGAAGTAAACAGTCTTTGGTTACACTTTCACTTACAGTAGCAAAATTTTTTGGGGAAGAAGCAGAACACAAAAACACAGCACTGTACTGTTGAAACTACGCCATGGATAACCCTGTGTAACTTCTATAACCAAAGGCTGCTTGTTTAGACGCGTGATTTTTAAGTAGGCGATACAGAAAAGCCCAAGGCGATTGAAAGAGGGCTCAGATATGGCCCCAATTACCACAAAAAGCGCCACTCGGCTGGAATTTATTCGAGCCAGCCACGATGGTCACTCGCTCCAAATTATTTTTAAAACCTAATGCCAAACCCTTATCTTTATAACAAAGCTAAATTCTTGAACATAACATTAAATTATATGCGTTTTATTTCTTCTTGGAAGCCACATGACTTATAACACGAATATTCATTTTTCAACGCTGATACGTTTCGTAGTAGTTTAAATAAAATTTCTCATAACTTTGGCACTTTTCTGGAATTTATTTAATTAAATAAATACTTTCCAGTGAAGTTTTCCACTATGCCACACAATTCGGCTAACGATTAAATGTGCGTCTTGCTTATTATTTGTTGTTGTTTTTAATGTCGATAAGAAAATTTATATTTATTGTTGGATGAAATAAATTATTGCTAAAATCTTTAATCAAACCAAACATCAAACGTACTCTACTCAAATGAAAAATGCAAGCAAGCATGACACCGATTTATTGTTACACATCACGGGCGATCTACATTTCTTACACATACCCGTATGTACACGTACGAGTATATACGTTGAAATGCGAATGCTCGTAATTGTAGTACCTATTGAAAGTTTTACGGAAATAGCGGATTTTGCTAGCCAATCGGAGCCAATGAGACGTTTAAGGAGAATAATAAGAAAGAAGTGCACTCAGTTTGCTCTTTTCAAGTAGGAATTTCCTTCACTCTAGCGCAACGAAGTGTGAAATGGTAACATATACACGTATGCAAATATAAAAATATCGATAATTAAAGATCAATCGATTGCGCTATTTCTCAGGTAAGAAAAAATACTGCAAGAGAGTGTGTGTAAGCAGTTGTTGTCAACAACTCTATTGTATTGCTTTTTCAAAAAACGTGACAGTGAATTGAACAAATGTATGTATGTATGTATGTATGTATGTATGTATGTATGTACGTATTTGTATACAATTTTCAAAGTCATACTACCACTTTTTATTTATTATAACCGACTCCTTCCCTTTATGTATTATTTATACAGTGAATTTTAATAGCTGGTTTCTGTGCTTAGCAGAACATAAGAAAGTATACAAAAACAAGTAAATTCATTCATTTACAAAAAGCAGTTAGCTTTGTGCATACATTTTATGTTGCTTATGCTACTTACTTATTTACTAACGTTTCGGTCTACTACTCAAGCAATTTATTTATATATCAAGCAAGCGGAGTCTTACAACCATATATATATATATTGTTCATATACATATATATATATATATATGTATGTATATACTTAAGTATTCATTGTTTATTACATTTTATATAAAATTAACTTGGCGTAGGCGTCTATTTACTGGTAATTTGACACGATTCCTTGATTTTGCTTATGAAAACAAAAATAAATAAAATTATGCGAGTGAAGTCAGTGATGATCACATAAAATAATTATTTAACCGTTATAGGTACAAATACATATGCACGAAATAAGGCGTAAGTTTACAAAAGTATATTTAAATAAAAAACATAAAACAAAGGAAACTAAGTAAATAAAAGAAATATAAGTTGCCAGTGGAGCATAAAAAATGAAATTAAAACAAAAACAACAATTAAAAGTTAGAAGAGAGTTTTTTATTTTTTTTTCTTTTTTTTCTTATTTGTTTGCTTTTTTTTCTAGAAAATTAACCAGAATATTAAATTAAATTTGTTAAAGCTTTATAAAAAGTCACAAATACACCTATAAGATTTTTCATGCAAATATTCTACATATATACATACATACAAACATATATTTATAATCGAAGATTACTCATTCCGCCATTAATTCATTATATGATTTCACGATCTCATTTCACATTGAGCAATAAAAGAAAAACAAAAATACATATTTCTTCAGATAATTTTCATGATTTATCTGTGGCTGGATTTGAAGATCACAAGAAAAATAAATCGTACAAAACAAAATATATACACACATAATTATTTAGTATATAAATTAGTGTCGAATGAGCCAACAAATAATTTTGTTTTAATACTTTTTTTTTTTGTAAACCATTTTCTTATTTGCAAGCAACAAAAATATGTAATGTGTCAATATGTTTGTATGTACATATTTTCGTTTATTTACTTTTCGTGGCAGCATTAAAAATAATACGCAAGCATGCATATATTATATTTTTTAGAAGTAAACAATAAAACAAAGTATATTTTTTTTTTTCGTAAAGTTCGCTTGTAAAGTCACCGCAACTTCTGGCTGAAAGCCAAAAAACTAAAAATAAATTTATAAAAAACGGCACAAAAGCATTAGCGGCGCACACCAAGTGTTTGTAAATACCAATTTTTTTTCATATAAAAATTACAAAAATTGATTTTGATGCAAAGGTTTATTTGTATTTGTTTACCAATGGCATTTTGTAGTGAATTTAGCAAGTAAAAGTGAAAAGTAAAATTAATGTATTTTTTATTGTGTCTATTTACGTCATTAAAATGTGGCTGAAGGGCAAAAATCTAGCGCAAGTGTTTTTGTTTTTAATGTTGTATAAAATGCTTTATTATTTTAAAATAAATATTTAATGAATGACAATAAATTATAATTACATTTATTAGTCTCGGTCTACGTAAATTTTTGTAAAAAAAAAATAATAATAATATTTAATGTGCTAAATTAATTTATGCAATATTTTTTCGTTTTTACTTTTTCTTATCACAAGTATTAACGGAGCTATAAAATTAAAAAAAATAATTACAATAATAATTACTAATATTTAATTAAACATACTTATAAAATAAAACTTAAACTGCCTTAATTGCATTTTAATTAGCACCTAAGTATGTCCTAAGAGTTTTATTATTTACTTTCGCCATTAATTTTAACTCCCAAAAGCGCAGCTCTGTTCATTGTACGTACACGTCAGTGACCTCTTACTGTCTACCTTGTACTCGTATGTATGTGGAGGAATCTACATAATTATACTCTATCTTTTCCCCTTAGTTGAATGTGGTTCCACCTTCGCCCAACAGACGCAAACGCATATGTGACCAAAAGCAACACATCACACACACACAACTAATTTTCCAATTAATATGCAAATTATGTGCACGTTCGTTGGAATAAAATGTTTGTTAAACTAATTGAAGAGAAAATAGCCAAAATACATATGTACATATGTGTGTACATGCACACATGAAACAACAAAAATATTTCAATATAAAAGTATATATGAGCATAGATCAGTATGTAAATAACTTTCATATGCATAAATTCTCTCTGCTTTACATACATACGTGTAGGTATCTGTGTACATACGTATACTTAGTAATAAACTTTCTCCAATGGAAAATAGTTTCAGTTTGGCGGGCGTGTATGTTTCTATGCGTGTGTGGAAATTTGGATTAAATATGTGACGGTAATTTTTTTAAATTATGTAAATATGTATGTATATATATGCGCTATATAAGTATATTTGTATCATGTATGAATATCACATACACAATTTTTATTTTACTTTTATTTATTTTTTAAGCATATAAATTTTCTTTATTTATTAAGATTATTTTTTCTTGCTGAGTCTATTTATTTTTTATTTTATTTATATTTTTATTATTTTTTAATTATACCATATTTTTTAATTTTATCCATTTTATGTATTTATTTATTTATTATGTTTATTTGTATTATTTGGCCTTTGACTTATTATTATTATGATTTTTAATTTGGTCTTTTTTGTTGAGAAAAGTTATGTTATTTTTCCTAGTATTTTTATTCTTGAATATTTAAACTTTTTTCTTGTAAATTTAATTATACATTTATTTATTTATTTACGTATTTATTTATTTATTTACTTATTTATTTATTTATTTAATTATTTTTATTTCTTTATTTATTTATTTATTTATTTATTTATTTATTTACTTTTAACGAGCGCCTCGAGCATACTTATTAGCGCTGCCCCGCCAGATGTGAAAATCGTGTTTGGCGACTTAAGCACCAGCCTTCACAATGAAATATTACCAAATGGGTTGAGTTCCGAAATAAGGTTGTATGTAGTACTAGATTCCAGCACAAGAAAATACATCAGGCTGTCCCCTGATCGAAAAATTAAAAATTATGATAGACGGATGACATGTCTCAGTGTTCTTGACGTGTGTACACTCCGAGGACGCAACATCGACTCGGACCACTAGCACAAGGACAGTTCGACGTCGAAAAGCTGCAATCACAACAGACTGCCGAGCGGTTTTCTACTCGACTTGCACTCCTGCTCTCTGATGTTATAAATTCGGTTATAATCGCATAAGCAGTGTCTACGCCAGTAGAGAAGAAGAAGATTTAGATTTTTATTTATTTAGTAATTTATTTATTTAGATATTAATTTAATGATTTATTTATTAAATTACTTATTTTTGCATTTATTTACTCTTTACTTATTTATTTACTTATTTATATACTTATTATTTGCTCATTATTTGGCCTTGAAGTTATTATTATTTTTATTTTATTCATATTTTTTATTAAAAGCAACTTATTTTTAACCTATTCACATTTTTTAATATTTAACATTTTTACATGCCTAATTATATATTCTATCCAAATTTATGAGATATAAAAACCTTTTTCCAAACGAAAAAATGGCTGCAAATATTTATTTTTGCCGAAACGTGCCAAAAATTATTAATAATAATTGTAAATTAATAAAAATCCAAATGGGCAGCTTAAAAGTAAGACCCCGATTTTTATTGGCGATAAAATATATGTATACATATATCTATGGCTTTTTTCTTTAGGCAAATTAGCAAAATCCATAATTTAAAAGTTTTTTACGTCTATTGGAAAATCACATAACGCTGGAGTTGACCCAAATGCTTTACGCAGTTTCGTTTTTCATTACAAAAAGTCATAGGATTCGCATGGGACAAAAAAAATTGATTTCACTCTCATTAATAATAATTCAAAGGTAAATTTTACGTTTAAAAAAGTTTGCACAAACAATATTTGTACTTTTCTTAATTTAAGATTATCACATGGGACATATTTTTTCCATCTCTAATGAATCGATAATAGAAACAACGACAAAAAAAATTGATTTGACTCTCTTTACTAATAATTCAAAGGTAAATTTTCCGTTTAAAAAAGTTTGCACAAACAATATTTGTACTTTTCTTAATTTAAGATTATCACATGGGACATATTTTTTCCATCTCTAATGAATCGATAACAGAAACAATAATATTTTGCAATCGAATATAAAATTCAAACAAAAAATATGAATACAAAAAACATGAAAACAGCATAAAAAAGCATAAACATTTTTAAATTTTATAACATTGTACACTATTCATAAAAGCAAAATAGTCAATTAAACTCACATTGACCTACCATTACTAACACAGTAGCTTCATTGAGAAATAGTTTCATTTTAAACGCATAATAATAAGAATAATGGAATAATAATTGTGAATAAAAGAAAGAAATAACATAAAATTTAAAATTTTAAGCGCTTAAGCTTTCAAAAATTAATTGCATTGCAACAAAAAATAACAAATGAGCACAATTGCGCGCGCACCCACACAAATTTACATATACGAGTATACGAGTACACGCATATATAAATAGACTCCCACTAGCTGCATAGCTGGCCTGACTGGTTCATTGAGTACAGAGTAAAAACAAAAACAAATACAAAAACAAAAAACAACAAGTGTGATCACCCACACGCGCCATAACACCACGGCACCGCACAATTGACACAATTGCGAAAAGAATAATTTAAAAATAAATGATTTCAAAACAATTTTAGAAAACGACTAAACATACACGTATTTTAAGTAACGAGTATGTTTATAAGCTGGTGGCTGAGATGCAAGCTGGCGTTTGTCCAAAAATATTAGGATATAGTATGATGCAAGTTGACTAAAATGTGTGCCAAAGAGGCGTGATTGAAAAATTAATGCTGAAAACCGTATGGAAAACTTAGGTGGCAGATTTTAAAACTTAACAGTGAGCTTCATATTGATATTTTATGTAAATATTTACCGGTTCAGTACGCCGACGCCACTTCCGGCCATATATGAGTATACCTTTGTTTATGCGCGGCGAAATCATTGTTATCTAATCGAAATCAACGCGATGTCTTCCATTAACACTTTGAAATCTTTTAGCATGACAATTGCAACTTTACCAAAAAATTATTTAAGTAATGACCAATCCGCTAGGTGAGACTTTAAACTATGAAACTGGTAACGTAAACTTAGAGATAATGTAATAAATAAATATACAAAAATGGAAATAATACAATAGAGAATTTAATAAAACGTTGTCTTTAAGTACAAATAATTTAATTTTGTTTATCAACTATATTTTCTCATTTATTTATCCAGCTCTTTTCCGCGATAATCTGCGGTAAATCAAATACCTAAATTCGCCACAGCTTCGTCAGCAATACGTCATTGTCATCATGCACCTGTTCAAGGTTATTTATATTTTATTTTAAACAAAATTTGCAATGATTGATTAAAACATAAAAAATGTTTATTGTTAAATTAGGTTTTTTAAAAATTATTTTTATAATCTCAAATATACGCTCGTTTCAATATATTCTTACAGATGAGCTCATCATTCACTCAAGTCAATGCAATTTTTATTTCTTTAAATTTTTTTGCAAATAAACAACGGCAAATTTATGACAAAAGCGCTTTACGATTTATTTTCTTTGTTCTTCTCTCAATTACCTCTGCTAATGCAGTAAAACATTTGATGTTGTTTATAAACATTTATTTATGTATGTACATATAATATGTATGTATGTGTATATTTGCATTCATTTTTACTTGCACATGCATATGATTGTATGTATTGTACTATGTTAGCTGCCATCTTCTAGAGCGCACTAATCAAATGACAAGTAAGATGACACCATCGCAAAAGCATTTGCCACAAAGTTAAAATCTGTAGACAACACTGTGTATTCTTATAGTGCTCATGATCAAATTAATAGCATTGTTGCACGCTAGGAAAATTTAGGAATAAAGAAAAACAAACAGCATAAAATAATATAAAAGTAAATTAAATTGAACAAAATAAATGAAATAATATTACAGTAAATAAAAATTAAATTAAATTCAATAAAAAAAAAATTTATAACAAAAACTTAATGAAAAAAGTAATTCTAATTAAAATACAATTAAACTATATTAAATTAAAATAACACAAAATAAAATGAAAGGAAATGAAAAAAATTAAATGAGATCGATTAAATGAAATTCTACGAAATGATTTAACTTAATAAAATATAAAAAAAAAACAAAACAAAACGTAAAATAAAATGAAATTAAATGAAACAATATAAAGTAAAATTAAATAATATGAAATAAAATTATGTTAAATCAGATTAAATAAAATCATATTAAATTAAATTAAATTAATTAATTAAATGAAATAAAATAAAATAAAATAAAATATGAAATAAAATAAAATATAAAATAAAACAAAATAGGATAAAATATAAAACAAAATAAAATATAAAATAAAATAAAATTGGCGGCCGCGATAGCCGAGTGGTTAGCATTGCGTACTGACATTCGGAAGCCTCGGGTTCATATCCCAGTGCCAGCAACATCCAAAAGTTATGGAAAATTAATTTAAATAAAAAATTAAGTTAAATTTTCTAATTGCGGTCGCCCCTCGGCAGGGAATGTCCACCTCTCCGAGTGTATTTCGGACATGAAATAAAAGGCTCCTCGTAAAAAACCATCAGCCGTTCGGAGGCGGCTTAGTATAAACTCCATTTGTTGGAAAAATATCAAGACGCAAAAACCACAAATTGGAGGAGGAGCTCGGCCGAAAATCGCTTAAGCGGTTACAAAGTGCCAATTATATATAAAATAAAATTAAATTAAGTAAAATTAAATAATGTAAAATAAAGTAGAAAAAAATAAAATAAATAAAATAAAATAAAATAAAATAAAATAAAATAAAATAAAATAAAATAAAATAAAATAAAATAAAATAAAATAAAATAAAATAAAATAAAATTAAATAAAATCAAATAAAATAAAATAAAATAAAATAAAATAAAATAAAATAAAATAAAATAAAATAAAATAAAATAAAATAAAATAAAATAAAATAAAATAAAATAAAATAAAATAAAATAAAATAAAATAAAATAAAATAAAATAAAATAAAATAAAATAAAATAAAATAAAATAAAATAAAATAAAATAAAATAAAATAAAATAAAATAAAATAAAATAAAATAAAATAAAATAAAATAAAATAAAATGAAATAAAATAAAATAAAATAAAATAAAATAAAATAAAATAAAATAAAATAAAATAAAATAAAATAAAATAAAATAAAATAAAATAAAATAAAATAAAATAAAATAAAATAAAATAAAATAAAATAAAATGAAATGAAATGAAATGAAATGAAATGAAATGAAATGAAATAAAATAAAATAAAATAAAATAAAATAAAATAAAACAAAATAAAATTAAATAATGTAAAATAAAATAAAATAAAATAAAATAAAATAAAATAAAATAAAATAAAATAAAATAAAATAAAATAAAATAAAATAAAATAAAATAAAATTAAATTAAATTAAATTAAATAAAATAAAATAAAATAAAATTAAATAAAATAAAATAAAATAAAATAAAATAAAATAAAATAAAATAAAATAAAATAAAATTAAATAAAATAAAATAAAATAAAATAAAATAAAATAAAATAAAATAAAATAAAATTAAATAAAATTAAATAAAATAAAATAAAATAAAATAAAATAAAATAAAATAAAATAAAATAAAATAAAATAAAATAAAATTAAATAATGTAAAATAAAGTAGAATAAAATAAAATAAAATAAAATTAAATAAAATAAAATATAATAAATTAAGATAAAATAAAATGAAATAATGTAAAATAAAATAAAATAAAATAAAATGAAACAAAATTAAATGAAATGAAATAAAACTAAATGAAGAGAAAATAAAATATAATCAAATAAAATTATATAAAATAATATAAAATAAAAATAAAATAAAAATAAAATAAAAATAAAATAAAATAAAAACATAAAATAAAATAAGGCAATAAAAAATAACAAAATTAAGTAAAACACGAAATAATGAAAGGAAATGAAACTAAATAAAAAACAAAATAAATTAAAATAATAGAATTAAAATAAAATTAAATTAAACAAAATATAAAAAATATAATTAAATAAAAGGAAATACAATAAAGGATTACAAAATTAAATGAAATAAAATTAAATAAATTAAATATGAATTAAAATAATATTAAATATAACTAAACAAACAAAAAAAAACAAAGGAACCAAATACAAAATAAAATTGACAAAAAAATAAAATATACTAAAATAAAATAAAATCAAATAAAATTATATTAAATAAAATAAAATAATTGAAGTTAAATCGATTACAAGAATATGAAATTTCCTGCAAGGTACCTTCATTGTAAACAAAGTATGATATTTGCTCTTAAAATATACATAACAGGGTATGTAAATAAATTAGTACAGAGATTCACCCACTTGTGTGCTCGTCAGATTTGTCATTGAACTAAATAAGCTCTGAAATCATTTCAGAAATCTTACAAAAGAAATTACGAGTGTCAATCAATAAATAATTGTTGCTGGTATACGTGTATGTAGATAAATTTGTTAAAATTGTATTTTTAAATCAACTTAAGATAAACGCATTGTCACATTTATTCTCTATATAAAAATTTATGAGAATTTACAGAATACAATATATTAATAAATCGAATAAAAAATAAAATCAAAAGCTGCATTACCATTTTTAGGTTTGATTTTTTAAATAGAAATAAACAATTATAGAATTTTATTAGATATTAACTAATGTTTTTCATTTTTATTTTTGTTTACATATATAATTTTCTTTTAGCCTTCTTTTCGATGACCTTGGCATAATACCCAAAAGGTCAATAAATTAACTGATTTATAATATCTTCAATTTATGACATAAATTACCAAACCGGGTTTTTCTTATCAGCAACAGTGCCATATAATCCAAGAAATTAAGAGGTATTATAAATTTTCCTTCAACTACAATAATACGAGCCTAAGTGCAATATTATTTTTTTTCTGAAATCTTAACCTTTGGGTTCAAAAACTAGCAAATGGCATGCAATAATAATTATAATAATAATATAATGTTGTGACATAAAAATAGCAAAGCCTGAGAATTGGTATAGTAAAATGTTACAAGCCTTTTCATATAGAAAGCAATAATTGTGCGCATAAACGCGCATGTATGTATGTATTGTTATTAATATGCGAGTATATACATATTAATACACACATACTATATATATCATTTATTTGTGGTATAACGGTATGTCATAACTGTGGTTAAAAATAAATATGCATAGCAAATAAAATGAAAAAGAAATGTAATTACATTTATATGTACACTGGCGGTCATAAAAATCGCACCACACTGAAATTTAAAGAAAATTGTTTCTAATAAGAGTTAAAACCGTTTTATTTTGAAACAAATATTTTTCATTTATTGTTAAGACCAAAAAAAGGAACTGTGTTAAACATCAGCTTAGTTTAAAGAAAATTGCACTTGGTTTTTGTTCAAAATAAAATAATTGAAGAAAATTCACATTTTTAAGGATATTGGTAAAAAGCAATGCAAGTTTTTCAGAGTTTTTCCTCGGTTTCATTAGTTTAATATCAGAGCATTAAAAATAAATTATTAGTATCGCGTTGCTCCTCCTTTAGCCTTTATTACAGCCTCAATTCTGGACGGCATGGAGTCAACAAGGACTTGAAAGATATCATCGGCTATATCTTCGTACCAGACTTTATCCAAAGCTTCAGCAAGCGCTCTTTTGCTCTCTGGCTTATTCTCAGCCACTTTTCGGTTCATAATGTGCCAGAGGTGCTCTATTGGATTCAAATCGGGAGAGTTTCCTGGCCACTCGAGTTGGCAAATCCCAATACCATCCAACAATTTTTTAATCAGCAACAAAATAAAAAATTATGTGAAAGTTTGGTTAATATTTTGCAAGTTATTAATCATTAGTGAACATTAAAAAGCCCTTACTTACCAATTTAGCACGATGGCACGGCGCAGAATCGTCCTGGAAAACAAACTCATTACTGTGGGATAAATGCTCCTCAATGGCTGGCAGAAGTTGGTCCCTAATAATTTGTCCATACTTTTCAGCGTTCACAGTTCCTTGGATATGGAATAAGGGACCCCGGATAAAGTAGGAAAAACAGCCCCACACCATCTGGCTTTCTGGAAACTTCACTGTTTTCACCACACAGTTATCCTTGTATCTTTCATCATTCGACCGACGAACATCCGGAAGATTGTCCGCGCATAGCAAATTGAATTTGCTTTCGTCCGACCATAAAACGTTTCTCCAATCCTCAAGGGTCCAGTTTCGGTATTTTTTGGTCCATGATAAGCGGTTTGCTTTCATCCGCTTTGTCAATAGAGGTTTTTTGGCCGGTCGTCTTCCATACAGTTCACAGTCCCGAAGTCTTCTACGTAAAGTTTCGGCACTTAAGTCCACATTGTGATAACTCTACATCTCAGTCCTTATTGTTACTGCATTTTTAAATCGATCCTTTAAACTTATTCTACGAATAACGCCGTCTATCCGGTTGTTAGTCTTCCACGGTCTTCTTGATCCTTTCGTCCATGCGTACGGGTCCAAATTATTTTTTTTCATCATGAGTCTTACAATAGTGGAATGTGAGCATCCCACTTTATGTGCTATGCGACGAAAAGGAACTACCATATCCTTTAAAACAAAAATTTCGACCTTTTGGTCACGCGTCAATTGCTTATAACTGGTAGACATTTTTGACATCTTTTACAAAAAAACATTTACAGCCAATGTGGTGCGGTAAAAAATACAGTCTTTGCTTAAATTAGTTGCATAAATGTAAAAAGGGAAATTCCCATTATAAAAAGGAAAGAGTTGCCGCGGTGTTTTGAAATTTTATCGAAATTACTGCAGTATTGCCAATGGTGCGGTTTTTATGACCGCTAGTGTACATATGTATGCATGCGTTTACAAGCAATAACTGCATAATTGCAAAAATAAAACTTGTTTTCATTGAATGCCTAGAGCAATAAATATTTTGCATGCAAGTAATGCAAATTTTTGTATTTATTTTGTATTTGCTTGCAATTTTGCATCGCTTTATTCTCTTTTTTTCTTTTAAGTGCAAAAGAAATTTAAAAACAATATTTGTCTAGTCAAAAAAATGTATATCAAATAAAATAAAGTAAAATTAAATTAAAAAAATAGAACATAATAAGACAAAATAAAATAAAGTAATAAAAATAAATTTAATTCAAAAAATTAAATGAAACAAAATAAATTAAATAAAAAGAATAAAATAAAGTAAAATAAATGAAAATAGATTAAAGGAAATGAAATGAAAAAATTAAAAAAATTAAATAAAACAATATAAAATTACATGAAACAAAAAAAATTATATAAAAAGAATTAAATTAAATAAAATATAAATAAATAAAAATTAAAAATTATTAAAATAAAATAAATGAAAATAGATTAGATTAAATGAAATGAAAGAAATTAAATAAAAAATGAAATAAAGTAAATTAAAATACATAATAAATAAAATAAATTTATTTATATTTTAATAAATAAACAAATTAAATTATATAGAATCAATTAAATGAATTAGTATAAAATAAAATAAAATAAAATAAAATAAATTAAATAAAACCAATTGAAATAAAATAAAAAATAAAAGATAAAATTAATTTAAATTAAATAATAAAAAATAAATAAATCAAAATAAAAAAATTAAATTCAATAAAATAAAATAAAATTCATAAAATAAAATGAAACAAAACAAAATAAAATAAATATATAAAAAATAAATTAAAATTAAATAAAACTAAATTAAACTTAAATAAATGATATAAATTAAAATAAAAAAATCGGGAAGTAACCATAGTAATGTTATATAATTGTTTGCAGGCACATCCATATGTATGAATATACATTTTTGTTTATCACTGTATATAGTATAAATCGGAGTGTTAAACTTGAGTAATAATTAACCTTATGGCCGCTGTTAACATTTAATCTTTTATGTTTGTTTTATCAACAAAAATTATACCGCCTTTTTATATCATAATTTCAACATTTCTAAACATTTGAGTCATTTTATGCTCAAACATACATACATGCATATGTGTATACATATATATAATATGTACATACCTATAAGAGTATTTCACGTAATTTGCATAAATATTAATCAATTCAGCAATTTGATTTATTTATCATCAAAACTTTCTTTTTCATACATATGTATGTATATGAACCCATAAAACAAACGACATTGTTAATTTATGTACATATATAGATATTTATTTTTTGCTTAATTGATAATGAATGAATATTTGTTAACACTCGTGGTAACGCAGTGAAAGTACTATGTGTATGGGTTCAATGTACTCGTATGTATTCACCTTCAAACTGTCATTAGCGATTGTTACTAGTGAAAGAATAAGTGTTAAGTAAAAAAAAGTAATCGATAAGTTGTCGATTTTTTTCTTACTTTTTTCCTAAGATTTTGACTAAATTTTTATTTTCTTCCTAATTTACAAATATATATTTGTATGTGTACATATGTAATTTTTTTCCTAAGAATAAGTGTTAAGTAAAAAAAAAGTTATCGATAAGCTATCGATTTTTTCTTAATTTTTTTCCTAAGATTTTGACTAAATTTTTATTTTCTTCCTAATTTACAAATATATATTTGTATGTGTACATATGTAATTTTTTTCGTAATATTGTTTGGATTTTTTTTTTTTGCAGTTACACTTAGGAACTTTTTTTTGTTTTCAAAATTTGAAATAATTTATATTTATGAAATTATAATCGAAATCGACATCATAGAACACTTTTTTATATGGTATGTGCACAATTCTAATAATGTGTGATACATTTTAGTATATAAATGTCATTTGATAAAAAAAAAATCAATTTATTATTTATTTGAAATTGTCTGACAAGCAAACAGCTGATTTGAAGGACTCGATTTATAATTATTTAATATGCATACATATGTATGTATGTATGTATGTCTTATTATAATACATAGTTACAATTTCCATGCCTTCATTCCATCAGTTTTTGTATTTACGCATCGATTTTTATTTAATAAACTTCACTAGGTAGTATATATGAGTGAGTAATGAGAATTTTTCCTTCATACATACATAGGTACATACATATAAAAAAATAACTGTATAAATTTAATCAATATTATTCGTGTCAATTTGTTTACGACATTAAATTGTTGCAACTGTCATTCGAGGAGTTTTTATATTTCATCAACGATGTAAATACATCCAGTTTATCATTGAGGTCAAAATCGAATAGTCATGTGGGTGGTGGTAGTTGGTTTAACTGTGCATTTTAAATTTGTTTTTGAGTGGAAGAGAAAAACAAATTCCTAATAGCATGCAATTATTGTTCATTATTTTTGTTAAATAATTTTATTTTTTTTAACGTTTTAATTTTTATAGATTGTCCAATTTTTAAGTGACCAATAAAAATAGGGAATTGCTTACATAAATAATTTATAATCTATAATCTTTCAAATAATTTGTGCGGAGCATTTATTTGCTCTAGTAGTAACAATATTTCCGCATTATTTTACTAAATAGAGTTCAATATTATTTATGGATTATGTCGATGACAATAAGTGTTATTGATATGTAGTTTAGAAGTTTTTTTAACTTTTTCAATTAGACTTTTTTAAAAAAAATTAATTTTCAACCCAAAATCAAGCTTTAAAACTATACCGACACTAAAAACCTGCAATTTTTTTTTGCTTCTAGTTGAAAATTGTATTTCAAATTTTCTAAATATTGAAAATTGAGTTTCAATATTTTCAACAGCTTTTTAGCTGATAATTTCACGACGCCTCTCACCACATAGACCAAATCCCCGTGTGACCTTAACGCACCAATCGTACATAACGCTCATTTACTAGCTTCGGCTTGTCGGATGTTGTGAGCAGTACAACGATCTAGTTCATGATGTAAATAAATGCCGCGAGAACCACCATAGCGAACAATCCCCAGCAGAACGGATTCATTACGCCTGGATTTTCGGGAAGTTTAATGTACTGGAACCTTTATGAGCTCAGGCTGATGCGTTTAATAAAAAATACGAAAATTATTTTTCCTTTCGTAACACCTATAGACTTTTTCGACAAAAAAACAACAACAACACCACAAATGCTTAAGACTATTGCACAATTTTATTTCATTCATCATTTGGCTATCACAAGAGCTCTATTTTCTTACAGGTCATTAATATTCTATTTAACAATCGAACTGCCCACACACTGCACATAAAGAAAATGTATTGAATATACATATGCATATAAGCATCTATGCTAAAAGTATTCAAACACACCCAAAATATTTTTATTTTATTTATTTCAACACTTTTTCATCTTTCCTTGCTATTTAGTTTCCATTTTTCACACTTTATGCATAGCAAATGAATGAATATGTGTATATGTATATACCTTTGTTTGTCACCAATGAGAACAGCATTTAATTATAAACTTTTTTTTTATTTTTTTTAGCACTAACTAAATATATGATTTACATTCATACCTACAACCTAAATACAGACGTGTATGTAAAATATATACAAAATTTAATACATACACGTACATAAATATGTATTTACAAATGTATGTATCGTACATAGGTTAGCTGCTAATTCAACACAACACAACTGGCCATGGAAACACCTGTTTGCCGGCAACTAATATTCTCATACTTTTAAAAGTAATATTTATATTTTTACATATACATACACATGCATGTATATATTACTATATAGTATATAATATATATTTTATTAAAAAAAAAGCACTCAAACTTCTTATTTAGTATTTACTTCTAAGTCACCAGAGAACAACAACTCTACGCGACAACACCTGAAAAATGTAAATTTCACAACACAAAGGTCGTAAATTTTATCATTTGCAAAGCAAATGTGAGTAGTTAATATACATATTTATTATTTGTAGGCAAATAAAATAAAAGTTTTCCAAATATTCGTAGAAAACGTATAGAATAATATAAAGTTGTAGGAAATCTAATTATTTCAGGTTGCCCACACTATTATCGATAAATGTCAACTTTCTATTGAAATGCTTGATGACGCTTCATAGCTTAAAGTTCATGGAATTTATTTAAAGCCGAGAAAATTATAAAATGTGACGTTCGTGTATGAAAATTTTTCCAACAAAACAATATTGCGCAATCTTATTGGCAAACATACTCGTATAGCGTAAACTAAATACGCGTATTTATTAATTATATATTCTTATTTTATTTAACAAAATCCAGTAAGGCTAAAATAAACCTTTGCTTTTGTATGCATACAAACACATACTCAAATGTATGTCTGCACATATACATATGTACATATATTTATTTTATGTACCGAGGTTTTAATAAATACTATATATATGTATTATAGTAAACAAATAGCGCTGACCAAATACCATGCGAGGAACAAGAACAACATTTCATATAAATTTGAAGGTCAATTTTATTTATTCTTCCCCTCAAAAAAATGTCCATTGTTTGTGAGAATGTGCGGTTGCTTCTATTTGATTGTCAAATTGGTCAATATCTATATTTGTATAACCTCAAATATGCGGTTTTTATACTCGTTTGTCACTGTAGATGCTTCAAAAATTTGATTTTTTTATTGGCTAAAAATATTCTTTTAACCTTCTAGAATAAAAAACGAAAGGTCTTATACGTGTCCGACATCGATCTTTCTTACCCCTTTTTCGCATTACAAAAATGTCCATAGTTCCGCCATTTTAAAATATTTTTGTTGTAAATTAATTTTTTTCTATTTAAATATGAAACTAATAAGATATCAAAACTTTAAAATTTTATTTTCTTTCTTCCCACACAAAAAAAAATCTTGAAAAAAGGTGTTTTTTCAGCGTTTACAGTGGCCTTACCCCTTCAGAAAAAACTGCCGAAAATATGTAATCGATAACAGTTTGAGGTAAAGTGGAAAATTTTGTATATGGGTCAAGTATAGCTGACAGTTTAGAAGCTTTGGTATTTCATAAAAATAGTTTTTAATATAATTTAGAATAAGTTGTAAAATTTTATTTGTAGTCAAATTTTGTATTTAACATGTTATCAAGATAAAATTCATACAATATATATATTCATATATATAAAATAACAAAAAAAAAAGTACATATATTGGTGTCACTGATTCATAGTTATTAGACAATGACTCATTATTCATTATTAATTATTAATTTTTGGTTTGTTTTTGATTACATAAAAAGAGCTCAAAGTTTAGTGTTATCGTGTATGGAAATGATAAGAAAAATTTACCAAATTGTAAAATAAAGCTAATATGGAAATACACGTATGTATGTATGTTTGTCCAAAAATACAACGAAAAAATGATCAAACCTTTTAACACTTAAATGTGAATTATCAAAAAAAAAAAAGAGAAAAAACAAATAGGTTTATGTGTCATGCATGAAAAATGTATCTATTTACATATAAATAAACATTATCGGTTTGAGCAAAAAATGTGTACCATAAGTAAAACAATTATGCCATTTAACAAAACTATATGTATTTATATATATTTTTTTTTTTGAGCACTTTGCACTTATCTACGTAGTGTCATTATATGCAAGTTGAGCTCGGCACATGATTGAGATTTACACGTTTAGATAAACTTTATATAGGGTTTTCCAATATGAGCTGCTATTCCGGTAAATGTCACTTTTGAAGCTGTAATTTTTTGACATTTGGCAAGTAAAGCCTACGCCAATAATAAAAATGGAACGATACACACTTCAGCAATGCATTGAAATTATTAAAATTCACTATAAAAATTTTATCGCAAAATCAGCTTGACTTTTGAGGCCCATTTCCACCTCATAAAGTAAAACTTTTGCATCTGGGACTCGGAAAACCCAAAAAAATGAATTAAGAGAGATGATTAGTAATTTTTTATGGGCGGAATTGTAAACATTACTTTCAAAAAGACCACGCTATGTACCACACAAGCAATGAAAACAACCATTTTTCTTGAAAATCTAAATAACACCTGTTATTGGGAAACCCTATATTATGTGCATATGTAAATATATACATATTTACATATTAAGTTGAGTCATATTTTAATTATTATTAATTTTTTATTTTTTATACAATATTTATTTTTAATTTTATTTACTTATTTATTTATATTTAATTTTCATTTTATTTATCATAAATTAAAAGTCAACATCATTTTTCAAAGGAGCTTGAAGTTCAGATTGAATTGCGGTTTTCTCTGCCTGGCTTTTGGTTTGAAATATGATTGATTAAATAATAAGTAAATGAGTGTCGGAAACTTATTTTAGATATCATAACTGCGATGAAAATTGTATGCGTAGGTATGTTCCGAGGAAAATTTCATTAATCACAACTTTTTAAATGTATGCAAAATAATCAATTCAGTAAGTTTATTCGTATAAAGTTTAGTATGATATATGTATAATACAATTTTTACATGCTAAAATATTTTTAAATGATTATTTATGTTCTGATTTTTTTTTTGAATATATATGTATGTATATATATAATTAAGTGCATTAAATACTATTCTTTCCCCAGAAACATCTTTATTTTGATATTAAAAAAATAAAAATAACAAAATAAATTTAAAAAAATAAAAAACAACAATAAATCTTATTTATGCATCTCTTCAAAGTTACTCCATTAAATTTTTACTCTACAATAATACATATTTTTTTAATAAATGCAATTAATAGCTTATTTTTTTATTGTTTTAAACATCTAAGTCGTTTGAACTAAGTTCAAAAAGATAAGAAAGCGCAATTAAAATATTGAAATAGCGGAAAATCGTGATAATTTTAGTATAACCCTTTTAACCAATACAAATTTTGGTTTCGAAATAGAAAAAAATAAATAAAATAATATCGACTTAATGTTCTAAGAAGTTAGACAAAACCATTATCGAATACTTTATTTATAAGAATAAAAAAGAAAAATCTAAACTATATAATTCATCAACACTTCTTCTTCTTCTTTCCTACGGTAGACACCGCCAACGCGTTTATTGCCGAGTTAAAAGAACGCGCCCATCTACATTCCTTCCTTTCGCTGTTTGGCGCAAGGTCCTTCTCCACTTGGTATTCTCCAACACTTGTGCCTCAATATAAACAAAAATATTTGGCAAATATGTGTTAAAAATCTACTCAAAATTATTCATATATCCAAGAGAAAATATCCTTTGCAACAACTTGAATAATTCTGGTAAGGAAGGTGAGGATGAAAATGTAATTGACTAAGCCAAACCTTGAACACTCCAAAACAGAAGATGAAAATTAATAATTTTCAAATAACAACAAGCGAGCTGTTACCAATTGTTATCGACTTCAAAAGGCAGGCAACTCTTATCGTCTATGGCTGGGCCTAGCAACACCTGTTAAGTTTATCTACAATAACAGTATGTACATAAATATATACATATACGTATGTATTTGTATGTATGTGTGTGCCTTAATGAGGACAATAGTAGGCGAAGCAAAATTACACTTTCTACGTCTTTGAATTTCTACAGTAATAACTTGAGTGAGCTTTTCTACTCAGATACTCGTATATACATACATATGTACTCGTGCATACAGAGTTTTATTTTATGTACGATATGTATGTACATATGTACAATACATATGCATGTCATATTAGAATTTAAATGCTTAATTAAATATTTATATGCATAAAAGCGTTTAGTTTACTTACGAATTGTACAAGTTTCAATATTCCCGGCACTGTTGTAAAGTATCCGATATTGATTTTCAATGCGCTCAGACCGCCACCACCGCTTGGTGCAGTGGTTTGTGTGGTCGTGGTGCGTTCAACGGTAACTACTGTTTCCACCATTTCTAATGATTTATGCGTTTATGCGTTTTTTTTTTTTTGTTTAGTTTTATCGAAATAAAATTACCTAAAAACACAGGTGATTTAGAAGTTGAGTGAAAATAATATTGACACAAATGATAAAAAAAAATTATGTAAATATTCCGAAGGCGGTGGGGATTTCAACTATGACTTTCATTACTTTTAATTATATTTATAAATATAAATATATATTTGGCGCTTTGTAATCGCTGAGATGATTTTTTTTATTTACTTTTCTTTTATTATAAGCAACTTTCGCTATTTAAAATACTATTTTTTTTCTTCAGTATGTACAAAATATGCATTTTCATATAACTAATAATCGTGTAGCTCCACCATCTAGTTGCAACTCTAACGGTAAGTATAGTTTTTGTATAGTTTTCGCTTTAACTTAGTTTTATTAAAAAAAAAAGAAAAGAAAACTTTAAGCCAACGTGATCTTGTTGATCAAAAACAAAAACAAAACGACTAAGAGAGCACACATACGCATACACGAACTAACCAACTAACTAGTTTGAAATTTAAATTCATTGACAGAGCCAAACAAATACAACTACAACTGTGGCTCAGGCTCGTAGCTAGCAACTTTAAGCCAAGACGGCCAAGAATTTCAAATATGAGTTAACATATACTTAGGAATATATATGTATATGTATGTATACATATCTATAGTGCATATTTATTAACTCTTATATAAGTATTTTCTTGCTTAAACTTAAAGTAATTTTTACAACTTTATTTGAAAATCTTTAAATAACGCACATCTCTGTCAATAGTTTTATTTATTTTTTATTATTTTGATCTTCAAAATGCACTTTTTAACACTTTGCCCACTTGTTAGCCACACGCACACAAATAAAAAAATATTTTATTTTTCTCTTAACCCCTTGCCCTACACACTCTGCACCCAACACGCCAATATTATTTATGTATGCACTTCTTTTCTTTTTTCTCTTCCACTTTTGCCCGAGAACTCACCGTTTCGTAGCGATCTTAGCCGTTTGAACGCGTTATTGCAACTGCTGTTTGTTATCGTCTAGATGAAGCGGCTAGCCTCTAGCCAAATACCTGAATTTGAGCACAAACTCTCCAAAACAAAACGTATAGCAGGCAATTGGTGCTCATTTCGTCGCTTGACTGTCGCTCTTGATTAGCCATTTAAGTGGTGAGTGGGGTTTTTTTTTATTTTATTTTCATTAATTTATTTACTTTGCTACATTGACTCACCGTTTTCGGATTAGAATCCACATTTAGTAAACGATGGATCGTTGAGATTGAAATTATTTTCGAATTGCATTTTAGTTTATGGTAAATATTCTATGTACATACTAGTTGTACCCTGCAACGTTCCGCTGTCGCATATACTCATTGAAGGTATGAAAAATTAATCATGGGATATCTTTTTATCATAAATTTATTCACTCAATACTTGTGAGAATACAACATTTTTGGTTTAACCATTCACATTGGTACCCTTCCCGGAGAAGGGAATAGTCCGACTATTTGAATAGGAAAGCCCCCGAGTATTCCTGTTTATCTAAGCAAAAACCACCTATGTACCGAACTCTAAGTAAATGGAACCATAAATAAACTTGTTTAGAATAGATCAGTCCCTGGTCCACTTCCCGAAATTTTTTTTTTTCGTAAAACCCTTCCCAGGTATCATAGAAGCAATCTGACGAAATTTCAAGTCATTCGATTGGTAACTTTTGGAGAACATCCGATCCACTTCCCAAATTTTTTTTTTTTTTTTGGAAAAAACCATCCCAGAAGTCATAAATATAATATATTCTGACGATATTTCAAGTCATAAAAGTTTTTTTTCGAATAGGTCAGTCCCCAGTCCACTTCCCGATTTTTTTTGTAAATTTTTCCAGGTATCATGGAAACAATCTGATGAAATTTCAAGTCATTCGATCGGTAACTTTTGGAAATTTAAACTCTTTATTTGGCAACTTCTTTGATTTTACACTGTGCAACACAAACTTGACAAACTCGTCGCCCATTTGTGAACTCTTCCTCTCCGGACATTTTCGAACGAGTACTCAATTATAACTCTGTACTCTGTTTATTTTCTGTTTAAATAATTGTTATAGCTCAGCTCAGCAAGAAGCGACTTCCTAATTGCAAAAGTTTGAGATAAAACTTTAGTCCGACTTTGACCACAATTCAACAGGCTATTTAGCTATGTTGTCGTTATTTACCTTGACCTAAATTGCCTCTCAGAACTCTTATTACCTTAGACATGTTCGCGTGTTCTTTTCTTGTACCATTTCGACCAAGTTTCCCTAGATTTACGGCAAGTTGAAGTTTCTTTATTACGGACGGATCATAAGTAAAATCTTACTTAGTCGTACCTTGCCTAGCGAATTCAGGGATCCATGTAAGACACAATCTGTTCTGTTTAATCATCTCCTGTACAGACCGGTGACAGTCCAGCCTAGTACTTTTGTTACTGCCTGACTATGATATGACAACTGGTTTCGATTTGTTTTTCTACCTCCATAATAGCAAATATGCGCCTGAAATCCGCCTCTTATCTCAAATTTTCTTGCAAAGTAAATTCAATTTCTGAAAATTAGCTTATTTTACAATAATTTAAAAAAAACGTACAATTGAAAAGCAATTTTCGGAACTCAATTTGAAAGTAAATGTGTGGAGTCACATGCTGCAGTTTTTGTTTCTGCAATTAAATGAAATTAAGTTGCAGAAATTACTTTCGGGGTATTATCACGACGAAATTTAATTTTTTAACAGCATAAAGCGCTCAACGAAATAAAAAGTACTGTTCGGCGATTAGGTGGCCAGTTATAATTTTTAATGAAAATTGTTTAAAAGACCAAATTTTAAGAAATATTATTATACAAAAGAGCGCAAACAATAAGCTCCAGGTAAGTGATTTCCAACTAATATAGAAAATTCATGAGGACCTAATACTTTCTTTTTAGTCAACTATTCAAAAGAGCATTCATAGCTTTTATCATTATTTATTTTTTAAATATAAAGGAAACCTAACCAAATATATGTTGTCTATTCGTTGAAAGCATATTCAATAACGAAATAAGACTGGGAAAAGGTGAGGTGAAATATGTTATATATAAATATGTGCTTGATTATGTACATACATTTTTTATGAATTCACTTTGGTGTGAAGCAAAACTAATTTCATGGAACGTAGTATCAAGATTACAAACACCTCATGTGTCTTGCTTGAGTATTTGTGTAATCTAATTGTCAAAACGTGAATACGCCCAATACATTCCTCTTGTTTGGGTAACTTGCCGAAATCGAAGGAAGAACAAGCAGTCATATGATGGGACAACCTCACTTTCTATGAATTCACTATGGTTTGTACGCGGCGAATTGAAAGCGCCTGTTTGTGTTAGATATGCATTTTAGTTGGGTTGGAGTTGTTTGATGTGATCAAATACAATAACATTTCCTTCAAAACACATATTTGCAATTATATTTAAATAGATGACCTATTTTTTCTAGCTCTATTGCTTCGATATGTGAAGAAACGTTTGACAGCCGTCATTTTAAACGTCATTCTAACTACATGTAAATGTCATTTATTATAGTAGTTTTGGGCAATTGAATTATAAAATTATAATATAAAATTTTATAAATTGTAGATTGATATTGGGCCGTTATAAGACAGTAAAATTAAATCTTGCTATCACGTCGATTTCAGTATAATTGACTGCAAATTATTACATGGTGTTTGAGCAACAAAAACATTATATGCTGCCAAGACTTCACGACTGATGACATACTAAATACAAATGTCATGTACATTCTCACAACTTTGGCAACCCTATAAAACAGACAATCGTATCGTGACGTGAGATATGTACGATTGACGATTTTACGCCATTACAGCAAAGGTTGTTCATTTGCGTTACTTCATATACAAACTGCACTTTAAATAAATTTTAAATATTTTTCAAATGGAGTTTGATAAAGTGAAATTTATAAGGCTGGTAAAAGCTCATAACTGTCTTTACGACAGAAGCCACAGGTACTTTAAGTATGTGTCTAAGAAAAAAGTTGTTTGGGAAAGCATAGGTCGTCAGTTAGGGATTGATGGTAAGGAGTTAAATACCTGAATATATTCATAAATATTTCATTGCCATGTATATTTGTAATGATTTTAGAAATGTTTTCTTAGGAGAAGAGTGTGCCCGCCGTTGGGCAAATATACGTGACCGATTTTCAAGAGAAAGCAGGCGGATGACTTCTCTCGTTAATAATGGATTGACAACAGAACGAATATGGTATTTGTATGACGAAATGGAATTCCTAAGACCACATATTATTCCAAGAAGGTAACCAAATGCGATTACCGTATGTAAATGTATTTTAAATACTTTCGCGTTTTATTTATTAGTATTCGCCAGAACTTATCCTTTTCGCTTAAGCCACTAGAACTACAAACAAATCATAAAGAAGAAGATGAAAGTAGTGTTGAACAAGAGGAGGAGGCCACATGCGATTACGAATGTTCCACCGAGCCATTCCAGTTTAAAGATTCGACATCACTTCTGGATGATCAAGAAATGAAAGACGAAGAAGTAGATGATTTTTACACACATGACACCGAAGACTTAGTATCATCACCAAAGGCGGAGAACCGAATTAAACTAAATGAATCTATAGAAATCCAAACCATTCCCTCAACTACTTCAAATCAACCGCGAATAAATAAAAGAAAACGACCCAAGGAATCTAGTGTTGAACAGGGTATAGTTTCTGCATTGCAAAATTTCAAAGAAGCACTGAGTGAAACAGGAACGCAGCATCAAAGTCCTGCAGTCCAAGGATTTGGCCAAATGATTGTAGAATCCATTTGCACGATGAGTGAACGAAAGCAGGCATTAGCCATGCAAAAAGTAACCGAATTGGTAATGAACATAAAAATGCAACCGGAAATTGAGTAAAGATGTTTAGGTTATACTCAGCACACCAATGTACTGTATATATGAAGACATTTGGAAGGTACAAGATATCTTGTAATTGAGAATAACTTTAATGTAATAAAAGTTAATAGTCTGTTTGGATTTGAAGCAATATGTTTAAATGTATAACTTTGAGTACGTTAAAGAATGAACGACTACTGTGACAAAATATTCATGTATTTTACAGATATGTATGTGTACATATTACAATATTATTGAATGGGAATGAATTATAATTATGTTGACTTAAAAGAAATTGAAAACAAAATGGATTAAAAATGCACTACTTTTTATTTTGACTTCAAACCCTGCACCTATGATAAAATACAAAAAGTATTACATTCCTCATTTTACGTCATAATTATAAAATGTACCAGTGACAATAATGTCAACACCGACCAAAGCCTACCCTTCTGTAACCAAGTCCTTCCTGTTGAGAAACTATTTTTGCTACCAAACATTAGTCAGTATTTTTCGCATATGTATTGCTTTGTTTTAGTTTATTAAAGGTCAGTTATCCTAACAATAAAGGCAGCACTGTACAGCATTAGGGTTGCCATGCCATATTGCCGTAGCCATAACAGTATTCATCTATGCATTGTGTTTTTCAGCCATAATCATAAACAGCTGATTGCTAATACGTCGCTTTGAGCTTATTTTTGGCTTACATTCGCTGTACCTACTTTGTATTAGAGAGTTTTTAAAACTTTGGTTTTTGCCAGTAATAGGGATATATTATATTAGATAGTAATGGATGACGAAAAGTTGATTGAGACTGTGCGCAACTGTCCATGTTTATACGACAAAAGTCACAAAGACTTTAGGAGCTACACGCAAAAAAAAATGGCTTGGAAAAGAGTCGGTAGAATAATGGGAGTTAATGGTAATTATTTAACGAACTAACCTTTTATATACATATTTGTTTTATTAAATACTAATATTTTTCTACATCACGTTTAGACTCTGTTGTTAAGGCTCGATGGAAAAATTTGAGAGAACGTTTTACTAAGGAAATTAGGGCTCCAAAAAATGTGGAGAGGCCGTGGCTGCTATTAGAAAGCTTACAATTTCTAAAAGCCCATATTATTCCTCGGCCGTAAGTAAAATGTTTGTTAGTTGGTGTTATCATGCAATCCAATTTTCTAATATTTGTAGAATGAGACAAAATATACGAAAAGTCGAAAGTAGTGATGAGGACGATAACCCAAGTTCCTCTGCGCAGTCCACATCAAAGCCTGATCAGATCGACGGTATGACTCTAATACAGCTAGTGAAGGAACATGAATACATCTACAACAGAAGTAACAAGTATTATACATCTGTGGAAAAGAAAAGGAATGCTTGGCGGGAAATAGCTCGTGAAATGGGAGTTAATAGTAAGGAATTATTATATTTACATATAATATAATGATTTATAATAATTTTAAATCCCTTTGTTATGTTTAAAGAGAAACACTGTATGCGGTATTGGACAAATTTACGCGAGCGATATACTAAAGAAAATCGGCGAATGATTGCCCTTTCGAATAATGGGTTAACAACAGATCATCTTTGGCATATGTACAATGAATTGGAGTTTCTGAAACCTCACATAATACCAAAACTGTAATAATCTATAGTTAACATATTTTGAACTTTATCTGTGATTTTTTCTCATTTTTTTTTTTTTACTAAATAGTAGTTACCAGGATAAAAGCTTATCACTTAAGGGAGAAGAACACAAGACAGACGAGGATGAAAAATTTATTGTTGAACACGAAGATACTAACGATGACTACGAATGTATCACGCATCCATTCCAATTTAAGGACTCTACATCAGTTTTATCCGAACAGGAAATGGAACATGAAGAAGTAGATATTTTTTACGAGAGCGACCAAAAAGACACACCAACTTCATCAAAATCACAGAATATAAAGAAGTTAAATGAATCAATAGAAACCTTTACAAGTGAACAACAAGTAAGATGTACCAAACGACATTACGAGTCGGATGTTGAAGAGGAAGAAACGCTTCCTTTGTGTAAACAAGGATGTGGCGGAATAAAATTGCGTCGGTACAATCCCATAGTCGAAGCATTTGGTAAAATGATTGTGGAAACTATTAGTAGCATGGGTAACCAAGAGCAAGCAATAGCTATGCAAAAAGTAACTGAATTAGTTATGAATTTAAAGGTACAAGCGGTACAAGGCACACTGTTTGTACCTCGAACGGAGAACTAGCTAGAAACCCCCCGGTATTAAAAGGTTCGCTATACTTAACTGATTTAAAGGGTATATTAATTTTTTTGTGCTAATGAATATTATGTTCGCTAGGGGGAAGGGGGTAATTTGTATATTTTAAAATTTTAAAATATAAAATACTACTATTTTGGTATGCATACATGTACATATGTCCATACATACATATACGTATAATAAATAATTTTTAATTAAGAAATAAAAACTTAAACAAATTGATTTTTTGTAGAAGAAGAATTTACGAAATAATAAGCTAAGAATTTAAAAAAATATGGGCAAATGAAAGATGATCTGTGGAAAAGTACCGCAGTCGGCAGTCATGTTAGTCCAAGGTACGTTTTAAACGCTGCCAAAAACCGCCAACTTAGAAAAATGTTTTAGGCTACCGCAGGGAGCCCCCCAGCAGGCACCTCATAGAAGCCGAACCTGCACCTAGACACATCAGGAAGGGAGTACTCGAGTTAAAGAGCACCGTCCAGCAACACTTGCAACAACCGCTGGACAGGACGGCGTACCAACAAGCACTGAGCGCCATTCACCAGGAGTCAGTTAACACCTTCCCGTGAATGGCGTACTCGGAGAAAAACCACCACCTATAGCAGACAACGAGCTGGAGCTGCCTCGAGAGACCCGCGTGACCCTTGCACAACTTAGATCTGGATAATGTAGCAGATTAAACTCCTACCTATCCAGACTCGACCCCAGCATACCCAACGTATGCCTTGCATGTGGAGAGTCTCCGCACGACACTAACCATCTTTTCACATGCCCCCTTAAACCCCCCTCTCCCTTTGGTCAAATCCCGTCGAAACAGCACGATTCCTGGACCTCCCTTTAGATGAACTCGGCGACTTAGATTGACAAAGCCTGCCCTAAGCGGGGTTAGCTAGCCGCTACAACAACAACAACAACAACAACAACAAAAATGTTTTAGGGTTACTTTTGTTAAAGCGCGGCCGAAGGCCCCCAACACAGAAAGGTATACATAGGTACCTGTTAAACAGTAATTTAAACATTTCTTCTAGCAAGTTGTACATCAAATAAAAGGTAATTTTTTTCAATTCAATTAATCTTTTTTTTAAATACCTGCCAGCGGGTCAGGTCTGTGAAGTACTTACCTTTATTTTTGGACTTTGAAATAGGAAAATAAAAAAAAATCTAGTTGTATAAGAAAAACATTCAAAAATTTTATTAAGTAAAATACATACCATCTTAAATTTAAAGTTATAAAATGCAGAGCAAGGCGAATTTATAGAGGGTGAAGTTGTCACATCATATGATTGCTTGTTCTTCCTTCCATTTCAAAAAATTACACAAACAAAATATATGAGAAATATAATATAACATATATTCGTCTTGGCCTAATGCTGCAACTACCCATTTTACATTGCTAACGTCCATAACAGCCGACTGGAGAGCGATGTAAATACACGAATTATCGACGCTGCGAACGGCGTAGAAATGTTGCCAGCAGCCAGTGTGTTTGCATACTTTTAAACAAATTTATAATTTTCGTCAACAAATTTCATAATTTATATGTTCGAATATAAACACAAATCAAATATACATGATATGTATGGTAATAAATAATTAATTACGAATTTAGTTTTCATTTCCTTTGAAAAAACTATGCATTTTCATATTAATAGTTATTAGTTTATTTCATATTAGTTTACAAAGTCTATACTGGCAACCTTGTACAAGAGCGAGAAATGAGCTGAGCCGGTTTTACGGAAAAAATCAAATCGCCGCTGGTTTCTCTGGCGCCATGCAAATGAAAAGTTGTCACCGCTCACCCATACCGTTACTGACGGTTGTCCCAGAGAAACCAGCGGCGATTTGATTTTTTCCGTAAAACCGGCTCAGCTCATTTCTCGCTCTTGTATAAGGTTGCCAGTATAGACTTTATAAACTAATATGAGATAAACTAAGGAAATGCATACTTTTTTCAAAAGAAAAGAAAACTTAATTCGTAACTAATTATTTGTTACCATATAGATCATATATATTTGATTTGTGTTTATATTATAGATTATGAAATTTGTGGATAAAAATTATAAATTTGGTAAAAGTATGCAAACACACTGATAGCTGGCAACATTTCGCCGCTGTCAGCAGCGTCGATAACTCGTTCTACCAGTCGGGTGTTATGGACGTTCGGTATGTAAGATAGGTAGTTGCTGCATGAAAATTTGTTGTGCTTTTTTTATCTTCTCTTGTCAAGATTGTGTTCGTGAGCATCAATTTTTGTTCGATTGATCAGATTGATATTTACAAAGTGCACCAGTTCTTATGTTAATTTTATTTTCATAAAAAATTGTTTTAGCCATGGATATGGAAAAGTTTATTGACTGTGTCAAGACATACCCCTGTTTATATGATAGAGCACATAGAGATTATAAGAGTATCGAGAAGAGAAAAGCGGCTTGGAGGGAACTCGCTGAAACTACGGGAACTGATGGTAGGTAACAACTAAATTCAGCTCCTGCGGGTAGGGGGCTCAAGAATTTACCCGTGGTAAGGCATGCTTGTCGTAAGAGGCGACTAAAATCTAATAGTTTCCGCGACAGTCAGATCTTTATACCGAAACGTACCGGATTTTTATCCGGCCAAGGACTGACACTTCCGCAATGTTCCCCAAAAACCAATACGGGGAATATTTTGCGGTTACAACAACAACAACTAAATTCTATTATTTTGATAATTATTATTTTCGTATATTTGGAAAAGAATTTGAAGTTGAAAGACATTGGAGAAATTTGCGAGACCGTTTCAGTAGAGAAATTAGAAAAAAATCATCTTGGCGGCTATTAAGGAATATGGAGTTCCTGAGAAGTCATGTTATTCCTCGCCCGTAAGTTATTATCGTTCTTAGAGTATATATTGAAAATATTCTAATAGTTATATGAAAATTATTTTTACTTACAGAATAGGTATAGGAGATCCAAGGTTGGAGAATGATTTTTCAATTTCTTCTACGCAGACAAATCCATATTCATGTGATGCTATCGATAGACTGGCTCTGATACGTCTCGTAAAAGAACACGAATGTCTTTATAACAGACGTATCGTTGGTTACAAAAGTTCGGACAGGAAAAAGAAGGCTTGGAGACAAGTAGCCAGTGCAATGGGAATTAATAGTAATGCCTTAAATAAAATGTATAATCAGAAATTATTTTCATTTAAAAATTTTGCATTTTTATATTTGAAGAGGAACAATGTATGCATCACTGGGTAGGCCTGCGGGATAGATACGGCCGAGAAATGCGCCGAATAACTGCACTTAATAATAATGGAATGTCACCAGAACATGTTTGGCCGTTTTTCGACCATTTGGAATTCCTAAGGCCCCACATTTTACCAAGATGGTAAAAAGTTGCAATTAATATATTTCAAACATCGTCTTGAATATTTTGTATTTACTTTTTCAGCACTCGTAATAATTCGTTTCCGCCACAATCAATAAAAAATCAAACGGAAAATGTAGAGTTTGTTGACCAGGAAAATACCGCAGATGGTTATGACTATGAAACAGATCCCTTCCAGAGTAAAGCTTTGTGCGAACAGGAAATCGATCAAGAAGATATTGACGACACCTCAAATCAACAACAAACTCCGAGCACCAACAAACGAAATTACGAATCTGATGTCGAACAGGAATTATGTTCTGCGTTAGATTTGTTTAAACAAGTTTGCGGCAGAATAAAAGCACGAAATCAAAACCCTATAGTGCAAGGTTTTGGTCAAATGATTGTAGAAACCATTTGTAGCATGAGTGAACGAAAACAAGCTTTAGCTATGCAGAAAGTAACTGAATTAGTAATGAACATAAAAATGCAGCCGGAGATATAGTAAAATAAAAACACGCATAATATTTTTATCTATACGTATGTAGTATATGTACTATAAGGCAAAATTATTTCCAGAAATGTTTTTTTTTTCACATTTATCACTTCTACGCGTTTAAGTAGTTTTAAAAACCAACATGAAATAGTTCTTAACCTAATAAAAACAAAGAGTATATTTGTATTAATCAAAATCTTAATTAAAATTGTATTTTAACAATAAAAGTTTGGAAAAAACAACATGAACATGAAAACATAATGGTTCTCCATTGGTTACAAATATTTTCTTAACAGGAACATTAAAAATAATGATTCATCTATAGACAGTGAACTAACGCATTCATTCTCAACTGCTACCAAACCCTTTACCTTTGATTGGCACGCAAAAAATTTATTAGTTCCAAATCTTTCGCCATAAGTGTAACTCTTCGCGCATGCAACGCTAAAAGATTCGCATCTTCCAAGCGACCTTCAACGTAAGCCTCAGTGGCTACTTGTAGAGCCTCGAATGCGGTTTCTGTTATAAATCTGACTTCCGTATTCATGCTCAACATAATTTCGCGTACAACGCGCGCAAACGCCGAACGAGCAATCATAAAATCTGTACGAGCTGCTAGTACTTTATAACTTTTAAAAAAATTTACATTTCTCTGTTGCTTTCTCTTTTGTTTGATTTGCTTTTTTTCCAAACCTTTCTTTGGTGCTGTTTGTAACATTGGTTCCGTTTCCGGCTCGGATTGCGATACATTCTTGTTGGGATCTACACTTTTTGGAGTTGCAAAACTTTTTTGTTGCCCAACGCCTAAGGAGATATTTTTAGCAATTTGGTTTTCACTTATTTTGTTGGCGAATGCTTTTGATGGCTGCACTTGTTCTTGTGACACATTATCTACATGGTGGCTACCGGTATGTGTAAATTCCAAGCCATAATTAGTATCATTGGGTTCGGGTGTTGGTGAACGAAAATTCTGGTCATCTGTTGCCAAGTCTTCTTCGGCAGAGCTGCTGGTATCCGTTTCACCCAAATCTGCTGCCGGATGAGTTGGTTGGTTTGATAACTTAGTTGACGAAACATTTTTGAGTTTATGCGATTTAGGGCCTATTTTTCGTGGTGGTCTCATGGTTCTTACAAGTACTTCGCAACCTAATCACAAATAAATGCTACATTTTATGAACAATTATTAACGGAGCTAAGATACAGTTGATAGCCTATAATATGTATGTATGTATGTATATACATATACAAATGTATCATAGGCCTTTGTTTTATTTTGATATATGCAAATTGATAAAAAAAAGTTGTTTTTAATATTTTTTTTTCAACTCGTTATATTTTTGAATTTTTACTTGTGTTATTTTATATTAATTTTTTTTTTTTGATATCTAAATTTTGATAATCCTAAAAAAATTGGAATGGCAACCATATTGAGGAAAAAAATTTGTTTACACTCTGCCTCACATTAAGTTCACCTAACTAATTCGTTTATATCTTTTAACCAAAAAAAAAAAAAATGAAATGAATGATACAATGCAAATAAGACTGGTAAAACCAAAAAATACAAATACTACATTCGTAAGAAATATTTTGGATTTTGGAGGCTAGAGGTAGTGTATTTAATAAAGAATTATAATAGTTGCGCTTTTTAAGTACAACATATTTTTAATCATACCAGAATCAGAAGAGAGAAGTACAGGATAACCCAATAAAGCTCCATCGCTAGTTTACATATACACATATGAATATGTAATTGATATAAGTGCAGTTCGATATGGTATTCCAAAAGCGTTTTCAGCTCCCGAAAAATTACCTTCTCCTGTAAGCAAGTATTTTTTAAAATATTTTCTTTTCAATGTTCTCAAATGTGAAAATTGAAAATAGTAACCACAATCTTTTATAATTTTCTTTAATAAAACACAACTTTTTTTCGTTTTGCTTTTAATAGTTTTTCACTTTAAATTTTCGGTATTTATTTTTATTTTGAAATCATTAGTATTTTCTATAATTATTTAATATTGTTGTTGGTTGGTTGTGTAGCAATTTTACTTATGTATTTGTATAATTTTAAGAATATTTTTAGTTTTATGTTTTCTTTTTTTTTTTGGAAAATAAGTTTGGTTGCTGAATTTTTAGTTTACACTTAAAAGTGATTAATGTGGGAAAGTGCATACAAATTGGAATTCTTATTTTGTGTTCTCTTTTAAAGCAGTTGCAAACATTGCCGATTTATCAATTTTAACAAACTAACACTCCAATATAAAATATATGCGAAATACAAATTTTTCATACTGCCTCGGGAGCTACCTGCTATATCATCATATTATATATGTAATTACTTTACAGCGATTTTATGTGCTCTATTTATAAATTATACAATACAAAAACTTATTCATTTATTGTAATAGCGATTTTCCTTAAAGAAAATTGAAACAAGCTTTTGCAATAATACACTTCCCTTGTGTGTTGCAAATTTTAATAGTTAATGCATAAATATAAATAATTACTTGACTTTAGTTTGCTTCAGCTCGACATTAGTTGTAGGTTTTTTTATACTTTTCTTTTTAAAAAATAGTTATGCTCGCAAAATAAAATAAATATACTTTAAAGAAATGTTGACAGTGGACAACGTTTTTTTTTTATTTAGCCTTAAGTATTTCTTTTGCTACGAGTTAAACGTTTTTATTTCTTTTACATACATACACGTCACGATGTGCTTCCTTTTTGTTCAATAAAGATGACAAATATGTACTGTTTTTGCTGCATTTATTATTTATGACTTTTTATGTCCGAAAAAATAATGCTGCTAAAGTGTTGCATTGATTTTCGAAATTAGTTTAAAATGCTTGCGTACCATAATTTATGAGTGGTTATTTAAAATTCGTTCAATAAAAAAGATGCACAATTAATGTCATTTTAAATTTTCTAATGCCATGAGAGTTTTGCGAAAACATCTATTTGCAATTTTTTACATATCCCATTTTAGTGTTTAATTTTATTATTATTTCATACAAATAAATATAATGTCAGCTCATGAGCTGTGCTTTAAGCAACAGCATATTCCCAGTTTCTTTAATGATAATTGAAAACATTTTTGATAATTTTCCAGATTTTCTTATAAAATTTTGTCACTAGTTGCTGACATAGAGACATTTACAATCTTTAGAAAGTTGTTAACGCACTTAAAATGAATGCTTACTCGTGTTGGAAATCTATATAGTTAATTTTTAATATTCGAAACCAATGGAAAATAGTTGAACTGCTTCAAAATGATAAACCGCATGTATGGAAATTTGTGGTCAACACACAGATTTCTTCTTCTCCGAATTTCAATTTAGAAAAAGATTTCTGATTAGAAGTTCCTTTTGATTGCCTTAATCCCAAATGACCATCGCAGAATATATTTTATTTTATTTTTTGTTTAGTATTTCAACACACCCAATGTAGTGGAAGCCAGAGTTGATAAAATAATGGTAATTTGTAGAAACATGAATCAAGCACAATTACATTTTATTGCAAATTTTCTTTTTCAAAATTTTAAGTTTAAAATAAACCATATTGAATTGTATGTCAAGAAAGTAGTGAATTCAATATTGAACGTTAATCTCGAGGAATTAAAAAATCGATGTTACCAATATCAAATACCAATAAAATGTATTTGTAATTGTTCAAATTGAATTACCATGTTTATCGAGTATTTTACAGCTCTGATATAGACATGCTAAATAGATTTTTACATTCTTATGAAGTTTCTTAAATATTTATTTTTTACTTTATTTTGATCGAATTCAACCACTTTACGCATATTCATTGTTACTTTTTATTTGCTTCTTTTAGAATCTCCTCATTTTACAAATTATGTATGTATGTATGTATGTTTATGTATATAACTCATTATTATTATTATTATTATTATTTTATTTATTTTATATTGTAAATTATGCACAGTTTAGAATTGAAATTATCGTGTTTACTAAATTAAATTTAATATTTATATTTAAATATATATTTATATAAAATTACAGTATACTTTAAGCTTTGAGCAAAAAATAATAAAAATTAGCATATAAAAATAAAGAATGGCAATTTTGCCAATAATATTGCCATAGCTCTTATTTATAATTTACGCTAAAGCGAAAAATCGTTTACTTGGAACACAAAAGCATGAGAACGTTTTAAAAATTTGCTTTAAAAATGGGAAACACATGCAAATGCCATCTTTTCTAAAACACTGCACATAAAAAAAAGGCTGTGCATACATATACATATTTATGTTTTATAATTTACTTTTAGCAACAGCGCAAAAGAAAATATTTTTCTGCTAACGTTTCCCCGGTCTCGTCTCGTTTCGTCTGGTCTTGTATGACAGATAAGTGTTTAACCCGACTTTGAAAATAAAAAAAAACTCGCTGTTACATTATCAACGCTTGCTGCTCACACACCTTTCGTAATTGTTAATAGTTTTATTTTTGTAATTTGTTTACAGCAGTTTTCAGCGCTTATAACAAACAATGACAAATGTTTTGCATTTAATGCGTTTTTTGAAAGAGAAATAAAATAAAAATAATTATCATAAACAGTAGCGTGTTTAGGAAACAACAAATCAACATGTGCAGGCGTCACACACACACAAGTCTAAACTTGGCCAGAGTTAGCAAGACAAGGATGAAACACCTTTTTTACTTTCTTCTCTTCTTCTCTTTACTTTTTCTTTAAATGTTACTGCTATGTTATGTATATAGACAGACGCTTTTTTGCATTGTGTTATTTTACGTGTAGTTTGCTTTAAAATTTGCAAATATATCTTCTTTAAACCATTCATTTCAGTGTGTCTCGATAGTTGAGGGAATTTCTCTTACATATATATCTATATATTTTTTTATGAATCCGTTATTTTCGCTCGTACATTTTAAGGACTGCTTAGCTAGTGGTCAGTCCCTTTGGGATTACGTTTTATTACACACGTCATTTAGTGCTTAAACACACACAAAGCTTTCACTCATTTCATTTCACTTAACTATACGTTGTTTACTTGTTGCTTGTTTTTGCTTGAATTTTGTTGTTGCTCACGCCGCCCCCTCCGATTTACCAAAAGCGCACTGTGGTGTTGTTCATATACTTGTGTCTTACTAGTCGATTTGAAATCTTTTTTTTTGTTTGTTTTCATTCTACGCCTAGCTGCTTAACATTCACTTTGTGAATAATCCATTTCTTTTTTCGCACTTCTCGTCAAACGATCGAGTTCGGCTGCAGCATCTGAACGTACTGCCAATTTATCAATGGCGCCATCGGTGCCGTTAGTGCGTGGTGTACTGGCCGCGTTGGGCGCATTGGGTGGGGTCGCTGGTGTGGCGGGTGAACCGGATTTTTTGTGCAACAATGAATTGAAAAAGTTGGCGAGTACACCCTCATTGCCCGGTGTAGCTGGTGTTGGCTTCACATTCACTTTTATGGGTGAACCTTGTCCGCCGGAGCCGGGTGTGCGTGGTTGCATGCCTTTGTTGCTGCCTTGAGTGCGCAGTGGTGATTCACCACGCATTTGACCGCCCTGCTTGAGAATCTCTTGTTGCCGCGACAAGAACGTCTGTTCGTCCTCTGTTTGCACTTCGATTTCACGATTGGCGACAGTCTACAAAAAAAAACACATGTATGATAAGATAATAATAAGAAATATATTTCCTTACTTTTCTGGACTGTGGCGGCGAAATAATGTCTGTGTAGTAGTCCTCTGCCTTACACGATTGCATATTCTCATACAAAATACTTATTTTCTTCAAGCTATCCCAACCTGCGGGGCTGTTGTTTGTTAAGAAATTAGAGTAGAATATTGAAATGATTAAACACATTTAAGAAAAAACGCTATGCTTTTAAAATCCTTACATTAAAACCGCATCCTTCTCAACGAATAGCGCAGGCGTTCGGAATGGTAAACCGTAAATTCGATGTGTCAAATATTTATATAAGAGATCACAGTTTTTGTCTTCTTTAACGCTTGTGTAAAAAAGTGATGTGCCATGTTGTAAGCAAAAACGACGTATCCACTGCTGTATGAAATCAAAATGTTCATCTCGATAATCGTACTCTTTCTCCAGCGTTGTCATGTAGTCCGTCTGCGGTGAAAGAAAGAAATCAAATATATATTTTTGTACTGCATTTTTGATTATGCAACCATTTTTGCATACCTTTGTGACCACGACAACAATATCCAGGCCGAGATTTGTTGTCAACGCTCCCTCGGTGAGCGGCAGTAGATCGTCGTCATCAACCGAATTATTTCTCATCGTACGTTTCACGGGCGAACCGGGATCTAAATCATCGCCAACCTCACAATAACTCTGCCACGAGGTGATTAGCCGTTGTCGTGCCTCCTGCTTCTCTTGTGGTTCCAATTTCAGACTCTCAATATGTTCTGAGAGCACTTTAATCCAATGATTCAATTGTTCAAGCCATGCCCATGGCTCTGTCATTGAGACTGTGAGTATGACGAGGGTATGTTCGAAGTTCGTTTCATTTAAGGCATAACGCAGGAGATTTGTATGTCCTGGATCGCCATCCAGAATCCAAACGCCTAATCGTGTTGTGTCTGATGTGGAAAAAAGTAAAGAGCAATTTAGAAATGTCCAATTCAAAATTAGTACATTTTACTCTAGTTTTTATGACATATGCTTTCGAATTTGTAACTAACGGTTGGGTTTTAAGCCCAACGGCAACAAAAATATCTCCGACCATTCAAAGAATGCCGGATTGATGCCGATGTCAGGAAGGTTTACCCAAGTTACGGGTTGCCATTCGATAAGCTACGATCTTTCTTCATAGTAGCGTTATCATTGGCGAAGCCGGCAGGCCAAATTGCAGAAATTCATCACAATTTCCTAGTAAAGCAACGGAAATAGCTTCAAGGTACGACTGCCTACGCCAAGTCGATCCCGGAGATCTTATAACCAGGGAATTTAATTTGGGAGTCCGACATAAGCAGAACATGTGGAAAGAACACTTAACCTTTCCTCTGGTGCAACTGTCAAATCTTTATCAAACGCGTTGACCGGGCTGAAATTTCATTCGGTGGCAACGCCTTGATGTATCCAAAGAAATGCGCGATTATCAAGCGAAAAGTGACTTGGAATTCATCGGTTCCGTAATAAGGATGCTGATGCAAAGCCGTGTGGGTCTAGCGCAAGCTCCTCAATATGTTTTTGGCCACTCGACATATGGAAACAGGGTAGAGTTCTCTCACTATCAAAACCGATGGCAAATATATTTGAGGCCTTGCTGCTCATTCACTCACCACTTGAGCCCAGAGGCACATCAACATGGCATACGCAAAGTGCACAGCACCCTCAACACATTTAGCCATATAAATACCCAGATAATCCATGATCTTATCTAAAATAAAATCTGTGCGAGAATTGCCATTACACACTGAAAGAATCGGACATTGAAGGCACCTCATTACTGACCGGGTTGCATAGCTGAACCATGAAATTTCTGAATGGTTGGCATTCAAACCCATTGATGTTCGCAGTTCTCACTAAAGTACAGTACAGCAACAAAATCCTCAAGTCGCGACGAGCGAAACACAAATGAAGGAGTTACAAATCCTGTAATAATATTGACTTGAGGGCTTTTATCAAAAAACCTCCTGATGTCGCAAGACATCTATATTTCCCTTTAGAGAAACAGAACAGCCGACGGGCGCATTAGAAAGGAAGTAATATGTTAGAGAACCGGACGGACCTTAAATGACATGACCAATGGCTTGAAAAAAAAAAAAAACAAAAAAAGATAAACAAGTACGAAAGCGCATCATGAATTCCTACCAGTCGAGCATTTGTGTGAAGCAGTTCGAAAAAAAAACATCCAGATCTGTGGATTCAAGAATTTCGCATCACGACTATTCTGGTATTTTTGGCCAAAACAATACTGTGAGGATACTCTAGCCTCCATATTCGGCAGCCATGGCCCCGCGTGACTTTTTCCTACTTCCAAAAATAAAGAGAACTTCGAATGATCGTTGTTTTATAGCCGTAGGAGACATTAAAAACGCATCGCTTAAAGAACTAAAGGCTTGAGAAGTCTTTCGTGAATTGGAAGAAACGTAAAAAAAAACAAAGTGCATAATCGCTAAATCGGAACAATACATACTACATATGTATATATTTGCACTTACCATCTCTGTACTCATCTTTTACATCGATATACGCATACTCTAATCCTGAACCTTTTTTCGGATCCTCGACACCTTGCAATTTCGCTATGAGAGTCGTTTTACCGGTGGCATTATCGCCTAATACTAGTACTGATTTATTTGATGGAAGTTTTGTGCTACCTTGTTTTTGTACTTCACTCAAAATTGCCGACCTGTAAAAGAGAAGATAAATAAAAAAAAATACGATTAAGTATAACAAACATATAGGACAATTATAATAAAGTAAAATATAATAATGAAAAAAATTGGTCATCGATTAGGATTAAATATCGATGATATTCGATGTCAGTGTTTATTTGTATGTATAGATGTGTGCAAAATACCAAATTTCACGGTTTTAGATTCCTTTTTGACAAATTACTGAACCAAAATCGCAAATCTGAAAAATCGGTCGTATATGCTACGTCCAAGTTTAGTTGCAATATCTCAAAAACAGAGATTAGTTTGACTACAAACAGACAGACAGACGGACTTGGCTAAATCAACCCAATTCGTCATTATGACCTGATTGGTGGTATAAATTGTGATGGGTCTTTCTTTTCTCCTTCCGGCACATTCTTCGCAGCAAAGTTAATATACAATTTTATGTACATAAAATACATATAATTATGAAAAAAAAATGGATTTATAAATACATTTGAAATTCGAATTTAATTGGAATAATAATTGAGCAATTCCGGGAACTTTACAAGCCGTGTATTTCACTTATGATGATGATATACAGTTAGATTTTCTAATCTATAACAATTGTGCTGTTGTGTTTGACCTAAAAAACATATCGACATATGAACGGCCCGATCCACCCACCCACCAAATAAAACAGCAGTTGATATGCGCCGACTTTGCTGCTATTAAATCGCACATTATTTTATGCAGGCAGTAAATGCATATGGATTTTTAAATAAGGAGCAATAATATGTACGAGTATGTGTATTAAGTCAACGCGAATATGGTCAACAACAACGGTCAGCGAATTGCAATGTATGCAACAATCGGCAAAAGTAAGGCAACTAATTTGGAAGTTGCATGATTGAACCTCGAAAATGCACTCATAAAAGGTGGAATTGAAATAAAACTGACACAGTTGCGCGGCAATTACGAAATAAATAATTCAACTTTTTATTTTGCAAAACACAATATTTTTTTTTAATTTTCTCATTTTGTTATTTTAAAGGCACAAATAAATAAAAGCCCAATTAGATAGACTAAACGACATTAAAAGTCGTAGAAAATTAGTAAATATTAAATGTTTTATTGTAAGTGCATGCAATGTAGTGTTGTTGTGTGCGGAGGCACATGCAGGACATAGACCTATTGCTCTTCCTCTGCCTTCAAAACTTACTTGCTGGCCACCGTGTCGCCAATGCAAAACTCTTCGAATAGCGAGCGTTCTTTGTATCGCATATTTTATGAAGAAGCAGTAGAAGAAGTAGTGGGCGAAGCAGCAGAAACACAAGCCACAAATGTCTTGTCTTAGCAGTTGTTGTGCTTTTAATTTAATAACTGGCACTCAATTCAATTAAAGACATGGAAAATTGCCAATCATTTATTTAATTTAATTTCTTAATTTCACAATTTTTTTTAGATATACTTTTCTTTTCTTTTCTCTCCTTAAGCGCACTTTAGAACATTGGTTCTGTCATTAAACTTTCTGACATGCAAATGTCCACCAAGCAAAAGACACGAACGACATTTTATTTATTGTCTAACTATAACGACGCCGCAGCCATCCTTTTCTAAGCGCAACCACTAATATGGGTATTCAAGTGAGTTGCTTAGTTGTGGATGCATAACTATTTGCAGTCGTTAGTACTCAACTCAATCATTTGCACCTACACTGTGTATGGTATGTACGAGTATGTACATGTCCGTGTTCATGTCCACCCACTGCTACACTGGCAATTCACTATGATTTATATTGCTACATTATTAGTATATACACATACATACGTGTATATATTTATTTTAGGTTTCTCATTTTTATTCCACCAATTATTTTATTTTTATTCATTTGAATTGAATTCGTCGTGTCTATTGATTTTTTGAAGGTATTTCCTTGTAACTTTAGAAGTAACACGAATAGATGCTCCACTACTGTGCATTCGCTTGTTTTGTTGTACTATGTGCCTTTCGTTGGTTCGGGCAGTGGCTCGTTAACTACGAGGGCGGTTCCTCATGGTATGGGGAAAATGTGTTAGTTGAGGCAGTTAAGCTAGGTTGATCGGTTTATTTCTTGAGTACAGTCTCGTCTACTACATCTCATCCAGCATGCAAACATAACAACTCAGCGGATACAAGCTATCTTATGAGAACGCCATGCGAGAGAGAAACCCAGCGCTATTTCATTTTTTCCATAAAAGAGACTCAGCTGACTGCTCGCTGTTGTTTAAGAATGAATGTACGGACCTTTTTACAGACGAAAATGAAGATTCACATTTCGTTGCACATATTTTTTAGGTATTGAGGTTACAAATTAACTCGGTCCGTTCTCAAAAGATGGCTCCACCTACAAGTTGTGACCTTGGATCTTGGAAGCAATTACCTATTTCTATATTGGAAAGGTTTCACAGCTGTTTACAATAATTAGCGTGGCATCAGCCTCTGTTTCTGACTACAAAATTGTTTTTTGGCTCTTCGAAAATGTCCGGATTTGTGTTTGATTTTCTGCTTTAATTTGATGAAAAGTATAACTGAAGCCTTGTAAAAGTTTATGGTTAATCTGCGCTAACTGATAAGTCATGCATAGAGTGGGTTCGACGCTTCAAAAGTAGCGTTTTTAGCGTCGAATACAAAGAGCGTGCTGGCCCAAAATGAGGAAAATTCTTTGCTCCTTTCGACTAGTGGCTTTTTCGACGGATGCAAAACGATTTGGCAGGTCCCCGGTGCGGGTCTTTTGAAAAAAATTGAAAAATGGATCAATGAATGAATCGAGGTTTACTCTGTTTTTTTAGAGATGGCATAAGAAAATTTCCAGAGGGATGGGGAAAAAGTAGCCGCTGGACGGATAATACTTTGAATGAAACAATTTTTTGGAATAATGCTGCCGTTTGGGCTTCATTTGCTCTATGTATTTTGAAAAAGAAGAAAACCTGCAGTGGGTATATTGCTGAAATCTCTTAAAAGATGCAGAAAACATTTCAACGAAACCAAAAGAGTAAGCAACTCTATAAAGACTGCCTAAAAACTTTCAAAAGAGCGATCACGTCAGGGAGATACCATCGGCTCTTGGAAAAACTTGTGTGGTTTGAACGTCCGCTGCAAGAATTCAGCTTTTCCAACCTATATCCAAAAGCCAAAATGATGAATGGATTACATCTTATGACTTGGCTGAGAAGGGTAAAACCAAGTAAATCACAATAGGCAACTTCAAAAGAGACGCACAGTAAACACGCTTTAACAACTAAGTCGCTTGGATCGTGGCGTGGTAGGATAATGCCGTTACCCCTTCAAACCACCCCTACTAAAAGGCATGGAAATTACTTTCCCTAACGAAGTCAAATATTTTTAAATGCGGAAGACGGTGAAAAAATATTATTGATTTAAAATGGCCATTGAACAGAGCTGAGGTCTTAAAACCGTTTATGTTAATTGGATTGACACAGCGTCGTAGTTAGACCCATCCTATTCTATTATATTACCTTCTACTGGCCAACACCATATTCAGGAGCAAACTAGACAAAGCTCAGCGGTCGACAGCTTCCCTCATTGCGAGAGCCGTCGTCTTCTTCAAAAACCCGGAAAACTAGCTTAGATCTGTAAGGTAACCTTCTCTATTCAGCCATGGAGAAATCGTACTATAGGGTGCCCAATTATTGCCATTCGCACACCATTTCCATCTCCAACTGTGATAATCTCTTCTCCACAGAAATTAATGGATCAGTAGCCATTCGACGAAGGAAACCACTTATTTTTGCTCAATAAAAAAATAATTAATAAGTAAATATAGTATAAATACAATAATTGTTTTAAGATGAACGAAGTAGTATTCGAAAATATTTCTATGTTTCTTTTTACATAGACCTATCGTGTAGCCCTCGTGTGTACTATATGTTACACATTAAAATTAAATGTACAAGTTGTGAAAATGTAGCAACAACTATTATTTTCAATAATACTCGTAACACTATGTGTTGTGTTCTTAACACCACTTGGAATTTTTTTAGTTTAAAAGAGTGTAAAAGAAATACACTGTTGATTGAAAAATATGCAATTTAACTCGGGTATGGTCTTCTTCAAACTTAAAAAAAAAATTAATTTTTTTAAACATTATCTCCGATTTGTAGCTGAGCTCTTAAGAATTGAATAAAAAAGCATGTCAAATTGTAAACTTCAAGAGAGATATATTGATGGTCAACTAACCTCTATTAGGATTAAGTTGTCTTTGAGATTATCTAACCCAAAGACGTAAACTGAATCATAGAGAAATCAACATATGAACTAATTGGATGTAAAATATACAGAAAGACTGGAAACGTTGTGATTTCTTTTGGAAAATAATCTTTAACAAATAATAAACAGCATTTAACGCTTATGATAATGTTGTAAAAAGACACCAACCCAGACACTTACCATTTGCTATACCAATGTTTCGGATGGAGCCAAAGGTAAGTGATTATTTTGGGTCAAGCAAAATGTGTCACAAGAAATTATGTTGAAACACACTATTTTCCGGCCAAAATACGCCAGTTCGGCTGAGTCAAAACCTCCAAATCGATTCGAAAGGCTGGATTTTAGTGAGAAATTTGTTCAAAGTCACCACGATACGATATCTCAAGATAGGCACCCAAGTTTTGAACCGTGAACTTAAAGTGGGAATATTTGTAGGTCCATAACTACGGTCACTGATAGAGAATAAAACCTTTGATGGAAAATTGAATGACTAGGAAAAACTATGCAATGTTTTGTGAACGTTTTCCAGAACTTTCTTGGAAAAAAACAACACAAAAAACTATAAATAATTAATAAATGAACTTAAAATGACAAACACAAAGCTTTAGTTATTAGAAGCTGGAATCTCATTTGCAGTGACGAACAAGGTGAGAGGTTCAATTTCCTTAAATGGAAAAGCGTTATTAAGGGAAATGGAGTCCATGAATGCTTATAAGGTACCTACCAAATGTCAAATATTCACGGAAATCATAAGTATTTATTGGAAGTTAAGTAGTTACAGGTGTTTCACAGTTTCACACGATTTTTTTGTCTTAAGAATTTCTACAACTTTTCGAGAATATTAACCGAAATTTTCAAGTTGATCCGAAGAAAATTTTAGAGATACAGTATTGGGAACTTCAAACGCGTTTTTCTCGAAACTGTGTTTTCAAAGTGGTTTCGCCAAAATTTCTCGAAAACCACCCAACCGTTCTTATTGAAATTTTACATAGGTCTTCGAGGTTCAATTCGCGAGGAATCGAAAGAAGGATTGTAGTTTTTTCCAATCACAATCGTGTCATGAGTTGTACAGTAGACGCGAATTCGCCTTTTTCTCAGGGCTCACCGGAAACAAAGTCGCAATTGCGGAGTTATGAATATTTCCTTGAAATTTTTAAAAATCTTGAATAGAATATTTTAGTTTTTATTTAATTTTTTTTTTGAATATACTTTTTTCGCTTATAAACCCATGTTACTCCATACTACGGTCTCTTTAGACAGAGAATTTCATAACCTCCAACATTTTCGTAGGTTAAGCTGTCTCCGAATTATAAGTATTTTTATGTATAGAAAAAAAAGACACACAACAAATTGGTAGAAGGTGTCAGCCAGAAAACGCTATAGAAGTTATAGAAGGTAACATCTTTCTTTTTTTAAGCTGAATAATTCACATATATATTCCTCGCCACTGTAACTTTTCCTAGCTCAAATATACGAATATATATGTATATAAATATGTACATGTATTAATTTATGCTCACATTACGGTTTTTCTATTGCACGCATTGAAGCCGGGAAAAAGGAGCACAACACAAATACACACAAGTACTTACACACGTACCTACAGTCGTATAGGTACAAGCATTTGTTACCACATACAAATGAGTACATGCAACACCCGTTCGCGTTGGCATGGTGCACGAAAGCCAAAACGAAAAATATTTTTCACTACACCATATCCATATTATTAGCACAATGTTGCAGTAGTTATTTTCAATTTAGCCGTAACACGGACAGGATATTCTGCCATTCATACAAAATATTCATATACGTTTTTTTTATTCACATTTAATTCGATTGGTAAATGCGCAAAAAACGGTGCTTCGAAAAGGCTCCTACGAGGTGGGTGAAGTGAAAAACATGAAATTCGCGATAGGCGCGCTTAAATATTGTTAAACAAATGATTAACGGTACCAAATATTCCAAATTATAGTTTTTAATATATTAGAATGATATTGCTCAAGAAACGACGCTCACAAAGTGAAAGTCGCAAAGTGGAACAGTCCGTTCATAGTAGGCTCGAGGATAATAGATATATGCAACAGCGACAACAGCAGAAGAGCCAAGAACTACAAAAACAAATTATACAAAGTTTTGCATTTGGCGATACAACAACAGCAACAACAACGAATAGCTTAGAAAGGCGTAAAACGTCAGCGGAAATGATTAGCGAAGCGAAATCAATGTTGGCAGAGATTTCCACCAAATCCACCAGCCAAAGCGGCAGCAGTGATGGTGGTGGTGTTAACTCCAATAGTAATCGTTTAGGAAGTAAGTGAGAGCGTGAGTGTGTGATGAATTTTTAAATACCCGTTTGAAAAATTAAAAAAAATGCACTTATTTATACGAATTGCGTCCTTCTCCTTCGCTGCTTATCTCTGAATAATATTTGTATATTTCTCCATTGTCAGTTGGTGGCGTGCGAGTGGTCAGCACGCGTCGCCCCATCACGCCACGTGAAACTGGACGCGCACTCTATGGCAAGGTCGCCTTAGCCGGAAGACCGCCCAGCGCATTTTCGTAAGTATTTTCACATTCAGCTATTTTTGGGGTTTGACACATACGTGTACTACCCAAACACTTTTCTTTGAAAGTTATTTCCCAATTCTTACATATGTCCTCCAAACCAACTCTTCTTCCCATACCAACGATTATTCGTTTAGCTTACGTTATTTACAAAACGAAAATCAACGACATGCGCCTATGACCCCCTCACTCGAGCCGATACCGGTACACCAGCAGGAAGTCAATGAACTAAATGGAAATGAATTTGATGAAAAACAAGCAGCCAAACGACGCACTTCAAGACGTTCGAATTCGTGGGACGCGCGTTGCGATTATGATGAGGTAAATTTAGGTGGTGGTGGTGGCGGTGGTGGTGCTACTGCTGGGATAGGGGTAACTGGTCTGGGCGCAACGAATGGTCATGCGAATCAAATTCCAAGAAAGTTGCCTGCTTTGGAAATAAGAGGTGTCTCCTTAGAGGGTGAGTTGTGCCACACACTTCGCGCACTTGCATTATTTGACACTCATTTAATTTTCTCTCTTTTAATATATTTCTCTCAGCTAAGCAACGCACCGACGCTGTCACGAAGAGGGAACGCTTTAAAACTGCTCACGGTAGTGGTGAGAATAGCTCTTTGGATATGAGTGGCTCCAATACGGCGATCAATATTTTGAGTTCACGCAAATTTCAACAACGTAATTCTCATCTCTTGGCTCAATCTCCTACCGAGAAGCTGATAGGTCTATTGAAAGAGCACGCAGGCTTGAAGGAGTGCAATGAGGAGACAGCAAATCATATTAATTCGGTATGTCTTTATTAAATTTAAAAGAAGGGTAAATAAGCGATAGGAAGAGAGAGGACAGGAACTGTGCAAAAGACAAATATTGTAGTAGAAATTAGGCAGCCTCCTTATATGAACTCTACAAGAGGCCTTACTTAAAGTGTTTTAGTGTTGGAAATGCAAAAACCTTCTGCATCTCTCGTGATGCACTCTTGAACAGAAGGGTATAGCAACCTTTTATTGAACTCAGCGCATTTGGGAAAAATCAATTTACATTTAAATACCGTCGGCATCGCGAGTGTCGATATCCCGTCATCTAATTAACATTACTATTATCATAAAGGAGTGGATTTCCTTATAAATAAGATCAGAGTCATAGCCCCTTAGTGCTGAAATATTAGGTAGGTAGACCGCACCCGCCATCAATAAGTCCTTTTCTTCCATAATGGCAGCTATTTCCGCAGAAAAAAAGACTTTCGGTTCTGGAAAATCGATCTTGATGTTAATCGGTAGCCCTCGCCATAAGATTCCCCCTAAAGCTTTGATCAGTCTACGAAGAAAGTATGTAAAAGGTAGACTGGTAAAGAAGAAGCTACATTGCACTAGTGTGGAGACGCTAGATTCAGTAAAAGTCTTCAGGATAAGCTTAGCCTTATTTTAGGTCCTATATTTGGCTTTGGCAAACTTTCTAAATCGTCTGAAGGTTAGGTGCCATGAGAAAATTATTTGCTCCTCCATCGACTCATCAGGTTTCAGGAAATCTTTCGAAGGATAATGAGTTCTCACCTCGGAAAACACGTTTGTTTTCTTTTATCGCCCATTGGTCGGTGAAATTTGAGCTCTTTTCCAAAATATTGGAATCACTCCGCATTTACCCCATTTTTTTATTCACTACCTTCCCGCAGATTCTCGCCGAGCTCTACATGCGCGTTCGCAAAAACGAGAAACACTATAAGCGCGGCTTCATTCTTGGCGGTCTATACGGCTTGGTGGAGTGTTCTTCGCCTAAAATTTTATTAGGCGTCGCACGTGTGGTCTTGGCGGTAAGTAAATAATTATCAAACTTCTTTATCAGCATCTATTACACTTTATTTGATTTCATCTTTATAGCTACGCGTCACAGGCAGCAATTTGACAGGCGCCTGTAAACTCATCTTCAAGGTAGCACGCAACGAACAAAACGATTCACTTTTTCACGACAACGATCTACTCGACCTGCTAATCGATGGCTTGGGACGCGCCAGCCCATTAGACGATCCCGAGGCGTGCATTTACGGCTACGGCTCCATACGATTTCTCACCAGCAGCAGCAGCGGTCAGGAGAGAGGTGCAGAAGTGTTGATGCCGAACAAAGATAAAAATCGCAATTGGACCGAGTCTCTGGAATTGCCACGCAAACCGGCCACTGCACCAGCACCGGGCACCGATACAAAGCAAGCGCTGGTACAATTGCAAAATGAACGCTACCAGAAGTTGAGTAAGCAAAATACGCTTGTCGAACGTTTGGCACGTCACGGCGCCGTAGAGTTGATGGTTTTGCATTTACAAATATTAAATGAAGCTGGCGCGACACAAAAACTAACTGGACCACCATTACATTCGCTCTATCAATTGTCCGCTGCATTGCGTGCACTCTCCGATGTACGACAGACGAGGAATTCATTTGAGAAGGATTTAAATGTGACGGAAGAACAATATGACTTGCTGATAGCACAGGAGGCATGCGGTATGCAACAGCAGAGTATACAATTGGAGTTGGCGTGTCCGCATTTAGTGCGTGCAGCAGAGGTGGCCACGGGCGAGTTGGAAGTGCAAGCGAATATAGTGCGCACGCTAAGGTGAATGTGAGAAGATAAATAAAAAAAAAAATTAAAAAAGAAGGAGCTGAGGAGTTTGTCATTAATATTCTATTTCTCTTCTTTTTTTTTGTTAGTGTGCTTTCCGAGGACAGCGATTGTTGTCACGTTTTGGTCAACTACACAGCACGTATTGGCATGCTTTTGGGACCTTGTTGCGAGATCTTTGATAGTGGCTCTGAAAAATTACTTTCCCTATTCAGCAGGCTGGGCTATATACTGGGCAATATTATGGCGAAATACGATAGTGCACGAGTGCAGGTGAGTTGGAAGAGATGCAGAAATTTTTGAAAAATTTTTTTCCCAATTTCTGGGCAGAGTTAGTTTTGTCACTTAAGAGCTTAAATAGTGTTGGTATATCCAGCACAAATTGTATAGAATTCGGCATAATTCAATATCTTTAGACATCCATAGCCAGTACTTGTATGTCACACTCAGTGAAAACGCAAAATTAGGGCCCTAGGAACCCTAGTGGTTTCGTTTTCATTTTTCTTTTTTTTTTTTTTAGAAACTTTTCAAATGAGTTGGCTATAATTTTTGAGTTCTGAATTTATATAACAGATAATATTGGAAAAAGGAACGTTATTAACCCATATCGAAGCGTGCCTCGCATACAAACCTAACCTCAACATTTTTCAAATTCACAGCCGCAGTTGACTGTCGCCTAGTTTTCAGCTATCAATAACAGATCTCGTAGATTTTGGTGTAAATTAATGCCTACTACGCTCTTCATTACTTGTACTCGCAAGTTTTTCTTGGTTAACAGAAATCAAGGGCCGTGTGAGGCAAGTAAAGGTAGATCCTTCTTTGCGAACTAGAGGCCGTGTTAGTGAAATCGAGTAAAATTTTTTTGGGAAAATATAAAATCAGTTGGATTAGATTAGATACTGCATTCCTCAACATTGATAAACAAAAATTTAGAAAGAAAACTGTCAATTTTTTCCACACGAATCTAACCACAAAAACTTCGAAAGCCGCAGCCCAATTTAAAAACGCATCAGTTTTATATGTACGAAAGCTTCGTTTGTCTATTCGTAGACGTTTTAGCCTAGTGGGTGACAGTACTAAAAGTTCCTACTTTTGGCTTATATGGAAAAAATTCGAAAAAAAATCAAGTCAAGTCCTTCCTTTGCAGCCTCAGGTTGCAGTGGTTTCCTTTTGGAAATTCTTGAAAAATATCAAATCTTTCTTTCTAAACTTTTTTGAAGAAATTAAAATATAACGGAAAGTTAGCGTTATAGCAAGCCTTCCATACAAGCCTAACCTCAAAAACTTCGAAATCCACAGCCGCAGTTGATTGAGGCATCAAATTGGCAATTAAACTTTATTTAATGAAAAGATATTATATTTGTCTATAATTTTCAGGTTTCTGCCTAACGTAGGTACGTGTATGTAGTCAGTTGTTTGTGTGTAGGGGCTTCATCAAACCCTTTCTTATGTGGAATTAATTATTCTCTTTACAAATTATTCTCTCTTAACAACAAATTAATTTCCGTTTTTTTTTTTGATATATCCTTCTTCAATTTCGCAGTTCTATCACAACGATGTGGCTATGCAGTATTTACTACGCGTCCTCGAGCTCTACTCCAAAGAACCGTTGACACTGCACAACTCACTGGGCGATACGGTGATCGATGTGCTCGTTAAAATGATACGTGTCGTCGCAAATATGAGCGTCAATACCGAGGTAGGCATCGGTTTGGGTAATATGCATAATTTGGGCATCATTATGTTGAATCTCTTGAATGCCATCACACACATGAAGGCCATACAGTTGGTAAGACATAACGAAGCGTAATAAAAATAAGAACATTTTTGGGTTTAACCTTTTTTTGTTTTTTTTCCATATCCTCGCACCTTTTGCAGAAAACCGATCTGCAGGAGCTATTGCATGCCACGCTAGGCGCACTGCACAATCTCTGCTTCTATCAAGAACAAAACAGCACACCGGCACAGGTGTTGGCCGCCAAGGGTTCGTTGCAATGTGTGCTCGGCGATTTGGCCACCGCCCTGTACTATGCGCTGAAGACGTGTCGCGACGATGCATCACAGGTGGAGACGGCGCGTGTATTGGGCAATTTGACACGCAACGACAAGGCACGTCGCTACTTTTGCCGCAATGGCGGGTTGGCATTGATCGTTAAACAGCTGTCCGTTAACAATGCCAGTCAGGCGTACGATTTCAAGGCCTGTGCCATTGGTGTGCTTGTTAATTTGTTGGGCGATGCGGAAAATCGTGCACCATTCATGCAGCATAAGGGCGCTGAGTTGTTGTATTCACTATTGGGTGCAGCGTTGCAGGAGGAAGATTGGTTTTTGGCCACCATAATTTGTCAAGCTATATGGAATTTACTAATAGACGCCAGCAATGTGTCGGATGTGTGTCAGGAGCAAGTATTGGATGATGTTTGTGATTTATTGGTTGACTATTTGGATGAGGAACGCTTGTTTGATCATAGCACACGACCGGATGTGGTGTGGGAGAGTTTCGCTGTGGTTGCCACCGATTTGTTGGAACGCATACAAGCGAGCTATGATAAACAGGAACAAGAGGAGGTTGAAGCTGAGAAACAAAAACAAAAGCAACAGCAGAAAAAATCTCAAAAGAGAAATGTTCAAAACAAAGACGAGGAGGAAGATGATGTTAATGAGGATGAAGATGATGTTTATATTGAGGAAATGTAAAGTAATTGAGGAAAGGAAAATGTGTGAAAAAAACAATATACAATAAAGAAAATGTGTCAGAAATAAATTCCCGTAAAAGTATATAATAAAAAAATAAAAAAATGAAATTAAAGAAAATAAGGTGATCTCATTCAGGCTACCAGATTCTGCAGTGTTTTTCAGTCGGAGTTTTCTGATATCCTGGAGGATGCAAAGTGGTTCGAAACAAAAAAGATAAAGAATATCTTAAACTTTAATGATGATCAAAAAAAAAAAAAAATCGATATAGATATATATATAAAATGAAGGATTTTACGCATAAAAAAAATGTTCGGAAAGTTGACCAGGGACTGACCCATTCAAGAAAAAAATTTATTTATGATTCGCTTTACTTGAAATTCGGTACATAGGTGGCTTTTTGCTTAGATTAACAGAAAAAGTGGACCGATGTCAATGGTAAAACCAAAAGTGTTTTATATCCACAAGTATTGAGTAAATAAATTATGTTAAAAATACATACATTCAATGAGTATGTGCGACAGCGAAGCGTTGCAGGGTACAGCTAGTATATATATATAATTAGCGCTTTTATTTCATATCAGAAATACACTCGAAGGACTTGACATTCACTGCCAAGGGGTGGCCATAATCAGAAAGATGAATTTTCTGTAATTTTGAATATTAGTCGAACCAGGACTCAAACCCTGGCCTTCAGAATGGCAGTATGCAATGCATACACATACATATATAAAACTTCAAGGTATGACGAGATGAATCGGTTAAGAGAAGTGGTTAATATCGGACCTAGTTCGCGTCCACCTAATATAAACGAGACTTTATCCATAACTCGACAAGGACAAGACATATGGCCATACTTTTTTTTGCTTAGGTTGACAGGACTGTTATATGTTTACATGCCAAATTTGAGCTCGATCTGTCACATAGTTTTTTTTTACGGCACTATAAACAAGTCAACCTCGAGTGTGTTTTTCGAATTTTACTATGGAAATTAACGTTGAGCAAAGAGTTTGTTTGAAATTTTGTTATTCCAATGGAATAAGTGCGACGGACGCAATGAAAATGTTGCAGAAGGCATATGGGGAGTCTTGCCTATCATGTGCACGTATTTTTGATTGGTATAAGTCGTTCAAGGACGGCCGTACATCGCTGGAGAACTTGCCCCATGACCGTCGTCCAGCAACGTCAATAAACGAAGAAAACGTCGAAAAAGTAAAGAAAATTGTGTTGGAAAATCGTCGTGTGACTGAAAGAGAGATAGCTAGTGAGCTCAACATATCATATGGATCCGCTCATAGCATTATTTACGATGTTTTGGGCATGAGACGTGTGTCTGCTCGACTTGTTCCAAAATTGTTGCTCATACGTCTCGTCTTGTACGCGATTATTTTACCAAAAACAACGTAAATATTGTTCCGCAAGCACCGTATTCACCCGACATGGCACCGTGTGACTTTTTTCTTTTCCCTAAACTCAAATTTCCGCTTCGTGGAAAGCATTTTTAGTCGATTGAAGTCATAAAAGAGAATTCGAAGAAGGAACTGAAAGCCATACCTAAAGCGGCCTACCAGAAGTGTTATGAAGATTGGAAAAAAAGGTGGCATATGTGTATCGCCTCTAATGGTGACTATTTTGAAGGGGATAAAATAAATATTGAAGAATAATTAACCGTTTTTGTTTTATTGAGTCAGTCTCGTTTATATTTGAGCAGAAGGTATAACGGTAATTTTGAAAAGTTTAAAAATTGAGATAATTCAGCATTTAATGCGCAAGGCACGCTCGCATTAATAAAAATATCGTCGGGATTTCATCCACTTTAGAACCAAATAGTATATTTCACAAACCACTGGATAGAATTCAATCAAATTTTATGCCTACAATTGCCATGGTCTATGTATGTAGTAAGAACACAAATGGAATATGAACGGAAGCGGACTACAACTATGCCTTCGTCCCATATAACGGACTTTTTTTTTCTCCCTCGCTTGACAAAACTCAACCAAAGCCGGATGGTACGCTACTTTTAGTGGAGATTAAAGTTCTACCAAAAATAGTTGTCATAGGCCCAAAAATATATGCATATATATTGTAGTTAGCGCTTTGTAATCGCTGAAGGGATTTTCGGCCGAGCTCCTCCTCCAACTTGTGGTTTGCGTCTTGATGTTTTCCAACAGATGGAAGGACCTACAGTTTATATTAAGCCGCCTCCGAACGGCTGATGGTTTTTTATGAGGAAAATTGAAATTTCGTGAAATTCGTGAAATTTTGCTTCCACATACGAATGTATAAATACATATTTATACCGAAAAGCATCAAAATCGAACAACTTAATTATATAACCGCCTTCAACCGATTGTCCAGATGAGTAATAATATTTAATCCTAAAACGAAATACCATAATTTTTATATGGTCATGAAAGGTATAAGATTCCGGCATGTCTAAGGACATCACTTCTTTCCTGTTTTTAAATTAATTAATTTTGGGCAAATCTTAACGTTGGTCTATAAACACTTTGCAAAAGTACGTCGCTTTTGATCATCGCAACTGCGTATAATACCTTAGTTCGCGGAAAATGTTGTTGTTGTAGTTAAAGCATTGCATTAAAAAAATATATTTGCATTGCAGGTTAAATGTATTGTCTTAAAAAATGATCAACTGCGTCACATACAGACACATACGGACATGGCTAGATCAACTCAATTCGTACTTTTGATCTTATCTTGAAAGAAAAATCGCAATAAAAATTATGAATAATTGTTATTGTTGTTATGAATTGTGGATAAATGGAGTAGGAAAATGCTTGTCGAATACGCCTATACATCATGCTAGCTGGTATGCACTAAATCATTGTCAGTACAACCACCTCCACTGAGCAATCAGAACCCTTTTAGCTCACAGCCTTCTAAGGTATGCATGTGGCTCTCACCGTTAGCCCGATGACGACATCGGCCACTTTGTCATATAAAAAGTGTATTTCAGTGCTACTATTTTCTACTTCTCTCTTTTTCAACAGTTATTTTCTTTCGTTTATGCTTTGAATAAAACAGCAAAGCAACTGGTCTCAAGTTTGGTCGAATGGTCTAAGAGTAATTCATAAATGAGTTATTATTTCCGTAAACTCTCCCTACCTACATATATACAATGCTAAATATGATAACAATAACAAAAACAAAGAGTACAAAGTGTGTTTCAAAGCGAGTTGAGAAAAAATAAATGAATAAATACAAAAAGTAAAACGAATATTTAACAAACAGAAAGAGAAACAACAGCAAACCATTTACTATGCCAACAACAAAACTAAAGTTCGATTTAAACATTTTTGGGATAAAAAAAATTTCGTACCTAACATAACTGAGCATCGCCACCAAAGCCGAATCGCATTGTAGAGATACAATTCCATTTGCGTTGTCATTTTCGAATTTTTTTTTTTTATTTTTTTTGTTTTTTTGTATCTCCGTCTTTTGCCTTCTTTTCCAGCACATCGGTGTATTGAAAACGTTAACAGAATTTTAATTTGCCAACCCAACCAAAAATGAGTGCGCGCCGGCTCTGGTAGATGCTTCAAAACAACAATTGCGTCGCTCAGCTCATGGTATGTACATATGTACAGTATATATTAGTGGGGCATCTCGTTTTGGTTTTCGACGTCGCACACCAAGCGAATGGGAACGTACATACTAGTTGATGATGACTGCACTGCCAGCTATCAAAGCTACTAAACTGAAATTTTTATGGATTTTGAAGGTGGCAATGAATCATCAGCTGGCAGCTATAAACGTGTGTATGGATGGTGTATACATATACGAGTATGTGTGTCAATGTGTAGATATGATTTTGAAAATGAAATTCAATATCAAACATTGGAAAGATTGTTAAATAAATAAAATTGCGTTTTTTTAAATTAATCTAATTAATCTAAGGTACGCGTAAGTTTAGCTTGAAACTCAGTAGCCACAGAAAATAGATAACACTCAACACGCTAAAGAGAGCGTAGAAATGATTTCAGATTAAAAAAAAAATAAATATGTATATATTTTTATTTAAATGCTAATCACCTCAAAAATAATTATATGCGCTTAATATGTACCGTTTTTAAGCAGTGATGTCATCTTACAAATGATAATAAATTCGATATTTTGTAGTGAAGTTTTTTTGTTTATAATATTTAATCATTTTTTTGCTATCCAAGATACAGTTTTTTCTTCAAATTTAGAAAAAGTTATATTTATCGAGATTTAGTGGTAAATTTTCATTAATTATTTTAAATATTGGTTTACAAATCAACTCGGTCCATTATATTGCTTTCAAAAAAGTGTTTTTATCATCGTCATTATAACACAGCATTCAAAGCATTTTCCATCGGAAGCGACTACCTACTTCTTTAAGCCTCCTTTCGTATGCCATCTCTGAAAGAAAAGGCATTCTCTTTATTCTCGATATAATCATTGAGCCTTTTTTCGATTTCTTCAAAAGCCCGAACCAGTGGAATAGTCAGTAGTCAGAAGAAGCAAGTTCTGGCGGGTGGGATAAGATCTCCCATTTCAGGGTTTTCAGGAAGTTTTTGACCGTTACAGACAGGTTGCCATGTTGCGAAGTTACCTCGTCATAACTTTCGTTCATTTTTGGTCGTTTTTCACGAAATTCACTGCTTAAACTCATTAATTGAAGTCGATAATGCTTCTATCAATAGTTTCGGCTGATTTTAACTGCTAAGTGGTAAGGCATGCCTGTCGCAAGAGGCGACAAAAACCCAATAGTTCTTTATACCGAAACATTCGATGCGCTTCGGTTGCACTTTTCATCCAATTAAAATAGAAAATCAAAACTTTCCGCAAATGCTGTTTATTTAACACACATCTGGGCTTTTTCGAAGAGGCGAATAACAATGTTGTTGTCAGTAACAGGCGTTGATACACACTAATTCTGGTAGACAAATGTGAAACATTTCCAATGAAATATATAAACGCTTCCAAGATTGACCCTGACTTGCAAGTGGAGTCATCTTTTGAGAACGAACCGAATTAATTTGTACCCCCCATATCTACAACTGACCCTTTCAACAGAGCAATAGTCCAAAGTAGAATGAAAAACTACTGTTCATACGACGAAAATTTGAGATTTTTCTAATTTTTTTATTTAAAAATATCTTGTGGAATAATTCGCTTATGCAACTCTTCATACTGCCGATAAGACGATCGGAGAATTATCTTAGATTTTCCACGCATTTCTCAAAAACGGTGTAGGCCATATCAAAGGTATTTTTTTTTTTGGTTGGCTGTGAATTTCAATAGTGAAATAATAATAAATAAATAGCGAGTTTACATCACCATTTTTGAGAGATTTTTAGGTAACTCAATTAATTAAGCTTTAGAGCTAATGCGCTTAAAAGATCGAGATCAATAAATATATAATATCGATATAAATTTTTTGAAGCATACTATCAGGGGTTTGAGTTTTCAAAGCACATTTTTAGGCGTTTTAAAATAAATTTTTGAAGACATTTGATATAAAACGAAATTGTCTTTTTATATAATTCTTTATCAACTGGATTTTGTAGAAAAACGATAGAATTGTCTCAGTTTTTCCACTCACTTCACAAGAGAAATAAATGAAAATTAGTTCGCTGGATGTGTGAAGCGAGTCCTTCTTTAGAGCATTGATACATAAAAAGAGAAGATATTTAATTTTACCGTTCATATGATAATTTGCTATCACAAATTTTCATAAAGTTTTTCTAATTAATTGTAAAGCTATAGACCTAATTCGCTCGTATGAGTTTGAGTCCATTTAAAAGCATATTTTAGGCGCTTTAGTGTCAAAGATATAATTTAAAAAATTTTGTTCAAAAATATAAAAAAAAATCGTAGAGCCTTTTTATTTAATAATTTGTTCATGTATTTCTTTTGGCGATTTTTTATTTAGCTTTCCCATTCACTTCCCTATTTGCAACGAAGGTGTTTTTTATACCTTTAATGTACGTGAAATGGTGTAAGAACTTTGATCCGATATGCATAAGTAAGTACCAGAAGGAGAAGAGATAGACCCATCAAAATTTATACAGAAGGGCTTAGAATGACGAGTTGAGTTTATTTAGCCACGCCTCCCTGTTTGTACGCAAACTAATCTCTGTTTTTGAGATATTTCAATGAAACGTGGTACACAGATACACTGGTACATTTAAACGACCATTTGTTGGAACCGGCAAAGATCGAACCGCTGTAGTATATGTTGTTGTTGTTGTAATCGAAAAATATCCCCTGAATTGGTTTTAGGGGAATATTGCAGGAGTGACAGTCTGTGGCCGGATAAAAAAAGACCTGGCTGTCGCGGGTCCAGGAATGTTTTGTGGTTACAACAACAACAAGAACAATGAACACTATAACATGTTTTCATATTTGAGATCTTGGGTCATAGATTAGATAAAAGAGCATCTAAGAGTGTTAATCTTGATATTATACAATCGTATATACAAATAAACATTGACACGGTAAATCGTAAAATGAAATGAAATATAATAAGTTTGATTTGGAAAGTTATAAAGACGTCGGCATGGCCGAAGACAGCTCTTTCTTGTTTTTCATAATATATACCAGGGGTGTTAGTTGAAGTTTACCGGTTTTACTAGTAGATGTCGCTAGCAATATGTATAAATTTCTATGATTTGGCATGTATGTAATTTTTTCTATTGACATTAACCTACAAAAATACGCAAGTCACATTCCGCCAAAATAATAGCGTCATATTTGTTTACCTCAGTGAATATGTTGAGTTTCGTTCCAAGTAAATCGCATTTGCGGCATTCGTTGCTTTTCTTATTTCATCAAAAGAAAAAAGCAGCTGAAGCTCACCGGTTGCTGGTAGAAACTTATGGTGAACATGCTCCAGTGATTAGAACATGTGAGACATGGTTTCGTCAATTTAAAAGTGGAGATTTCGATTTGACAGATAATGAACATCCTGGTGCAGCGAAAAAGTTCGAAGACGAGGAATTGCATGTTGATCCAACCCAATCGCAACAAAAATTGGCAGAAACACTACATGTGACTCGAGGAGCAATTTGCCAACGTTTAAAAGCCAGAAAGATCCAGAAGTATGGAAAATGGGTGCCACACCAGCTGAACGAAAGACAAATGGAAAATCGAAAAACCATTTGTGAAATGCGGCTTCAACGATTCGAAAGGAAATCTTTTCTGCCTCGAATTGTCACGGGGGACGAAAAATGGATTTATTTAGAGAACCCGAAACGAAAAAAATCATGGCTTTCCCCTGGTGAAGCTGGCCCATCGACTGCAAGGCCAAATCGCTTTGGCCGTAAGACAATACTCTGTGTTTGGTGGAACTAGTGTGGTGTGGTGTACTACGATTTGTTAAAACCTGGTAAAACGGTGAACACGGATCGCTACCGACAACAAATGATCAATTTGAATCATGCGTTGATCGAAAAACGGCCGGAATGGGTCCGAAGACATGGCAAAGTTATCTTGCAACATGACTTGCAGAGCAGTCCTTCGCTAATTTTGAAGAAGTCCAAAAATGGCTCGTCGAATGGTTTGCCTCGAAAGAGAATTTGGAATGGTATCCATAATTTGCCTGAGAGATGGGCTAAATGTGTAGAAACCAATGGTCAATACTTTGAATAAAAAAATTTTGAGATTCCTCTGAAAATTAAGTGTTTTCTTTTTCGGCAAATTTCAACTAACACCCCTGGTAATATCAATGTATATTTCAGTAATAAAATAATTATTTTATTTTAAATTTTGAATCTTCTCTTTGCTACATTTGAGACAAAATACAAATTTCAAAGAAAGTAAGATATTAGCGAAAAGCTATTGTCGTCGACGTAACAACTCGATGACAACAGAAATTTTATATTTTAACTGTTAACTTAAAAAAAAACAATGCAGAAATAGAAACAAATGAATATATATATTATATATTTCTTTCAGTCCTCGTAATCAGATGTCAAACTGATAACAAATTCGTTTAATTGCAGGAACTTCGCACTATTGGTAGCCGAGCATTTTGGCTAACTAAAAACCGGCAAAGATAAGTAGTTCATGGCAAAATAATTGTTGCGCTTTTACTTTGCGAATTACTCAGGAAAAGACAAAATATAAACGTCAATACCAAAGAGAGTGGCAATAATAATGTTGGCAGCGACGTCCGAAGCGGCATTGGGTGTTAGCAAATCAGCCAAAATATTCACGCGCTTTTCAACTTAGAAAGCAAATGAGTAAAATAAATACAAAATATATATGTATATGTACTATATATAACTAAAAACATATGTGGATACATGTGTCAGTAAATATGTAAATATATTTATACGTAGACATGTAGGTACAATGAAGATATTTGCATTTGCAATTTTTTGCTTTCCTAATCAGCGAGCTAAGCAGACAGCAAACAACAACAGCGTGCATTTGCTTAGCTTAGTTGCTTGCTTGCTTGCTTGTCTAGATTGAAAAGAGTGGGAGAAGCAGAAATCCGTGAAAAATGACACGAATACAAAGCGCAACAATGCGAGAGAGCAAAAACGGACAGAAAAAAATTAAACTAAATTATATTATTTTAATGCACTACAGATGCAAGCGAGCGAATAAGCAGAGTAATCGTCAGATGATGTACAATTTTTTTTTATTACTATTTAAAATATAAATATGTATTATACAATAACAAGTGCCATACATCTACACAGATATATTCATTTATAGCAGCCAAACAGATGCTCAATGTAAATTTTTATACCGTTGGGGGTGTTGAAATTCTTGTAGATACTCGTTGAACTTGGTATCCAACCATTAAACTGAAGTGCATCAAAATACAAAAGAAATGAGTGTTGGCTTCTATTATGAAAGGTGTAAATTGCGGAGCTAACAGGGTATGAGTTTCAGGCTCAGGTGACGCATACATCTAACACATAGCTTTGTAGAAACAGAATAATTAAAAATAGAAAATCTGCTTTTAGCCATAGGCGTTGAATTATTATGAGTAGCTTGTACAAGGGTACGTATGTTTGTACATATTTATGTATGTACTTTCGGTTAACAGAATGACGTTAATCCATATACATATACGACGCGTGTGAGGCACTGACTGGGTGAGCAGGAGAGCTCTCAGTGAACTTGTCATTAACAAATTCAACGCAAAATCTATAGCCCGAGTGTTTTTTTTACTTTGAATTTAAATGTGTGTTTGATTAGGTGTATTTTCAAAAATTCACTTTATATTAACATACTCGTATATAACACAGTATATTTTCATAACAGTTATCATAAAAAAATAAAAATTGCAATTACATTTACATACATTTTTCGCAATAAAAATTTTAATATTATATAATATAATGTAGTTGATAAATTTTTATGTAGTGAGTACAATGTATTAAACTACTATTTTTTTTCAAATCATTATCAAACAAAGTCCTTCAATATTCATTATTTACTCTTACAAAATTCCCTTCTTATTCAAAAACTTGAATGATTCATGACATTGCATTTGCCTACATATATTCTGTCAACTGTCGTATACATGTATATATATATTAATTACTCCACCCATTTAGGTTTTTATTTATTTCGCATTTTCTTACCATAAATTCTCCTCGGCTGAAGTAGATGCATCCTTTTTCTTTGACGTAAAGGATGATGTCAGCGCATTGGTGCCATTTACAGGTAAACCCATATCTAGCGCCATATCGTGGTTATTAAGTGAATCCTTACAGCAGCAGCTGCGAATTTACCAATCCCTTCTGCTCCGTTTGAACAAAAAGTGCGTAAAAAGCTTGGAAGTAATACAAAATATTGTTTGCAATGTATAGAACTCAACACAACCACCACAATTCTTTAAAAGTTTCGTCGGCTTTTGTAAACTAAAAAGTTTTCTATTTTCACAAGAGCAAGTCACGGCTATAACAAGTGCGACTTCAATGTTGGTAGTGAGAGTCTGTGATCGACGAAGTTGTTGCGAGGGTAGCGTGTATGCGGTATGAGTATTTTGGTGTTTCCGGGGCGGTATTTTAGGACAAAGGTAATAATACTAAAGAACGTAAGACACGTTAAAGGCTTATAAAAAGCCGCAAAAACAAATACAGCAACAACAGCGTAGGCGAAGTATTGAAACGGTGTTAAGCTTCTTGCCTTTTGATAACTCCTGTATTTCCAATATTTTTCACTATTGCTTCCTTGAAGATTTGTACAACAGCTCTGCCCCTATGAAAAGTTAGACAATTGAATCTGGATGAGATGTAATTGTTATATTTTATTTTTTCTGCAAAATTCGTAACGAACTGTCAATTTTTTCTATTGGTCTCTCCCACTCTCACTGTTTCTTCTTCAGCTTTTAGCTTTTTTCGTTTTGCTTTCGACTTTTGTTCACTTTTCGCATATGACGACGACTTGTCTTTTGCTTTTTTGTCTACTTTCAAGTCCAATTGGAATTTTCTTCGCCTTCTCCTGTACTTCTGTTGCTGCTGCTGCTTTACTACACTTTTTCCACACCTTACCAATAAGGGATTATGAATTTGCGTTTTAATATTTCAGTACGCGCACGTATTTTGTAGCCTCAGAAAATAATTCCTATTTTAATTTTGTCTTTATTCCAATATTCACTAGTGAAATTGTATAAAACTTTTCTTTTATGAGTCTCCACGCACGATGAGTAAAACTCTTTCCACCTCTTCGATCATCGACGAAGAAAACCAACGAAAAAACGAGTTTGCGTTGCGATTCGTCAGTGCAAAGCACAGGGTTGCCGTTTCCCAACATAAAAATGATGTGAAATGGGTGTAAAGAAAATAAAACTGTCAATTTATTGTATAAGAGGAATTTGAGAGACATAAAATTTTGAGGAAACTTTATAACATTTATTAATTAAAGCAAATTACTATGTTTTGCGAAGCTTAAGTTAGAACATAATTTATTAATACAAGAAAAAATTTAGTTTTAACGATACAATGTGCAAAATACATATAAAAACCAAAGCTTTAAAAAGTTATATTTGATTTTGAGAACATATTGTACAACGTGAAATTTTTGAAATAAAACTACATATTTGCTAATTTCATTGAGATGTAGGGCTTTAATCTAAATCTTCTCTTAAGAAGACCTTTTATGAACATTTTCGTATCCAAACCTTAGAATCTGAACTACCCAAGTAATTATATTAGAGAAAATCTCTCGGCTTTTGTTGCAGTTAGTAAATCGTTTTAGGAATAATTTGAAGATAAAAATATTCCAGTTCTATCAAATATTAAAATCCATTAAGAGAAGTTATAGGTATAAGGAATGTCTGGAAATCAATTTTATTAATGTTTCACGGTTAAGTAATTTACAACAATCTATTGATGATATTTATATTTGCACAATGGGGTATTAATATTATAAATTTCCACATATTTACTTTAGTGAACATTTTTTTAATATATATATATGCTTGTATGTATATATGTTTGTATGTATTTGGCTAAATATATTTATATAATAGAATACACATGAAATTAAATACATATTAGCAAAAAAATATACTGAAAGGAGAATTTAAGAAAGTATTGCCTTTAATGCATAATTTGCTTATTACAATACAAGCAAAATATTTACAATATACACGGAAAAACGATACTGTTAACAATTCATTTACTCGAGCTTGTTTTAGCACACGCCCTTCCTTTTAAACAAAAGAAATATCCACATATTTTTTTATTTTAATCGAACGCAAAGTAAAACCTGCACGAGACAACAACAACCCAAAAGAACAACAAGAATGTTCAACGAAATTTAGAAGATTGGTATGTAGTTGTCAATTTTCGCGCGATGCTTCTGTGCCACACACTCAGATATCCACACAATATTGCGGCACTCTTGCTCCTTCAGCTTCAAGTACGCATAGAATACACCAAAATGGAATTGCTGCATGAAAGCGTAGACGTTGAGCTTAACTTCATGCTCGAAGAATTTATCCTCAAGGGTTTTATCACCAGGATTGGTGCCGGAACCATCAAAGAGAGCAGCATATTCTGCATAATACTCGGCTACGGTCTTAACCTGCTCGTAATCATCGGCGCGTGCCAAAGCAGCCAAACCGTCTGGGTGCATGTTGCCACAACGGGGATACAACTTAGCACGATCATCCTTGGATAATTCAGTGCCGAACGAGTTGATAGTGATGATAATAGCACGGCGATCAGCCTCGAACTGAAAGAAAAAAAAAATTATAATTTTTTTGTGTTAAATATTATAATTAACTAGTCCAACTTACAGCCAAAATTTCGCACATAACATCAGCAGTGGAGCCACCCAGTTTCTTGCAGAATTCATAGAAAGCTTCCAAGTAAGCTTTGTACAAAGTATTACGAATGATTTCAATGTTCATTTCATCCAAATCCTGCTCGGAAATGCAATCAACAAAGAATGGTGCCAATGGTGTATCAACCAACACAGCGTTGTACAATTCAGCTGGTGTGGCAGCAACATGAATTGCTTCCATCTGTTCGAAACTGCCCAATGGATGACACTTGGGGATCAATTCGGAAATTGGACGTTGATGTAGAGTGCCAGTGATAAGCAAAATGATGTTATCAATCATGTAACCGTATGTAATGAAATCCAAGAAGCTGGCCAGTGGCTCAACGGCATGATTGCGGAGATGTTGGAATTCAATAACAAGTTTCTCGCGTAACTTGTCATCAATGACAGACACAGAGAGTGGCGATGGTTCATTGGCCAAGAAACTGCCATAGTCAGTACTTTGCAAGTGCAATTTCAAATCTACAAAAAATAATTTAAAAACACTAATTATTGTAAATAATAGTAAATCACAAGACAACTCGCATGAGTTTGACAGTTTAGCATAGCATAGCAGTTACCCCACCCATCCCTTGTACACTTTATATCCAATTTCTAATTGCACACACAAACCAACATAAAAAAATTTAATGGTGTGTCACATGACCGACACCACCCCCTTACAACTGCTGTACTATGTTGGACAAATACTTTAATTACGAATGTTGCATACAGACTAACAACTTGTAATTTTTCTCTTGCAACTTACCTTCTAAAGTTTCACACTGCACCAGATTAAGGTAGTCGGATTGTTTAAGAATGCCACACTTAAAACCGCGGCACAAACCTTCCAAGTAACCACCATCAATATTGAAATAGCAACCTTCACTCATTTTTGATTCCTTTGTTACGATTGGGTTTCTTTGGAAAAATGGATGTTGCAGTTAAAATGCAATTCACAATCAAGTTGTTTGAATATAGTTTATTACACCTGAGGTTGCTGTGTGTGGCACGCAAAAATACTAGCAAATGGCAGAGTTTTTCCTAAAGAAAATTACTTTTTCTGTATATTTTCCAGTATTCGCTTTATCGATCACCACCACTCTGACAAAATGTCATAAGTCATCACATGACTGTCATTGGTATTTAACGAAGAAAAAATACTTTTCGTTCATTTTCGCAGAGTTGCTTTATGCACACCAAAAAAAAAAAAAAAATTATTGAAAATTAAAATAATAATAATAGTTGCGAAAAATTAATAGTAATATAAGAAAGTAAAAAAAATAACAAAAAAAATTTAAATATATCTATAAAATAGTTCAAAAATACGAAAGAGTAGAATAACAATATAAATATAATAAAAGTTTTTATCATATATATAATACTATTATGTTACAAAAGTACCATTACAATGAAAAATTACAGAATATAAAATAAATTAAAATTAAACAGATATTAGAAAAGTAATTAAAAATTAAACCATTTTTTTGTTAATTTGAAGAGATGGCTGTAGGGATCTGTAAAGTGGATGAACAATGGCTGTAACATCTGGCAAGCCTATTTCAGTTTAATTCATGGTGATGAAAAGTGAATCACTTACAACAAAGTCAAACGGAAACGGATGTGTTCGTAGGGCAGTGAGCCGGCACAAGCAGTCTCAAGCTCAGGATAGACAATCAGAAAGGATTTGTTGTGTGTTGGCGGAATCATCCACCATAAGCTGATCCCCTACAACCAAACTCTTAAATCGGACCTGTACTGTCAGCAATTGGGCCGTCTGAAGGAAGTAATCGCCAAGTTTTGGCCAATAGGGGCGGAATTGTGTTTTATTAGGATAAGGCCAGACCATATACATCGATAGTGATACGCCAGAAGTTCCGACAGTTTGGTTGGAAGGTTCTTATGCATTCACCTTATAGTTGGGACCTCGCACCAATTGATTACCATCTGGTAGGAGCGAATGCTTTGGCTGGTGAAGAATTGGCCTCAAGAGAACTTGAAAATCGCTTGTCCCAATTTTTCGCCAACAGAGACACGGGCTGCTATGAGAGAGGCATAATTACATTAATTTCAAAATGGCAAAAAGTTATGGAACAAAATGGTGCATATTTTACATAAATCGGATAATTTTAACTATATAATTTATGCTTTATTTAAATATTAATACATTTTCATGAACCATTACAAATTTGTTTTAACTTAAATATTCGTTTGTCATCTCTCATATCATTATTATGTTCATTATGCTTAGATGTATACAAATAGTATTGTAAATATTTTTATACAATTTAATTTTTAATATTTGATTGGCTACAATTATGCATTTTCAATTTTCCACAAATTCTCATGTAAATTTGATTATATAATTCCCATAGCATATTTTAATATACATGCTTTTCACTACATTGATTATTTCTTAAAATATTATATATATTTTTATTATATTTTATTAGGTTTTTATATAATAAGAAATATTTATGTCTCATTATAATTAAAAATATTTGTTAAAATCTTTCCTCTATAGATTCAATGCCACAGAAAATATTTATTTCTTTTTTATGTTATTTGAATTCGTTTTTCTATTTTTTATAGCTTTTATTTGAGTTACATATATAATTGATATAATTTTTAAATTATTTTTAATTGATTGCATTTAATGGTTTATTATTTTAAATTTAGTATTATTTTAAATTATATTTAATTTAATGTAGGTATTATATTTCACGTCTTTCTGTGACATTTAAGCGAAGTAAAAAATTTGAATTTATTCTTATGTCAAATTTCATAAAATTCTAAATTCTTTTGAACACAATTAAAAAAAAATTTTTTTTTGCTAAAATATGCTGAAATATTTTTTGGTATATTATGCAAACCTCATAATATGCGGCAGTAACAGAAATCATCATCAAACATTTATTAATGTTTTTGTTTTTTTTTTAGTTATATATCACTTTTAATTCAAATACACCAGTAATAGTTGTGTATTGTTTTTTTTTTAACAGATTAATAAGATCTATTAGGGTCTGTCGTTGAGTTTTAGCGAAGAAAGTTAATTCCGTACGACAATTAAAACCTTAACTAATATTGACAATAAAATGGTTAAGGGTTTATATTTTTAAATAAGCTTGGAAGAAGTGCTGGTAATTTTAATTTTTAATTTTTTTTTGTTTTTTTTTTACTTTTATTCACATCAAAGCTGAAGTTGGAATATATTTAGTATTAATGAGTTATTTATTTAAAGTATTTATATATAATTATTTGTTTATAGCAAGAATAAATACATTTTGTAATTTGCATTCACAGTTAGCTATTGTAGTTATGATATATTTGTATGTATTTGTAGGTGTATTTCATTAGATATTTTATAAATTGTTTACGTACTCTCTTCTCGATGGGCTATGCGGGTGCAAGGGTGCAGGTGTATGTATTTTTTTCCTGTTAAGCTATTTTTATTTTAATTTTTTTATTTAATGAATTTTCAAATGTTTTTTTACAAACATTTTTTATTATTTCTATAAAATTTGAAAAAAAAACTTAAAATTGTTTTTTAATTCAATTTCTTATTATTTATTAATTCGTTAACTTAAATTAATCGCTGTTGAAGTCCTTGTAATTATTAATTTTTTTAAACAATAAAATCATATTTTTCTATATGTTCGAGCTTAACATTAAATTTCGTCGAATTTGTTTGAGGATTAAGACCTTAAATGGTAGTTAGAAAATTTATTACGAGGTTTTTCGTGCACTGATCGAGTAGATTTTGATTTATTTTTCGAAAAATACGACAGTACCAAGTCCTTTCTCTAATGTCTCTAGTAACTAAGCGAAGCCCTCAGGGCTATACGGTCGAGTTTCTTTGTTTTTAACTGTGAATGAATAATTTTAAGTCGTAATGCGTATTTGAAATACCTTTAAGGCCAGGAAAAATTTTCATTGTAAGAAATTTACAGATGAAATTCTTCCAAGGCGAATACACGGCGAATGTGGTAGCGGAAGAACAATCACTACAATTACTAAGTATTTTGTTACTATTTTTAGCGTAGGATGTGTCAAAATTACGACGAATTCATAGCGAGAATAATTGCACCAACTCTTCTTCTTTTCGTACGAAACAAAATCACTGAGGTGAGTTCAATGAGTGAAAATAATTCACTTGAGCTCTGTTCGGTGAAAAATGTCAGTGAGAATTCGCCAATAATTGACATTTAAATTGTGCAAAAATTGGTGCAAATTTTATTAGTATTTTGCCTCACCGAACGTCCGCTCTGCCCATCAGCATACCGGACAGAATTGTTTTATTAATTTTGAACTCAAATTAAATTAAGTACAAAATTATTTGCAAGCGAATATATTTGAATCATTTCGACGATAAATGAATTAACCCAATTATTAAATTATTCCAAAATAAATGAAATAAGATTAGAATATTAAATTTTTTATTTTTATTTCTTTTTTTTTTCAAATAAAACAAAACAAATTTTTGGTTATTTATTATTTTTAAGTGTTTTATTATTAAATATTTCATTATTCATTGCAGTACCTATATATGTATATATCAATTATATATAAATTAATATGTGTATAATTATATAATTTAACATTTCATCAATTAGCTTTTAAAATACGGTTAGAACGGAATACAATAAATTCACTGGATTGGTTTCTAATGGCATAAAAAAAATAAATTAATTAAATAAAAAGGTATATAACGACATTTACATATGAAAAAGTAGTAAAATAAAACAAAAATTCGTCAATTTAAAGAAAAATATAAAATTTATTTATTTGTGGATATTTAGTATGAATTGGAAAAAACTAAGTAATTTTATATATTTTTTTTTTTTGATTAAACTCAATATTTCACAGTTCCATTAACGGCTGTGTGTTTATTAGTTGAATTCAAGGCAGTACAGTGCCTGTTAATAGTTTTTTTGCTAAATATTTAGCATACATTTACTTAAAAATATACATATGTACGCCTGTACATATATATATATATATATATATACATATATGCATGAGAATTGAGTTGTTAATTTCTAATGCTTGTTTAATTATAATATAAAATTTTTGTTTGGTGACAAGTTTATTGTGTTTTTTTTTGTTCTTTTTTCGTGTATTTTCTATTCGAGCAGCATTTTACAGTTTATCTAGCAGTTTTAGTTTATTTTTTTTTCTTTAAAAAGAAAACTAAAATATTCTATATAATTATTAAGACAAAAAATGCATTCACTTGTTTAATTATTACAAACTATGGACGTGTTACAAACAGAAAATTAATTATATATAAATTAATATTGTTTTTTTTATTAATTAAGTATAAATTGCATCAACCTTTTTTCAATTAATATATTATATAATTATTTATATTCTCAATTAATGATTGATTTATTTAGGTTCTTATATGCACATTAATGGTAAATAATATCATTTACATATATACGTATAGGAGATTGAGTGGTGTAAAAATAAATGCATTAAAATTACAAAGAGACATTTTGTGAGTTTTTAAAAATTGTCTTAAGAGAGTTGAGTTGATTTTAAAAATTTATATTTAAAAAATAATGCCTTAAATCCAACAAAAATTGCTATTTTTATTATTTTTAATGTTTTTTTTTTTTAATAAAAAAAGTTTCAAAAAGTTTTAACCAAATTATGCAATTCAGGCGCGTGTGTTGTTTGACCTTACTAAATTTTTTTTATTTATTTTCAAAACTGTGGTTAAAATTTTATGTTTAGTTTTTTTTTATAAAACTGTTTATGAGTTTTACAATCATTTTTAGTATTTCTCATTATATAAATTTTCTGCATTGAAATAGCTACATGTACAAATTCTTATATATTTTTAAGCTTACTATTGTATACAAATATGAAATCTAAAAATTTCAAATCAAATTAAGCAAATAAAAATACTAATATATTTATTATTGAACTAAATTGAGTTATTTGTGTACAGCAATTCGATATTTTATACATATACACATTTACATGTATATACATATATACATACACATGTTTATTGAATTTCGTTGTGTAAAATTTATTTACACTATTAAAAATTGTCTCACATACATATGTACCTATATATGATTTTAGCATACAATTACATACATTTGTATGTATAGTGTATGCAATATTTTCGATTTTTTCTTAAGATTTTTATTTAAATGTTTGCATACACTGGCAGCGCAAATGATATTCACAACAATAAGCTTCAGCAATGTGTGTGTGTTCTGTGTGTTTTATTTTTTTCTTCTGTGTTTTATAGTTTAAAAAATTATCTTAATTAATACATCATGTGCTTACTATGCTTTTTATAGTATACAATAATTTTTATTTTGATTTAATTATTATTTTATTTTATTTGTATTTTTTTTTTTAATTTACCATACATACATTGAGATTCGTTTAAATTTGCTTGTAATATTACACACCCACTTACATACTTACATTTGTTTACATATAACAGCTAAAGGCTTTTTGCATAAATTAAAATTGAAATTGAAATAAAATTTTATGACTTAAGATTTAAGGTTTTCTTCGTTTTTTTTTTGTATAAGCTCAACGCATAAGGCTCGCCAAAGTAATTTAACTCTTTTTTCTTTTGTATATTTAATCAACTAAATTTTTTATTTCTATAAAATGCATTATGAACTTGGCTGCAAAATGGCTTACTCTATTTTAGTACATACAATTGGAAAAGAAAAAACTTTGCTGGTAGTTTATTTTACATATTTTTATGCACATGCATAAAATATTTGTAAGAAATTTGTAATTTTAATTTTTATACTAAAGCTGCTATTTTAAGCCACAACAAATTTAACGCAAAAAACTTGTGCTTAATCAATGCTTAAAATACCAATATTTTTGTTTTAATAATAAAGAGTACATTTGATTTAGCTTGGTATAGGTTAATTTTTTTTAATTTTCTCATGTGCACTTACTGCTTCGAAAGCTATTAATATGTAATGCTGCTTTGAAGAAAATTAAAAATCTTAGGAAATAAAATATAATAAAAGGAAATGAAACAAAATAAATTAATTTAAACTAATTAAAATAAAATAAAAAATTAATTATAATAAAAGAATTAAAAAACTAAAATAAATTATAAAAAAATAAAAAGCATAAAAGAGAGTAAAAAAAAAGTAAATTGAAATAAAAAATAAATAAATTTAATTAAAACAAACAAATTAAAATCAAATCGACAAAAAACTAAAATACATTATAAAAAAATATGGAAACGAAATAAATAAAATAAAAAGTACAACAAGTAAATAATAAATAAAGTAAAAATAAAATCCGCTAAAATAAAGTAATTAGTTTTCTGATAGACAGTTCCTGCAAATAGTTGTATATATTTATAATATACATACATACATACAACATACAACTGCATCAAATTCTTATTAGTGTGCGAAGTTAAGGAAAAAAAAAACACATATATTAAGAAAACCAAATTACAAAAAAAAAATTAAATAAAAATTTAAAAAAATATAAAAAATGGCGGATTAACACATTTTACTGAAATATAAATTTGCTTAAAAAAATTACAAAGAATTTCCGCGGTCTAGAATATAAAATTTTGACAATTTGTCCTCGAAATTTTCCCAAAAATTTCATGAAATGGTATTTTTCATTTTTTTTTTGATATTATGTATTGTTTATTATTGAAACTAGTATTTGAATGCGTGTGACGACGTCGTAGACACCTAAGTGCCAACGGAAAGTTTCAGTACTTGCAGCCACCTTAAAGGTATTCTTGTTTTCAGTAGTAGTCGCGAATGGATATTGCTTTGAGTACCTGGTCTCAAGTACTGTTTGAGGGTTTACGGACTTTCTTCGCTGCTTCTTATTACTTGGTTGGCATTACATAAAATTATAAGTGAGCAACCAATAATGTTTAGGATCTCTCGAAAATTTATGATCCAGCAGGGAAGAATGGACAAATAATTACAATACTCCAAGGGATGGCCCGGAAATATATACGGACGGGTCAAAGCTTGAGGGGAAAGTTGGCGGAGGTGTCTTCTTAGAAAACCCTCGTTCAGGCTACCTGACCATTGCAGTGTTTTCCAGGCGGAGCTATCTGCTATCATGAAGGCTGCAATAGCGATAGTCCGGCAGCAATAAAAACACTGGGCTCGCTTACGCTTAACTCCAAATTAGTGCTGAACTGTCGCCGATCTCTACAGGAGATGGCCAAACAGAACAGACTGTCTCTCACAGGGGTCACTGGTCACATGGCATCGAGGGAAACTGTAAGGCGGATGAACTTGCTAAGCAAGGTATGACCAAGCAGATTCTTCTGGATAAAGAACGCACTGGTATGCCTTTTGTTACATGCAAACTGCTTCTCAAGGAATTCATATATGAATAAACCACTACAGGGTGAAACGACATCATAACCTGCCGCAAAACCAGGCACACATTGGCCGAAATGGGATAAGAAGAGATCACGAGATGTGTACTCCTTAAAAAGAGGTGACATATCCAAAGTTATAGGAGTTCTGACAGGCCACTGTCTGATAGGATGCCACGCAGAAAGACTAGGGGCTCCCTATTGAAGATGCTGCAGAAGCTGCGAGGAGTAATGAATAGCAATAATTGTTGTTTTTTCTTCAGACTACCTTTTATAGAAAAAACTTTTAGTTTAAATAAAGTTTTTAAATTGAATAACCGTGCCGGTCAAATAAAAATAAATGTAATAATATATTGAAAAACTTAAAAAAATAATAAAAAAGTATTTTAAAACGCATTATCGGGGATAAATTATTAACAGATTTTACAATAATTAGCAACATTACATAGAAATGCTTTCCTTTCATCAAACATTTTAGCAAAGAAAAATTAAAAATCGATTCTTTAAATATGCAACGTTTACCAATTAGCAAGTTCACTAAGCATTTACATTAAAATACAAAAAATTCTTTGCATTTTCTTTTGTATGTTTTACTTAAAACATTCAACTTTTTTTTTTTTAAACTTTCTTTTATCGAATTTTCCACACAGCAATTTTTCCGCCACCTAACAAAGATCTATTTTTCGCTTTTAGAATATTATCAAGTCTCACATTCATTGCCACGCCTAATTAAAAAAAAATGTCTAGTGAAATTATTAATTACCGTTAAGTTTTTTTTTTTATTACTTAACAAAATTATTTCACACTTCTTCCCACGCTAATCTAATTGCATTTGCGACAAATTTCGCTTCCCACTTCTAGTCTCTTAGTGCAGCATAACGCAGCCATTCAACTTTAGCCCAGTACCACTGATTGGCTTGGATTGCAGATCCGACTTGTGACGACTTTTACTCTTACTGTTGTTGTTGTTGTTACAATATTTGTTGTTTCTGTTGTTCTTGCTGGTACTGCTGCGGCTCCGGCTCTACCTAAACATAAGTGGCAACTGCAGCTGTATTCGAGGAAGCGCCAGCTGATTGTGTTGGTGCTGGCGGCGCTGTTGGTGACTGATGTGATGCTGGTGTATTGTTGATGGGTTGTGGACTAACGGGCGGTTGGAGTTTACCCGGCACATATTGGCCAATAAAGGAACCATCCTCGGTGAATTGGGCTGTAAATATGAGAAGAAAAGAATTGGGGATTTAATTACTTATTGATACATATATATTGTATACATATACGTAAATGTTAATGGTTTGAATAAAGTTGGTTTTCGTAAATGTTGTTGCTGTATTGTTAAACCAAAAACCAATGGATATCAATAGACCAGGAGCCCATATTTGCAAAGTTTTAAAGTCTTTCGACGTTGTTAAGAGGATAAGTAAATATTGTGACTCAGTTGTGTTGTACAAAAAGTGGTGTTTTTCAGTTTTGCATTTTGTTTAATGTTTGTGAAAAGTGAGGTTAAGTAATTTTAGCTCAACCAATTCAATTAGATATATAGGTTTATTTTTTTCACACGAGACTTAAGTTTTGGCATAAAAATGTAAACAATATATTAATGAATTGAAATTGGGAGATGATATTAAATTATGATTTGCTTCTAGCAAGCAGCAAATAGTGAAATGAAAAATGTTGGAAAATTATGAAGGTTATTTTAGCACTATTTTAAATTGCGACAAATGACATTATGACAGACACCTTGTGTATTAATGTTCCTGTGACGGTATATGCTTAGCCTTAAAACTAATAAAAATTATAGTAAATTTAACGAAGAAACAAAACTAATAAAATTTGTTAATATAAGTGATTAAATAACCCAAAAGGAATATTAATAAAAATAAAAAAAATTAAAAACAATAATTAAAAAATTTTAAACATTTCAATTTTAAATATGTCATGCCTTGAAAATTTTCTAAACTACACGAATAGTACTAACTAAAAAAATTTAAAAGCTAGAAAATTAAATATGCTTACCTCATTGTTTTTTACTCGCTAACAATTCTAAAACGAAAACATACTCAAAGAAAAAGTTAAATATAATTTGATGCTAGAAACTAAATGAGATAAAGAACCATAAAATAATAGACACAAAAAAAAACTACAGGTTTGACTGCGGTTTTGAAAAATTGTGAAAATATTTCGAACGAACTCCAAAAGGAAGCTTGGCTTTAAGCAACATCTCTTCGGTTTGGATTATCAGGAATTGTTTGTATTGTATTGTTACTTAGTGAAGATTTTTTTATAAAGATAGTTTCATGACGGTATTGAACGAATTTAATTGAATTGAATTTAATTCATACAAGAGATCTCCGAAACAGTTGTCACTTCGACCATTTTTTTTTGTTGTATTGTATAACAAAAATATTCAATTTATACAAAAAAAAAAAAAAAAACAGGACTTTAGCTCACTAAAAACTTGTAATAAAAAATTTTGATTTAAAAAAATCGTTTATTTGAAAAAAAAAAAAAATTAAAATGTTAATAAATTTTTACATGTCATTTCTTCGTTCAATACCTGAGAAACTTATCTAAGTAGTTGCGTAAAACTTTAGCAGCGATCGGTTGAGCCTTATTGAGATACCTAGGAACCATTTGAGAGCTACCGAGGATCGTCCATTTTGAATATACTGCTTGGAGAAACACTTGTTTCAATTTTCCGATGTAAAAAACCCTACGAATTGTTTCGAAAATACCTTCAAGGACGACATAATGGTTGTCAGTGCGTGCTACAATACAGAGACTCATGAGTTCAAATCCTGACCTAAACAATATCCAACTAATAATGCAAATAAATAATTTTTACACCTTTCGTGAATATGAAATGGTCTGTTAACTTTGGTCCGAAGTATGTAAGTACCAGAAGGAGTAGTGATAAACCCATCAAAATTTATTACGATCGGGTCAGAACGACGAGTTGAGCTGATTTAACCATGTCCCTCAGTTTTTGAGATATTTCAACTAAACTTGTTATGAAGTTTTGGGCAAAAAAAAAAAGCATCTAAGAGTGTAGAATTTGGATTCTACACAAGTAAATTGACATAAATTTTAGCACTAAAAATCATCGAAATCAGGAGACTCATATCGATTTGTCAGATATGATAACTAATATTTTATATTAAAAAGCAACACAATAGATTTGATCTGTTCATGAAAGGTAAAAGTATAAAAGACCTCAGCTTGAGCGCAGACAGCACTTCTTTTCTTTTCCTGTTATTATTGCGGTCGTCACGCGGCAGGTAGTATCACCACTGAGTGAATTTCTGGCATGTAATAAATAGCTCCTTATAAGAATCCATCAGCTCACCTTCAAAGAGCTCAACATAAAATGTAGGTTCCTGCATTTGTTCGAAAAACATCCAGACGCACAACACAAATGGGGAAGAAGCAGCTCGATCGAAAATTACTACAGCGGTTATAAAGCGCCAATTATTATACATACATATGTGTGTAATAATTATAAAAACATTTATCTTTTTTCATGTGTTATACATTTTCGTTTTTTATTTTATCATATTTAAATTCATTCAATTTAAGTTTTCTTTTATTTTATTACGAAAATGATAGGTACACGAATAGCTTAGTTTAAAAAAATGTTTTTTTTTTTCAATTATTTACTACTCTTATTGTTGTTGTAGTTGTTTAATTTACATTATTATTACAAAACGATTCGATTGTTTGTTTGTTTGTTTTTCATTTTCATTTTCATTTTCTTTTTCTTTAACTTTAACATTATTGCTAAAAATTAACCATTAAAAACACTATCTTTATAGTATATTTATATTAAAAAAGAGGGGGGCGGGGGAAAGGTAAAAATCAAATCAAAATACGTAGTACACAAAAACATTTCAACTAAATACTAAACACAAAAAGTAAAATTAAAATATATATTAAATTGAATCAATGCATACGAACGAACGAAGACATTAATGCGCATTATTTCAAGGCATTATACAATAAAAAAAAATTAAAAATTTAATTAAAAATTAATACATATATAAATTATAATGTTTTACAGTATAAAAGCAAATATAAGATTTTACAGTTCATATTTTTTATAAAATTCATTTTAAACTACATACATATACGTATAGTTAATAAAAAAAAAATTAAAATACAAAAGAGTTTTCACTCTCGGTGCTGCACTGTTTTTGTTTTGGTTTTTTTGTTGGTTTGTCATCTGGTTATGTAAGTATGCTTATGTGTGAATGGATGAGTTTAACAGATAAAAAAAAATATTGCGGTAATATAAAATAACTTGTTTTTTTTTCGATTTTGTTCAGCAGTTTTTTTGTTTAGTATGATACAAAAAAATATAATAACTGGTTTCGGCTTATTAAACATTTTTTGTGCGAAATTTGAATATGGTTTTGGCAGTAATCTAAACATTTTGTTGGTTGTTGATAATTTTGCTATTGTTGTTTGCCGTGAATGCTGATGCGCTCTCTCTCTCTCTGTCATGGTTGTGTTTATTTCTAACGGTTACGAATACAAAAATGGTTTAAAATTGTTTACACTGCTTCAAATCAAAGTCCTTTACGTCCATATTGGCCAATAAAAGAGCCATCTTCATTTAAACCTGTTTATTTGTGATATTTGGTGTTGTTGTTGATTGTTTGGTGATGTTAAATAAAAGAAACAAATATAACAACAAAAAATTTATATATGTATATTATAATAAACAGAAAAGGATATTAGCAAAAATATATGTATATGCAATGCACAAATAAATAAATAATCAACTATATATGTATGGAGTACAAATATGTAATTAAAAACGTATACAAGTGCAAATACGAAAACGGTGAACAAAACGAGTACGTAAAGTAAAAACAATATGTAATTAAAAACCAATACAATTTTTTTTTAACAATACAAAAACAAATAATGATGCGCTTGCGTTTACTTGAGCTTTTTTTGATGTAATTAATGTATGAGAACGCGCATTAAAAGCAGCAAAAAAATTTTTATTAAAATAATTTTAACGCAATGTGATAAAAATCGTTGGATTTTGAATTTTTATTATAAATATGTTATGTAGCTGCGTAGCGTCATGACACCCATTATTTTTAATAAATGTTTTATGCTTTATTTGGGTCTAATTTGTTTGATTTTCTTCCCAATTTCTCTTCCAATGCATGTGTTAATGAAAATGAGCTGCTTGTCTGTTAACCGATGCGTTGAGCTCGACAAAAGATTGCAAGCGTTTTGAAAGCATCCCATTATTATAATATAATTTAATGAATTTCAATAGCATGACTAAAATATTTTTACATTTTTAAAGCTAAAAAATGCCAAATTTTAAAAATAAACGGCCCATGAAATCCACATAAACAAATTTTAAATATAATATTTCAGTTCCCTCCTAACTTAGCAGTTAGAATTTGGAATTGTTATACTTGGGCAGATGTATTACATTAATTTTTATTTTACCAGTTGTGTTTGTTGAAGTGTGCCGGTTTTACTAGTAGATGTCCCTAGCAATATGTATAAATTTCAATGATTTGGCATGTATGTAATTACTTTTTATTGACATTAACCTACAAAAATACGCAAGTCACACTCCGCCAAAATAATAGCGTCATATTTGTTTACCTCAGTGAATATGTCGAGTTTCGTTCCAAGTAAATCCCATTTGCGGCATTCGTTGATTTTTTTTATTTTATCAAAAGAAAAGAGCACCGGTTTCTGGTAGAAACTTATGGTGAACATGCTCCAGTGATTAGAACATGTGAGACATGGTTTCGTCAATTTAAAAGTGGAGATTTCGATTTGACAGACAATGAACATCCTGGTGCAGCGAAAAAGTTCGAAGACGAGGAATTGCATGTTGATCCAACCCAATCGCAACAAAAATTGGCAGAAACACTGCATGTGACACGTTTAAAAGCCATGGGAAAGATCCAGAAGTATGGAAAATGGGTGCCACACCAGCTGAACGATAGACAAATGGAAAATCGAAAAACCGTTTGTGAAATGCTGCTTCAACGATTCGAAAGGAAATCTTTTCTGCATCGAATTGTCACGGGCGACGAAAAATGGATTTATTTAGAGAACCCGAAACGAAAAAAATCATGGCTTTCCCCTGGTGAAGCTGGCCCATCGACTGCAAGGCCAAATCGCTTTGGCCGTAAGAAAATGCTCTGTGTTTGGTGGGACCAGTGTGGTGTGGTGTACTACGAGTTGTTAAAACCTGGTGAAACGGTGAACACGGATCGCTACCGACAACAAATGATCAATTTGAATCATGCGTTGATCGAAAAACGGTCGGAATGGGCCCGAAGACATGGCAAAGTTATCTTGCAACATGACAACGCGCCGTCTCATACCGCTGAACTGGTGAAAGACACATTAAAAACACTTAATTGTGAAATATTATCGCACCCGCCGCACTCTCCAGACCTCGCCCCGTCCGACTATCACCTTTTCACATCGATAGGACACTCCCTTGCAGAGCAGTGCTTCGCTAATTTTGAAGAAGTCGAAAAATGGCTCGTCGAATGGTTTGCCTCGAAAGAGAAAAAGTTGTTTTGGAATGGTATCCATAATTTGCCTGAGAGATGGGCGAAATGTGTAGAAACCAATGGTCAATACTTTAAATAAAAAAATTTTGAGATTCCTCTGAAAATTAAGTGTTTTCTTTATCGAAAAAACCGGCAAACTTCAACTGGTATATAAATAGGTTCAAAATTGATCGAAAATACTTTTTTCCCACCTTACAACTGAAGTTTTTAACTTAAACACAAAATATTTAAATTCAGATATGGATTATAATGGAGAAATTTTATAAAAATCAATATCAAGTTTTCTTTTTTTAAAAAATTTTGTTGGCTAGTGGGGTTAATTAATATGTAAAATGTACGCATTTCTATGATTGCTGGTGAATTTTATTGTTTTAAGTAGAAAGTGTAGATAAATCAATTATTATTTTTTAATTTATTTTTACATTTTTTAGACATACAAAAATGAAATTAAAATAAAAATCTCAGATATATTTTCATGAATCAAAAAATTAAATTTCTCAAAAATCTTTGTTAAAATTTCAACTGCAATTTTCGTTTTTTAATTAAAGCATGAATTTGCAAATATTAATGGTAAATTAGTTAGCCAAAAATGTTTTAAATAATCCAAAATGTTAGCAAAAAATCATTAACAAATATTTGAAACAAATTAATGGTTTAATAATAATGGAAGTTCCAAATAAAACTTGAAAAATTTTATAATGAACACGTGTTTAAAATAGAAAAACTTTTAAAAGCGTGATTTTTTTTTTAACAAAATCATATCGAAAACATGCATTGGTTAACTTTAAACTGGCAGAAATATGATATGCCGTCTTTACCTTTGAAATAAATGTACTAAATTTTTCTTTTGATTTGCAAAGTATGTAGTGAGAGAATTGCTTGGCTAATGTTTTAACATATTCGCTGCTACGTTGGCAGCCTCATCTTGTAGTTCAGGCACTGGGGATAAATTATTGGTAATGCCTCTGCCTTTATATGCAACAGCTGCTGCTGCACTCATTTTCAAAATCACACGCATTTTATACAAAATGAAGAAAATAAACAAAAAAAAAAAATACAAAAATACATACAAATAAAATAGTAATAAAACAAAGATTATTTAATAATAATAATAAAAAGAAAATAAAAAAGTTAGCTTAAAAGTAGAGCAAAAAAAATTTAATTAACATTTATTCATATTCATACATACATACATACAACGAGGTGCATACATATGTACATATGTTTTTATTTTTCATGGTTTTCTATCACTTCATGTGCACTTTCACGTTCAATGTTCCATTTTAAATTCAATTAAATTTTACTAAATTCAAACTCACCTGTATCACCATCACCATATTCGGCCATCGAATCGGTGTCACTCTCCACACCAGGCTTATTCGCCGAACTAACCGATTGGCGACCAGCGCTCTTGTTATCCAATCTGTAATTGATAAGGTGTAATACATAATATTACAATCGAGTAATTTCATTTTTCATTCAATTTCTACAAACTTACGGCTGTGAGTATTCATGGAACCCGCCTTCATCCGGATAGTCACGACGACCATTCGCCAATTCACGATCATGTACATCATATTTGCCACCACGATTGCGTCTTATTATACATATGATAATGAACAATATTATGATGAAGGCCAACGCCAACATCATGCCAATGAACCAACCGGCGTTCGCCACATTCTGATTGGGCACTTTTGTGGGACCATCTATGACGATTTCACGCAATTCACTGGGCGTTTCATTATCACCATCGACAGATACAACACGGAATTCATAAACATTATCGGGATTGAGCCCCAAAATCTCTTGATAGTCCTTGGAGAACTCTTCAGCTACTTTTGCGAAATTGGGCTCACCTTTGATTCTGAGTTTGGAGAAAAAAATGAATGCAAAGATGAGAGGATTTTAAAATAAAATCAAAATTCTTGATAAGACTATTTATAAAGAATGTCTTTTGTTATAGATTATAATAAAATAAATAATGTAAGAATCTAATAAAAATCTTGCATATTGCATTCAGCAGGGTTGTGTTCACTCCATACTACCATGAGTTGCGTTGAGCTGAGGCGGTTACTGGTCATTAACAGCACACTTGGACCAATAGGCCCATTGTGGTACCACTGTGAGGCTTCTTCACTTTTCAAATGACCGCACCATTTCGTGTGCCTTATAAAGGCAACAAGATTCCCCTTTTTCGCTAAGATCACCTCAGCGAGACAGTTGAAGAAGTGTTTCCCGAAGAATTTATGTCGCGGAAATGTTAAGAATGGACAGTGACATAGGTTCCATACTACCATACTCTGCCAGATTTATATTTACGAAAAGAAAGTGGCCTATAGACACTCAGAATATCGCGGTAAAGATCGCGGCTGGATGGCTCACTATGCTGCCAACACATTGTAGCAATTTTTTCCCTTCTTACACACATTTCCCGATAATAAAGTCTTTGGAGTTTGGATATTGCAGTCCAAGAGTTCGAAATATTATTAAAATAGTGTCTGAAAACTGCAGCACTCTATACTCCAACTCCCCTGCGGGGTAGGGGTTAAAAAATTATCTCGCGGTAAAGCATGCTTGTCGTAAGAGGCGAGTAAAATCCAAAAGTTCCCGCGACAGTCGGGACTTTATAAGGACTGCTAGTACCGCAATATTCCACAAAAAATACTTTGGGGAATATTTTTTCGGCTATAATAACAACACACTCCTTACTATCCCTCAGACTAGGAGCTATTCTAGATCTCTTTAACACTACCTTTCCTAAGGGGACCCTTCAAAATCATGATAATTCTTGGACACGATATGTGTTTTACGGCTCATATTAAAAACTTCCATTCTCTTCAAAAAATGTGGCCACTTGACACGGTCGACATCGGTAGAGATTGTGTTAATATCTACAAAACTGATTTAACTAGCTCTTCAAGTTACACTCGCTTACCTGTATTGTGTATAGAAGTGTGTGCCAGCATGTCCTTCGGTATTAGGCAACCAGTTAATACGATATCTAGCATTACCATTCTCTGACGGCAATGGGTCCAAAGTAAATGATGGTATAGCAGGTTTCAGTGAATCTTTTGGTAAAGTACGTTTCTCAATGAAATGTCTGTAAAAGAACAAAATAATTAAAAATTGCTACAATGACTTTTCAGCAAATTTCTTCTCAAACTTACTCTGATCCCTCTCCCATTTTCGTAGTCGCCGTTATTGAGATTCTATATTTAGTGTTCGCCGATAAACCAGCCAATTTCGCACTCGTAGTATCGGGATTATTAATTTGCGGATTGAGTTCGAGCCGTTGGCTTACATAGCTGCCCTTAACCTCTTCATAGTAGATTTTGTAGCCAGTTAGTTTTCCATTCGGTTGTAGTGGTTTCTTCCAAACCAGCCAGAAAGCAGATGAACCGAGTGGATAAGCATCTAGTGATTGCACAGGTGATGGTACACCTTCGGGTGTATCGAAATCAATGACTATACTTGGTGGACCATTGAAGCGACCATTGTAGGCGAGTACGCGTGCAAAGTTCTTCGAATCAGGTTTGAATTGTGTAACGAGTGCCTGATCGGAGATAGCATCCACATGTATTTCACGGAGAGCCTCCTCACCTTCTTTCTCAGTCCATGTTTGAATTTTATAACCCTTGAAACGGCCACGCACCGATTCAGGACTAACGTGGTTCCAGCGTAACATAGCTGTGGTGGCGGCGGTAACCTGGACCATACTAAAGTTGGTGGGTGCTTCCAAGGGACCTTTCAAAGAGAATGCATTTATTATTACATACCTTTTGATTTTGCTAAATTTGCTACTTACGATCTTCTCCTGAATAGCCAATGATCTCTGTTGGCGCAACATTAGCCTCGCCATGCTTATTTATAGCAACCACTTTAATCAGATACGGCACATAAGTTGGTTGATCTGGTATTACTAAATTATTTTGCCGCCAATCGTATATATCTTTACTCTCCCAAGATGCCGCCGGTATATCACGTTTCCAAGAGACACGATAATGGAAGTCTGGCGCATTGTGATCGATCTCTGGCATTGGTGTCCAGGATATCACCAAATTATTTGGTTCCGTGCCCATGCCTTGTACATTGTCGGGATTCTTGTAGGGCACATCTGGTGGTGTTGTACATATCTCACTGTGTTCGGACGGCGGTGAGGGACCGATTTTGTTGAAGGCCTTCACACGGAAAGTATAGTTAGACCAAGGCGTTAAATCGACAACAAATGCAGTTTCAGTGGACGGTACTTTATCGTATGAGATATCCCAAGAGTCGGGTGTGAATGAGGTATTGAATTCTATAGTGTAATAAAGAATTGGCGAACGATTATCACCCTGTGGCTCCCAGGTGACTCTTATCCTATTCGCCATACAAACGATGCCAACTAAACGCGGGGCATTCGGCACGTCCTGTACAATGAGATTGGCTTTAGCCGAGGCCTCGTCCAAACTAGTACGTGCCACACAAGTATATTCACCCGAATCAAGTTCTACGGTCTTTGGAATCGTTAGAGAGTTGTCATTGGTTTTAACGAAACGTGCTTCCGCTTCGAAATCAATAGCTTGTCCATCTTTCCACCATTCAATTTCCAAATCCAGTTTTTCATCGTGCTCTTCATTACAACGGAAAGTTGCCGACTTACCAGCAGCCACCTCGTAATTCTGCGGTTCATGTATAATAGTCGTTCTCTTCATAACCAACAAAGTGCCATTCGCTGAGATCTTGCCAAATTTGTTTGTGGCGAAGCAAGTGTAGTCACCTTCATCGCTGAAAGCAACTTCTTGGATCTCCAAATCACCCGAGGGCAATGTGTTGTATCGACCACCCGTCAGCTCCTGATGATTGTGTATCCATTTCACTTGTGGTTTGGGTGCACCAAAGACACGACAACGCAGAGTTACATTTTTACCATCCACTGTGGCTTCCTTGCGTGGTGCTTCTTGAATCTCTGGTGGTAGAGCCAAAACGTTGAGGTAGACATCCTTGTAGACGTAGCCAAGCGAATTGGTGGCGTTACAACCGTAATTACCGGTATCTGCCTTCACGAGATCACGTATGATAATTTTATTGTTTTCAACAATACGGCGTGTATTAGGTGGTGACTGCGCGATTGGTTTGCCATTATGTATCCATTGAATTGTCGGTTCGGGATTACCAGCTGCAGCGCACTCGAATGTCACTTCTTCATCCTCTGCGGCGTTTTGTACCTCCGGCTCTTTGGTGAAGTATGGCGTTGCCAATATCTGCAGTTTGATGGAGTATGATTGTGCATTGCCAACACCGTTCGAAACATCGCAGGTGTAAGTGCCTTCATCGTCGAAGCTCGCCTGACGGATAACCAGAGATTTACCATAGTGGCCCTGCGTTATACGATCGCTCCATTCTATAGGCGCGCCATTTTTCGACCACACTGTTTGCGGCAGCGGTGTGCCACCGAAAATACAGTACAACTCAACACGTTTGCCTCGCAATGCCACCTCGTTTTTACGTGTCACATATTGACGTTTTGGTTGTTGTTTGTTCAGTGCAGCGCTGATGCCGGTCTGTTTCACATCCAACAACACTTTATTACCAATCTTATATTCATTACGGAACACTGAGGTAGCCGAGCAGGCATAGAAGAAATCATCGGAAGCATCTTCACGTGTCACATTTGAGAACCACAGAGTACCTTCGGGATCGAGTGTCATGCGTGAGTTGTTGATCGATTTAATGGTGCCCTCCAAAGAATGCTGTATCAACCAATTGACAATCGGTTTGGGCCAACCGTCGGGCGCTTCGCAACTGAGCGAGAAGGGCTCACCTTCGTTGGTTTCGATTGTTTTCGCCACTTCATCTTTGAATGCATTCAATTCGGCTTTACGTACGAATACCGAGTTTGAGGTGGCTGTACCAAATTCGTTCTCAGCGAAACACTGATACTGTCCCATATCCTCATCTTTAGGTGATGTGATTACGAGTGTACCACGGCCGGGCTGCTGCAGCATGCGGTTGTCGTAGGCTTGCCAATCGAACTTTTTGCCGTTTTTGATCCATCGGTAACTGCAAGAAAAAGAAGGGGAGAAATCGTTAGTGTTGAGGCAAGAAGATTCGAGATATTAACAAAAAAAAAAACATAAAAGGCGGTGACACTCTATGATCTGTAAAATATAATAGTACACGCTTCCTGGGGATTTGTGAATTTTGTTTCGTAGAAGTTGTCTCGTATAAATTGGTCCAGATGTCTCTTATAGAGAATTCTTCACAAACTGTTCTCAATGTTCCTTCACAGAGGCTTGAAAAATAAGGTTTCATGTTACTGCAAACACAAAAGTTCCCGAAGGATTAGCTTTGAGTTGATCCTGCCAGGTGACAGTCTAAAGAAACGACACCTTTTATTTGAGGTTAGATCAGTTCAGTGAGTCCCGACGGCTTAGAATCTCGGTCTACAGTAATGGAGTTTATTCCTGTTATTTTCAAAAAAAAAAAATATAAATAAAGGCTCTGAAGTTTCTAGGTACCTCAATTTATTCTCAAACTTGTCATACAACGATTTCAACTAATTTATCTACAAAGTTTTGAGAGTTGTAATTCGGGCAGTAATAGACTCTTTGGACCAACCGAAGACATTGTGTTCTCCAGGTGGATAGGGACATGCATAGAAGTTCACCCAAGTGTCGAAAGTTTTTATCTGATGTTCACCTGAACTATGCACCTCACATCTTCCGGTCTTAGACCAAGTAGCCAACAATCATCCGCTTGGAGTCGAGTTAAAATGACAAGGCGAACTTGCCATGGTTGTATGTAGGTCTTGTAATCCATCACATTAAAAAGATCAGCCTCAGTGAAAGATTACAACAAGCCTCGCGGGAACGAAATCCCTTTTGATGACAATCACTACGACTGTCCAGCTGGTTCATGTTCTAGTAAAAATTGAGGTTGGCATCACCGCCAACCAAGAAGTGCGATGGACGGAATAATGACAGAAGAAAGTTAGTTATTTCGTAATCGACTATGAAAGAGCGCAAATTTGGTGTTGAATGCGTGATGGTAAGTTCCTTTTAGGCAGAGACCCGGATGGTGGATGAAGTCTCGCCACTTCAATTTCTTTCAACATATTGCTGGTTTGCGTCTATGACCCGACGAAAAGGAAGGATGATATGACGAAGATTATTTCTTTGAGCATCTAGAACCCACATATGATCGATTGGTTTTCGATAGTGTCGGAAGAGGCGCTGGTACTACAGGAATATTGAACTGCAGTAGATAAGGTAGGTATCGACCACAGCACATGCGGCGAAGACGATGGAGAGATGACCTGTACGAGATATATGCAGTGGCTGCGCTGGCTGGGTCGCGTTGTCCGAATCGATGAGGACTCTCTGATTTTGAAAATATTCGTTTTTGTCGACGCCAGAGATCCTTTGGAAGGATCAGGTGGAAAGCGGCCCAACTTCACTTGATATTTCCAATTGGCGCTAAACAGTGAAAAGAAGAAATGAATTTATTTAGTAGGCTTGAGGCCACTTTTTTTCGGCAACGGATAATTCGGTGCTAGCATGCGGCGCTTTGGTGCTTAATTTCGAGATTGTATTGAAAATATTAAGACTCAGGCATCAAAATTTAATTGAATATTTGATGCTTGGAACCTTCTTAAGGATTCCTTCGCTATAATGACTTCGAAGTGGTCTCTGTCAATAAACTTTGGGACCAATGCAAAAAAAAGGACGTATAGTAGTTGACGGGAATACTTGCCTTATGCTTAATTAAATTCCCGAGATTTTGACAGCGTGCCAATGAAGGATAGGTAATTTAAAGCTTTGCAAGCATTTTCGTGAGACACACATTGGGAATGTTCTAAAACTAAGTTGCTTCTTCTTGTATTTCATGCGATTTTTTACATTAGAAAATGCCATCTTCTTCATTAAGGAAAGGCTGCTATACAATTTTTTACTACACGTAAGACCCTTTAATTTTATTCCGATTCAAAATCCTTTCTACATATTTATCTATGGATATTTACTTAGGCTAATTGACACCGATGAAATGGTATACTACTTGTAAAGGAAAATGTGAATTGAATAGTTAAGTAACTTCTAAGTGAATTTTTATATAACCGTTATTTAGTCTGATGGTGTATTCCGTGTGTCTATTAAATTACATTAAGTAATATATATGGTATTGTTGTTGGAATTAGCAATTAGACCACATATGTATGTTCATGTGTGTGTGAGTGCATAATCGACGATACAATTGAAACTAATATGGCAACAAAAGGGCAGACCTAAAAAGGTCGTCGAAAAAGGTCAAGAGAAATGAATATACCTATACGAGTACATACTTATTATTTTTGGAGGTTAAAAGTTTTAGTAAGCAATAAAAAACATACATATGCATGTATGCAAATAAATGTTTGCCTTTTTAATTGACTTTCGGAAATTGTTAAATTTTCTTAAAAGGAAAATCTATAGAAACTCTGTACGTACGAGGGGATCAACAAAAGTTCGGTCAGTTGGTAACTTTCATTTTGTTTTTGTTAAATATAAAAATACCAAATCCTTTGCAATTAATTTATTAATCGTCCTTTCAAATTTTAGAACGATCAGCTATAATGGAGACGAGAAAACGCAAGATAGCTGAGGATAGGTCAGACGAAACTCCAACACCAACACAAACCGCCAAGTGATCCTCTTCGGGTTTCGGCATAATTTACACCCAAGAGAAATATTCAGTGAATACCAAATTGCATAAGGAACAATTGCAATGTCTTAAAAGACTATTTCTAAGTGGCTCCGAAGATACCCGACCAGATATTTTTCCGTAGAGAACGAGCCCCGAGAAGGCCGACCCACGATTGACACAAGAAATGATTGCTAATGAATTGGGCTTGAATGCTATGGCTGTATCGCGAATATTAAGTAATTTATTGGGATACACGAAGAAATCTGCTCGAGGGCATTTTATTCAATTTTTTCTAAACAAATTCGAAAATGGTCAGTCTGGCAACTTTAGTAAAGTCGTTGCTGGTGACGAGTCTTTCTTCTATAAGTACGATCTAGAAACTAAACAGCAGTCAATGGTATGGAGCCCAACAGGAGCAAACCCACCCGTAAAATCAAAGCCACAGCAGCAAAATAATGATGTCAGTTTACTTCACCCGATCTTAAATCGTAGCTGCTATTCCACTCTAAAGGGGTCAGACGGTAACTGCAAAATGGTACAAGCACTCTTTTTCAAAAGTTTTGAAAAATTTTCTGGAAAAAAGGAAGAAAGAAGATTTGCAGCGCTAGATTTTACATCATGACAATGTGCCACCCCACACTGCTGAAACAATGAGTAATTTTATTGCGATCTTTGGGATCGAAGAAATACGTCCAGCACCATATTTCCCGGATACAGCACCTTACAGCAACTTACCACACTTTTGTTAATCCTCTCGTAAATGGCTTTTACTGCTTAGATTAGCATGAAGACTCCATTCCATTTATTAGAAATTTGATACACGTACATATCTGCTTTTGCTTAGATTAGTAGGAGTAGGTATTATTTTGTACTCCGGCAAGTATACTAGGGACCGGGCTATTCTAAAAAAATCGTTATATGTATATTTCCATTTACTTGACTGTTTAGATTAGTAGGAAGGCAAAATTTTTTTCGGGTTCTGGACCAAAATCGTAAATCCCCAAAATTTTTTTTTTGACTTATCTTCTTAGAAAAAGTAAACATATTTATTCATGATTCGGTGTGGTTAAATTTTTGAATGATATTCCTAAATTTGTAGAGAAAGTGGTCATGGGAAAAACGACCACATTGGGCTATGTATATGAAGGGAGAGAGGGATGCCGTAAGACCTAATTTATGACCCCGTAGTCTATGGACAATCCCTGAGCAGTGAAGAAGTGATCCGCCCATACAAATAGGTAGCTAGATCAATAACATAATAGAAGAGCTTAATATTTTATATTAGTTGATGTTCTTTGCAAAATCAATTAGAATAAAAATACTATCGTACATACATCGTACTAGCATAAGGCTGCGAATTGACAGTGACAGGCTCGCTGTTGTCGTTTTCAAAGAAGTAAGGTCCAGTCACACCTACGGACTAAGGGTTGTTATGGTCCCTCTCCAATTATTTGAGCATTCTCGGAGTTCCAAATGTGATAAGTGTGCTTATTTACGTATCCCTCAAGTGAGAACTGTGCCTCATCGATGAAGAAAATTTTGTTTGAAAAATCGACGGACATTGTTTGACGTTCAAGCACCCAAATATCGAGTACGGCTGACTTCAGTTATTGTGTGAGCTGGACTTTTTATGGATGTAGGTGCAAATCAAGTACCGTAATAAAGTTCCAGCTCTTGAGAACGATCGATCTAGTCTATTTAAATTTCTTTAAAATTTTATCAATTACTTGAGTAGTTTGACGGCACCATAATTTCATCTTTAAGCACGAAATATGGCCAAGTTTGAATCACCATATTTGTAGTTGGTTTCAATGTTTTTAACGCGTTGTGCGGTAGTAAAGTGATCAATTTTGATAAATGCCTGACTATTAGCTCAAAAAAACATATTTGATTTGACAGTTAAGTTTGACAGATGTCAAAATACAGCCCTGTACTTTTCATACCACGAAATGGATAACACTTTTATTGTATATAGCAAATTGGCTGCTGGCTCAATATTTTTTTTTATTTATTTATTTTCCACTCTCTCTTCCTTCAGCTTTCTCTTATCAAAATTGCCTGGGAATTGGCGGCAGAGTCAATCAAGGAATTAATGTGAGTTCAAGTGAGGCTTTAAATAAATCATGTTTATTTGACTAAATTAATGATTCGTCAGACAGACTGGAGCGAAAATAAAAATAAGAAAACTTAACTCCCACATACAACAACCCAAGTAAATGAGCCATGTGCAATCATGCAAGCAGGCAATCAGACAAATGAGCGTAGACTAAACATTCTACTTATCTTATTAATTGCATAAGGAAGAACAGAAAAAAATAAAAATAAAATATGAACGAATTTCTTGTGCAAAAAAAGGAGTTAAAATTAAGAATTATAATCATAAAGTAGAACTATAAAAGTCAAGCGGTGTAATAAAACCAAAAATTGTTAAAATAAAAAAATGTGAAAATCCGCAAAGCATGACAGCTGCTTCCAGATGCACACATACACACACATTCACTGTTGCTCCATTACATTATGTGTAGTAATAAGAAAATTTGTGTCTGGGCTTGTTATATATTCCGACTACACATGCAACTCTTTATGATTATGCAAAAATTCTGCAACAACAACTAAAACAACTAGAACAAGAAACACAACTAGCACTAAAATCAGGAAATATTTGCGATGATGTTGTCTTGTCTTTTTAATGTTTGCCATAAGTGTTTAGTTTTAATGCAACAACACAATTCTTCATTTAAATTAATTAATTAACTCAAAAGTGAATGAGTGTGTGTATGTATGTATGTACATTTGCGTGTTTAAACTGCTGACTATGATGACTAGTGGCCACACCTTTTTACAAACCGCTGCCGACGCTTAGTGAGTAATTTGCTTATGTTTAAGCGTTTGAAAATATTCGACTGGAGTATGGAGTGGAGAACAAGATCTTTGGAAGCATTTGTTGTTCTCTCAGAATATTTTTTTATGAAAATGTGTTTATTAATTTTTTTTTAGCTAAAACAAATGAAAAAAAATTAACTAACTTTTCTGAACATGCTTTTTTGATATTTTATAACCGTTATGAAAAAGCAACGCTTATGTAAAACCTTTGAATTTTATAAGAAAAATTAATTTTTTTATAGTTTTCAAGTTTTTCATAAAAAAGAACAAATCATAATTCTCATTTGGCTAAATTTTACAAATCATTGCTTCATTCCCTTCTTTTCTATCGAAAGTTCCACGAAACTACCGAAGCAAAAAAAAAAGAAGTACAAACAGATAGTTGATCGGGTCGTACGAACAATATGAACGCACACAAAACCAATAAAAATAACGAAGTGGAGAGTAATGTGACAATGAGAGTAGGGTCCCAAAGAGAATGGTGGCCGACATCTCGGAACTAAACATCATAGCCTTGTTAAGCTCTCCTAACGGAATGCAGCTTTTAGACAGCCAAGATAAGAAGACCGAGCTTATAGTAGGCAGAGGAGCAAGAAATGTTGAGGACAAGAAAGGTCTATGGCTCTGGGTATAATTCATAGGCATGGAGCGGTAGCCGACCTAACTTCCTGTCTCTACATTTGTAGAGAAAGAGCTATTGAGAGTCGTGATAAGGCGGATGGGACGCGACGCTAAATTACTACTACGAAGACTAGGTGAAAAACCCTATGATTCCAAAAACTAAGGTTTGGATTCCTTGTGTGGTCAAGTCGGAGGATATTCTGCAGGAATTGTTTATAAGGGATCGTAAATTTGATGTGAGATTCTTGGTGGGAGAGTCACCTTAGCCGAGTTTGTGTTGTTGTTGTAGCATTCGCAAAAATATTCCCCAAATTTGTCTTAGGGAGAATATTGCGGGATTAACAGTCATTGACCGGATAAAAACCCGAGTCGTTTCGGAATAACGACCCCACTGTTGCGGGAATTATTGGATTTTAGTCGCCTCTTAACGACAGGTTTGACTTACCACGGGTAAATTCTGGAGCCCCTAACCCGCACGAATCATTCACCTCGGTGAATTAACGCCCAGCCACAATTCTCATCAAAGCCTTTGCTTCTTCAACAAATTACGCTCCAACGGATGAGAGGGCGAACGGAACGTACTTATGAGCTCTGCTTCGCTACGAAGTCAAAATTCATTCAAAATCATTATGTTGTAGCAACAAGGGTCTTCCGTCAGTAGACATAAGGAATAATCGACGAGAGGAGCTGCAATTACAAATAGACAGCCAAATGATTTTCTACTTGACTTGTATTTTTGCTTTCTGAGAGCATTCATCAGCAACTCGGCCGGAATGCTTGCATATGAAGTGGTAGAAAGCGAACGATTTACTGACCTTTGGCTGGGTATGTGCAGACGATGAGCGAAATTCCAGATATATATATCGTATCTCGATATTGGTATAGATTAACAGACCGGTTACGTCGCATTGGCTCTTTGAAAGCTCAGCACCCGCCGTTGAAAGCAGAGAAAGAGGGAAAACATCTGTTAGAAAGATCAGCTGGAGAAGGACTTGGATTTATCTAGTTTCCCCAATTGGCGCCGAACTGTAAAGTGAAGAAACGAGTGGCGTGCTATTGTCGACTTATGGTCTAGTCGCGTTAATGGTTCTCCGCCAAGCACCACCTTTCCAATGCACTACCTCCTTCTCCGTAGGAGCAGTATTTGCTATTATAGCTGGATTTGTTCCCTGATACCCATTATTTACTGGATTAAATTTAAATCCTAAATGATTCACCCATGTTGCTGTAAAGAGATAGTAAGCTAAAAAAATACGCGGGATGCTTCTGCACATCCCAACGACCAGTACTTTTGTGGCGTTGGCCGTAAAGGGTCTGGCACTATCGTAAAGGAGACAGACTCCTTTTGTCTTGTTCTGAACCGTCCAATGCAATCGGAGATTAACTCTTCTAAACGAGATAATGGATGATTGACGTCGCGAGTTTCGCTTTTAACGTATTGACATCGTTCACGAAGCGTTTTGTCGGATCAAAAGATGGAACTGGTTTCGTTGCAAAAGGGAGAAGTCTAACTACATTGCCGTGTTGCCAACATGACAAAAATAAAATCCCTCTGACGGTTCGAGCCTCAGCACACTTACTCTCTAGGTATGACTCATAGGTTATGCTTTTCTCTATTATCATATTTCCACATTTCCTTAATGCAATCATGCTCCTTTGCAATAATTTTATGCCAAAATGGATGTAGTTTATTGTATTGTACCAGCGATGTTATAACGTTCAGAGCAAAACAAACAGACATTTAAAAACAAACGTCACAATAAACTACAATAACAGCCATTAAAATGTAAATGAAGATTTTAACACCAATTTGAACATTACTTTAAAGCCATTAAGGGTTCTGCATGCGCTAAAAAGAGGGAGTGAAACAATAAAACAACGTACAATGGTAGCGAGTACAGAGGCCACAACTTAACTATTAAATTGCACTAAAGTGCACTAATAGTTTTGATAGCGACTTACATTGTACTGAAAACTCAGAAGGAGGGCATGCTCACATTCTACATAACATAGTACATATATGGACTGACTTGCACAGTCATAAAGTGTGCCAAACAATAAAAGTTGAACCACCACACCACTCATACGGACGGTCAACAATTGAAGCTATTCATACTACACTACACACTCGCTCATTTTACTCATTTTACAAACTATAATACACCTGCTACTCGCTTTCGAATAAAGTTGGTTCATATAGAAGAGTATGGACAATAAGCTGGCGCTAACAAACACACCCAAATTACCTACATTTTATACAACATACATATATCAAATGATTGCATAAGCACTCTTTCACTCTTATTCAGGTTCTCAAGTCAGCATAAGCTCTTCATAGTTTGTGCAAATATTACTCGTTCCATTCAGTACTTGTTATCACCTGACTACTGGTGACGTTTCCTGGAATTCGCAAGGAACTGAGCTGTCTGCGCTGTGTTGACTGCAGGCACGGGAGAGTCCTTTCATATTTACGAGGCATATCCAGAAAGTAAATATACTGAGGCATTTTATTTTCCTCATATTGGCAGCATGGTAGTATAGCCAGATTTCTCCCCTCTGCAATGAGACCGATTCTAGGAAAGGGAAACCTACGTTTAAGATACGACCCTAAAAATATTGATGAGAACGATTTAGAACAAGAGAAGCAGCATGCATACAATAGAACTCTGTCTGCTTCACGACAATGCCAGATCACACACCGCCAACGCCACGAAGGAAGGATCTAGCACTGGCAGATTACTATCTCTTTACATTCCGGAAGCTGTCCTTAACTATTCTGCGCATTCTCCTGATCTAGCACTGTCAGATTACTATCTCTTTACCTTCCGGAAGCTGTGCATGGGTGGAAAAAGGTTTTTAACCAACGAGGCGGTAAAGGAGGAGGTGGAAAAGTAAACGATTTCGATGAAACCATCAACAAAATTGATATCCCGCTTCACCATCTGTATACAGAGGAATGGCGACTATGCCGAAAATTAGCTTACATTAAGTGCTAATACCTTCTACTCAAATATAAACGAGCCTTTATCCATAACTCGACAAGGACAAGACATGTGGCCATACTTTTTTTTTGCTTAGGTTGGCAGGACTGTTATATGTTTACATGTCAAATTTGAGCGCGATCTGTCACATAGTTTTTTTTTACGGCACTATAAGCAAGTCAACCTCGAGTGTGTTTTTCGAATTTTTACTATGGAAATTAACGTTGAGCAAAGAGTTTGTTTGAAATTTTGTTATTCCAATGGAATAAGTGCGACGGACGCAATGAATGGATCCGCTCATAGCATTATTCACGATGTTTTAGGCATGAGACGTGTGTCTGCTCGACTTGTTCCAAAATTGTTGCTCATACGTCTCGTCTTGTACGCGATTATTTGACCAAAAACAACGTAAATATTGTTCCTCCAGAACCGTATTCACCCGACATGGCACCGTGTGACTTTTTTCTTTTCCCTAAACTCAAATTGCCGCTTCGTGGAAAGCATTTTCAGTCGATTGAAGTCATAAAAGAGAATTCGAAGAAGGAACTGAAAGCCATACCTAAAACGGCCTACCAGAAGTGTTATGAAGATTGGAAAAAAGGTGGCATATGTGTATCGCCTCTAATGGTGACTATTTTGAAGGGGATAAAACAATTATTGAAGAACAATTAACCGTTTTTGTTTTATTGAACAGTCTCGTTTATATTTGAGCAGAAGGTATATCACATATTTGCTTTGTTTAGATAAAGAATTTTAAAACCTACAAAACATCGGTACATTTACTTTCTGGATACGCCTCGTATATTTGCATAATATTGCTCTTATTTTTTTCTTTTTATTGTTACTATTTTTTTCTCATCAACATCACGCGATTTTCGTACAGAAAGTAGTAGAATGCCACTATTATTCGCCACACAATCGCTTTGAGTAAGATTAGCAGGACCGTCGCTGTCAACTGAGTGAGCGAGTGCCTGTCATTAGTCCGCCCCTTAACTGCTGCTGATGTCATTTCCCTGCAGAGTTGCAATTTTTAAGTCATGACAGTTCAAAAGGTGAAGAACCTCTGTAGTGAAAATGAACGGAAAATTAAGACAAAAAATAGAAAAAAAAAACAAAACAAAGGATAAAATGAATGAGATAGCTACTCGACTTTTGGAAATTTGGGTTATCCTGACGACTTTAAACAAAATGGAGGATAGGCAACAAACACGCCCAGCGTTTTGTCAAGAGGATAAGTGAGCGAAAATAAATATTGTATAAAATTATATAGAGACAACAGAGTAGGCGCTGTGCCGTTAAATAATTTGAATGCAACACTATTATAAACATAGAAGCTACTCACCACCCTACTCACTTGAAAGGCTAATAAATTTCAAGAGTGACTAATTTAGTGTTGGGTGGAAAAAAGTGAAAGTACTTCTGAAAAGCATGACAACATAATAGAATATTTGTAAGTATATATTAAGCTTTTTATAAATAGTGGGCAACACAATCTACCCCTCGGCAGGAGAGAAGCAAACACTCTAAAGGGTAAAAAGCTCATAAATATCAATATTATTTGTTATCAATTTATAAGCTGTCCCCGCTAAACGACCAAGTGACACGACATGCTTCCGGCAGAGTGCTGCTTCCTAAAGAAAAAAAAAAAGTGCAAAAGAAATGAAAGCCAAAAAATAGTTGAAATAATAACAAATAACAAAAGTAGTAAAAAAAAATAAATAAACGAAGGGTGAAGAAAAAATTCTCTACCGCATTGCAGAGTGCAATGCACCGAACAACGAAAAATAAGAAGAAAAACAACCAAGAATTTTAATACAAAAATGAAACTTATGAAACACTCATGTGAAATGACATTTGTGGCATGCAACAAGAACAGCACAGCAACAAGGACACGAAAGGCGCTGATAGCACAAGAAACAGGCTAGCCGGAAACGCACATAAACACACACATAAGTACCTATGTACATATACAAAAATATACAACCAAAATAATAAAAGTGGGCAAACAATACTACCAAAATGGCTAGACGTAGCATGAAATGTACAAGGGCGCCCTCTAGCCGTTGGAACATGATGGCACAGCAGGCAAAAGAGCGACTATGTATATGTGTATGTAGTTATGTACATATCTATAGTACAAACGTCGTTGACACGAAGTGCAAATAAACATGCAACATTCAATACACATCTCGGATTGAGGTTGAGTGGGTACTACGGCATTGGAGCCAGGATAATCGAGGGAGTGATTCAAAAAAACCTAATTTAAAATTATTTGTTTATTTATAGAATTGCTATGTAGAAAGTAAAAACGCTGGAAAAGATTAGAGCCAAATATTCATTTGAAGCTCCTCATAAAAAATATGCGCGACTGCTTTAGCACTGTTTAAAAATTCAGCTTTCTTCGTTACCAGATGAACAAGACGAATGTCAACCTCCTTACTTTTAAACAGTCTGTGATGGCGAGAAGTGTCGGCAGTTTTTGAGATTGGCTGCATGGATAGTCATTTCTCATATCAATATCGTAGGAGATTCTATAACACGAGTAGTCCTTAGATAAGATATTCAAAAATGCTATACATTTCTTGTGGGCGGATTTTATACATAATATTCGAATAAGCGTTGTCTCTGACCACTCTAACAATACCCTAGATGTGGAAACAGAGTAGAGAGTAGTCCCACTACTGAAACCAGGGAATCCGGCCAACAAAGGGAAATCATATCGACCCATAACACTACTCTATCTATTGGTTAGGTTTGAAGAGGATTGAATTCGACAACTTCAGACACAGCAAATTTGGCAAGATGTTTTTTTCATTTTGAAGTTCCATCCATCATTGGTGGCTAGCTCCTTAATCTTATATGGCGATGATTACAAAGGAGTTCCGGCTCGATATTACCGGGTATTGTCACCAAAAAGCAAAGGCGCGAAAAATCAGCCAGCAGCTACTGGGTAAAGACTATAGCGTAACGCTTGAAACGACTCATTACGAGTGATAAAAAATGGTTTAATATGAGAAACAAAAAAATCATGGCCAAAGGCAGTATACACCACCTGAGTACCATTTGTTGCGGTCTCTGCAAAACTTGCTTGATGGTAAAAAAATGGACGACCCAAGAGCCGTTGAAAACCATTCGATAAACCACAGAAGTTTTATGCTCATGGAATTATGAAGCTACCCGAAAAATAGCAAAAGGTCATATATAATAATGGTCGATATGTGCTTGATTAGAGCTAATTTTCAATAAATAAAAATCTCTTCCAAAAATTTAAAAAAATGCTATTTTATTATTATCCAATATTAACCAATTTTATGGTGTTCTGCTAGGCGGTCATTCTTTTCTCCTTATCGTATTTTGAAACTCCTAACTGAGTACAGAAGAGATTCACAGGCCTATAATAAAGATGTCGATTTCAAGTTTACACCTCCCATAACCCCTCTAACACTACTAAAGAATTGTAAACCCCACCTATTGTGAGTTTTAAATACAAATAAACATGAAAAATTAATTCCACGACTCAAAAGACAGTAGATAGATAGATACCATAATTTTCCAGAAGAATTCCATTATTGTATGGAATTGTATTATAGATTTCCTGTATACAGGGCAAACTTTCGCATGAAAAACCCATATCTATATGGCAAGAATTCGGTTCGGGGATTTTTCTAGCAAGTGTAAACTTTCACTGAACTCGAATTTGCTTTCAAACTTTCATAAAATTTTCATTTTAATTTTGTTCGAAATTTTTTGCTATTTACTCAACCAAACCTTTTTTCGAATCACCCCATTCATTTTCAGTACTATTGCAAATGAAAAAAAAACGTTAATAAAAAATAACTTTTGTTTACTTTTATGGAGATCATCAAAATACAATCAGCCATGCAAATTTGTTTCTTTAAAAGCCTGCTTGTTTCAGTAGTAAAAAAAAGGAGGTATGTACGTGTATATGACATATACTGACATACACACGTAGTACACTTCAGAGGTCCTGAAGGCACATGTGTTACAAGTGAGCAAACAATAATGTCACAAAAAGGAGAATTTCAGAGTTTGTGTTTTAAATTTTACACCACCACCACAGGATTTCAATAAACTCACGTACATTAACCAACTATACAACATACCTATATACATATGTACAGAAATATAAAGTTTTATACAACTTTTCCATTACAGCTATTGTCAAATGTTGAGCTGTCACAGCCCATTGTTGTCATAAGTTGTGCTTCTTTTATCACAAGTATATTTCTTTTCTCTTCTCCTCTTCCCCTTTTCTTTACACAAATAGTCCTTTTGTCTTTTTATTTGCTATTAGTTTGGCTCCATTTACTACCGACTGCATATTGGTGAAGAAAATGGGAGTTTCGAACTACGAGCTACGAGAAGTGCAAACAATACTCTAACAAATATAGGAGAAAACAAAAAGAAGCGCAACAACAAATTGAACGAAATGTCATTAAAATTTGAAACAGTTTTTATTCAAAACTACATATATGTACATATACATATGTATGTATTAAAAACAAAGTTTCTCAGCAAGTTTGTTCTTAGCCATAAACCCACAACCAGCCCCCCTCCAGCATTTCATGTTGCATTGCCATACAAAATTGTTTGGCGTACTACGTCAATATGTTTTTTTAAGGTAATAAAGGACATCAGAGGTAAACGTTTCGTTGCTGATGATGACACTTCAATATCTTCATATTACGGAAGCGCACGCTGCCTGCCGTACTTATCCAACCGTCCATATGTACATACGTAAGGGTACAGAGAGATACCTGGCATGTTGGTTTCGCCAGCAAGCGCCGGCGACAGCTTTAAATGTTTTCCGCTTCGTTTCTATTTACTAGCACCCATCCCTTTCGCACTGCCACAAACTACACTCTGTTTGCCCACAACTCAATGGCATGGATTTCGTGGCTATGAGTCATCATGGCATCGTGGCAAACGCTGACAGCGCGTTCGTTCGGTTTGAGTGTACTGTAGTGCACGGAATTGGAAGGAGATGAGAGGTAGTTGTTTGTTTATTCGTTTGTTTGTGAAAATGCTAAAGTTGCGTGTAGCACCCAAAGGCTCTTAGGGCGATAGGTCAACGAAACTTGCATTTGTACTTCGTGCGGGCAGTGCCACCGAGAAATGTGGCGCGTAGAAAAATTTAAACAGGAAGGACTTTACAGTATTTTAAACAGGAAATATGTTTTAAAAATTAATAATTTAAGTCAAAATTTCTTAGATATAGACGCACGTTTTCAATAGATGGTGCTGAGCTGTGTGGGGGTGTTGTTAGACATGTGGTTTTGAAGAATAAATAAAACGCATATAATTCAATGTTATGGTCAAGAATTTAGCTTTATTATATAAATAAGGGTTTGAAAATGATTTCGCACAAGTCATCGCCGGAGCTGACTCGGATTCATCTCAGCAGAGAAGCCCAAATTTCTACCGCCTTTTTTCCCCAAGACTTCACATAACCTCACAAAAAATAGTCTAACGGTATTAAACCGCACCATCTTGAAGCTCACGACGCAAGATAATGCGCTCACTAAAAACTCTCCTCAATAAAATGATTGCTTCATTGTCTGTATGGCTGTTTTGTTGGAAACCAAGGTTGTCCACATCAACACCATCCAATTCAAGCACGAACCAGTCCTTAATCATGTTTCTATGGCGTTCCCTTTTAACTGCTATGGACGGTTTCATTTTCGAAAAAATATGGACTGCCCATAGTCAAACCAAACACGTCTAACTTCAGAGAAACGACTTGCTTCAAAAAATCATAAATTAAAGTTTATCACTACCGATGAAAATTAGCATAAGAATCAAATTATAGTTCAATGTTTAAATATGATTAGATATAAGAGTGTTTTTCGATATCGAAAACTAAGTTCCCTCTGTTGTTGACAGTTTTTATAATATTAAAATAATGATATATTTGTGTATGTTAGAGGAATATAAAATATTTCGATCCTTCTCTGATTTAAATGGAGCTGGCTTTGAAACATGTTTTATAGTTTTGAATTAAAGTGTTCCCCTGGTTTACTGAATTAACAAATAGTTTCCTCTAAAACAAGATAGAGAGTCAAAATGCCTGAAACTTCACTTGATTTCAAACGGCTCGGAGAGGTTCTTTCCTGAGAAAAGTTTTGGTTTACACGGTCGTACAAGTTTTGCAGGGAGTTTGAAATTTAGACAAAACGGCTGCTAATTTACTTCCTATCGAAGAAGTGGTTTGTGCCGATCCTTTTCTCAGGGGTCTTTTCCGAAAGCTCCATAGCATGGTGAATATCTGATCAATGGTGGATTTGCCAGGTCTAAAGCCATACTGATAAGGTTTGCTCAGTTCATTGATGATGGGCGTTAGTCTTTCACACAATGTGCTAGATAGGAAATTATATGCACATCAATTTTGTGAATTTCGAAAGAGTTATCTTATTTAATGCATACCATAAATAGCCCATTTTAAGAAATTCTATATATCGAAATGACTTTTCTGGAATAAAATTCTACCTTAGTCTCGTAATAATTGTATCTGTTAGGCGAACCCTGTCCGACCAACACCCAAAAATTATAGAAAATTGATTTCAATAAAAAATATAGTTAATTTTTCTACTTCCGGTTGCTCTTCGGCAGAAAATTCCAATTCCTCTGAGTGTGTTCCTGATATGAAATAAAAGCTACTCATAAAAATCCATCAGTCGTTCTTTACAAAGTGTCAATAATATATAATAATGTTGAATGTGAACCACATCTAAACGCCAAGTTTTTTTCCGAATTTAATTTGACATTTCTCTATTTCAGACTTACTCAATTTGAACCATGGAGAGATACACAATCCAACAACGTGTTAAAGTTATCCAGACTTATTATGAAAATTTTCGAAGAAAATCATATTCAGTGATGAGGCACATTTTCACCTCAGTGGATTCGTCAATAAACAGAATTGCCGCATTTGGGCGAATGAGAATCCAAGAGTGATTGTCGAAAAACCAATGCATCCACAAAGAGTGACTGTTTGGTGCGGTTTATGGGCTGGCGGCATCATCGGGCCGTATTTTTTCCAAAATGAGGCCGGTCAGGCAGTTACTGTGAATGGTGTTCGCTATCGTGAGATGATAACGAATTTTTTATGGCCACAATTGGAAGATATGGATGTGGACGATATGTGGTTTCAGCAGGACGGTGCCACTTGCCACACAGCTAACGAAACAATGGCTCTTTTGCGCAACAAATTCAATGGCCGTGTTATTCACGTAATGGCGATGTCAATTGGCCCCCAAGATCATGTGATTTGACACCGTTGGACTTTTTTCTCTGGGGTTATTTGAAAGAAAAGGTGTACGTCGATAAGCCAGCAACAATTCAAGAGCTAAAGGATGAGATAATTCGGCACATTAACGGCATATAAACTCCATTATGCCTCAGCGTCATCGAAAATTTGGACCATCGTATGGAGGTCTGCCGCCAAGGTCGCGGCGCTCATTTGGCCGATATTTTGTTACATACATAATAGAGTAATACCAATATATCATAATAAAATAAAATTTCAATAATTTCCTAAATAGTTTGTGTTTTATTCAAAATCAACATCGGCCCTTGAAAATTTAACCACCCTTTATATGATATATTTGAATGAGAAGAAATAGGATATTAAATCAATCCAGAAGTTGATTTTAGGGTATTGTTGCCCCACTTTCCAGAAGTTTTCAATTATCTATTTGTTTAAGTTTGCCTATCCTCAGACGCTTTATCGAAAATAAAGAAAGGATAATCAGTCAGCAGTAGAGTAAATTGAAAATGTACTCAAAACAATTTCTCATATTGGACTCTTCATGTGGTACGTAAACAGAATACGTTTTCATTTGACTAAATACCAATAGTAAATAGTTATGATAAGCTGGACAAAAAAATCTGAGATTTTTTTTTTTAAATTTGCCATATTTGAAGAAACAGTTGGTTGGTTGGCTGAAATGAGAGGTTAAGGACCTGTTCCCGGGCGGCTGCATCTAAGCCATTGAGTACGCTTATTGTGTTCCCTTCTGTTTTACCCAATTATGCTTTTGCGCCCCCATCTCCATAAGGCTGGAGTTCGAAGCACCGTGAAAGATTTCACGTCTCAAACGGCTGAAGAAACTGTAAGTATTACAGAAAGACGCAGCAAAGTTTGCGGACATCTTTGCCGGATGGAAAACGAATAAAACGACCTTCTGACAACGGTTTAGTCATAACCGCACCAATTGAAATTTTGAACAGCCAATGGAACAACCTTTAACCCTAACTAAAAAAAATAAGAGTTTAGCAAGACATTATTCAAAGAGAGACAATTGACATAGAGGAAAAGTATCAATATCCATTCATAAAGTTCAAGTTTAAGCTTTATAAAACGAAACAATGGCAACCAATGGCGAATGAATAAAATCAACAAAACCTAAAAGGAAGTAGAGTACGTAAATTGACACGCGACACGCGCTGCCCCAACCACCGATAAAAAAAAATCGAAATAAGAAATAAAAATAAAAGTATAATAAAAGCATGGAATTAAAATAACAATGACCAACAGTTTGCAGATATATGTACATATATATACATCGGTATTATATATGTAATTAACTGGAGTATACAGCATATACATACATATGAGAGAAATGAAAGCAATAATCCACCAAGGTGACCAAACGCCAGAAGAACGATCAGCGCCCTAAAATAGACTATACAATACTCATATGCTACGTTAGTGAGCGCTTAATTTTGATGCGTGCATAATTTGTTCCGATATACATATGTATGTATACATAATGAGATTAACGCAGCCAGCCGACGCCGACGCCAATGCCATTTTCATTTTTATTTATATGCGTCAAGCAGGCGATATAGAATACATGACAATGAATTTTCCCAGCGCTCCCCAATCGAAAGAGAACTATGAAGCATGCCTAGTACGTGCGACTGCTCTGGACTGCAAGCGAAAGCTTCATGCTCCATGAATTAACCGATGCATGCCGCGCGTTTCGACGAAAAGTCAGACAGACAGACAGACAGATGGACTAGACTAAGCGGGTGTCAGTAAAAGCGAACTTTAGCATGGATAACATTTACCCCTGCGGGTTAGGGGTTCAAGAATTTACCCGCGGTAAGGCATGCCTGTCGTAAGAGGCGACTAAAATCCAATAGTTCCCGCGACAGTCGGGTCTTTATACCGGAACGACCCGGATTTTTTATCCGGCCAAGGACTGTCATTCCCGCAACATTCCCCAAAAATTACTTTGAGGAATATTTTTGCGGCTACAACAACAACAACATGGATAACATTGTTGTTGACGAAATGTAATGAATTGGTTGGTGGTTACTAACATATTCATATATAGATATGTATGTAAGTATTATTGGAGTGTTAAAGGCGCACTTTTGTACTAAATATGGACTCCAGGGAATTTCCAGTTCGCTGCTGTTAACCACATTGCCACACGCCACTGACTGCAACAATGGCGGCGATTGTGGTACGATATTGATTACATATACGCTAGGGTGGATCGAAAAATCTGAATTTCAGAATCCAGCTTCGGCAGAGTGCGAAAAACTTTTGGAACTGTATTAAATTAGGGAACAAAAAATTTCAGCCCGATCTTTTGATATTTGCTACTCACATATTAAGCCTAAAGTTTTGAAATTTGCACAAATATACTAATTTTCAGGCAAGCTACGAGCTTTAGTAAAGCTTCAACTGGAAAGTGACTAAGTAAAGGGTCAAAGGAAATTCGAAATTCGGGCGATATAAACCACTTTCCAGGCAGTTCGTGGATCAAAATGTGCAGCGAGCTCGTCAAACCCGTTCGTTATCGGAGAAAACAACTCCCGAGCGTTCAGTGGAAAATATTGCTGCTGTAGCTGAAAGTGTGCTCGAATAGCCATGAACATCAACTCGACACCAAAGATTCCACGCACTTTCTTGCAAATGATTAAGACCTCGCTATGAAGGCTTATAAAGTTCAATTCGTCCAAGAATTGAAGCCTTAATACTATACTATTCGGAGCGATTTTCCTTTGCTCAATGGGCTGAAGATCGCTTGGCAGAAGTTCAGTTTTTCTACCGAAAATCACATTTTCATCGCTGAATCTTATTTTCACATAGGCGGCTATGTTAACTAGCAAATCTTCCGCACTAGGGGGGCTCAGAAATCCCATAAGTGACCATGTAAAATGCAATAAATTCACAACGAATGACTCTTTGGGGCGAAATGTAGAACGGCGGCATCATTGGTCCGTTTTTCTTCGATATTTACCGTGTCATCCTCAGAGATTATTTGCTGTTTGAAAATTTCATAATTAGACGAAAGAACGATGACAACTGCGATTTGACTACATTGACCTATTTTTGCTGGGAAGTCATTAAGGATAAGTGTTAAGCCAACTATGCGAAGGCGAATTTTGAGTTGAAACACAAAATTTTGAAAATATGTTGAAAAATTGGGTCGATAGACAGAACAAAATAGGCAACTGCAAGGCCAGCCATTTGATTTCAATAAAGGCAAAAAAATCATTTGAAAATTTTTATCTGTTTTATTTTATAAAAATTTTAAGAAGCTCTTTATATAATATGTATGTATGTATTCGGTGAACCCATTTATTAGAGAAAAAACATGAAAAAACCCATTTTTATGTTCAATTGAAAATTGATAAAGTGGTCACCTCAAGCTTTAATGACGCAATGCGCCCGTTTTCCGTCATTGTTCATTGTATTTGCCAAGGTTTAGACCGATATAGCGGCTATGTAGGATGTTGGTGATGGCCTTAAATACGTCTAGGGTCCTTGGCATGTCGATATAAATCTTTAACTTCAAGTAGCTCCTGAGAAAAAAGACCGGCGGTGTCAAATCTGGTGAACGCGGAGATCAGTCAAAATCACCGTTTTTTTATAACAAGCTCTTCATTTGGACGCCTGTGATTAGCGACAGTGACAGTAGACAAAAATATTTTGTGCAAATGTTTTATTGTGTTCTTTCTATTTTATTTTTTAATCCACTCACATTGAGATTTAACAATTGAGAAGTTACTTTGGATATATATACAGCTGAACAATTTCAGCCTTGATTGGTTTATACCACTCAATAGCAAAAATCTCCTAAAACTAACGCTTCAAACACGTACTGCCATTAGTCCATCTGACGTTTTCTGTCAAAGTTACAGTGTTGCCAGGGGGTTCCATACAATATGACCAACCCTGTTCCTTGGTCCTAGGCATACAAATCATGGTTAGTATATCGATGTAGAATTTCATAGAAATCGAACGACCAGTAACTGATGATTCTGTATTATAAATATATCTTCAAAAAAATTATATAATGTATGAAATTAATAAAAATAATTATAATAAAAAATAAAATATTTTGCAAAGGTTAAAAATTGTTGAATTCTTGAAAGGTATAAAAATAGAGTAGCACTTTCTCATATATACCAGGTGTGTTTGTTGAAGTGTGCCGGCTTTACTAGTAGCTGTCGCTAGCAATATGTATAAATTTCTATGATTTGGCATGTATGTAATTTTTTTCTATTGACATTAACCTACAAAAGTACGTAAGTCACATTCCGCAAAAATAATAGCGTCATATTTGTTTACCTCAGTGAATATGTCGAGTTTCGTTCCAAAAAAATCGCATTTGCGGCATTCGTTGCCTTTCTTATTTCATCAAAAGAAAAAATCAGCTGAAGCTCACCGCTTGCTGGTAGAAACTTATGGTGAACATGCTCCAGTGATTAGAACATGTGAGACATGGTTTCGTCAATTTAAAAGTGGAGATTTTGATTTGACAGACAATGAACATCCTGATGCAGCGAAAAAGTTCGAAGACGAGGAATTGCAGGCGTTATTGGATGTTGATCCAATCCAATCGTCACAAAAATTGGCAGAAACACTACATGTGACTCGAGGAGCAATTTGCCAACGTTTAAAAGCCATGGGAAAGATCCAGAAGTATGGAAAATGGGTGCCACACCAGCTGAACGATAGACAAATGGAAAATCGAAAAACCGTTTGTGAAATGCTGCTTCAACGATTCGAAAGGAAATCTTTTCTGCATCGAATTGTCACGGGGGACGAAAAATCGATTTAGTTTGAGAACCCGAAGCGAAAAAAATCATGGCTTTCTCCTGGTGAAGCTGGCCCATCGACTATAAGGCCAAATCGCTTTGGCCGTAAAACAATGCTCTGTGTTTGGTGGGACCAGTGTGGTGTGGTGTACTACGAAGACATGGCAAAGTTATCTTGCAACATGACAACGCGCCGTCTCATACCGCTAAACTGGTGAAAAACACATTAAAAACACTTAATTGGGAAATATTATCGCACCCGCCGTACTCTCCAGACCTCGCCCCGTCCGACTATCACCTTTTCGCATCGATGGGACACTCCCTTGCAGAGCAGTGCTTCGCTAATTTTGAAGAAGTCGAAAAATGGCTCGAAATGTGTAGAAACCAATGGTCAATACTTTGATTAAAAAAAATTGGAGATTCCTCTGAAAATTAAGAGTTTTCTTTATCGAAAAAAACCGGCAAATTACAACTAACACACCTGGTAAAAATATAAATAAAAATAAAAAAAAAAAAAACAAAAAAGTTATTTTGCATATTCAGTTATTTGATGAAAAAAAGAAGAAATTTGATGAATAAATACATACTCGTAAGTCATAAAAAGCAAATATATAAAAATATTTATAGAGCACAAACTTTTTTCATTACACTTCAGCTTAGTCTGGATACTTTTGACTGATTTTAGTCAAATAAAAAAAAATTATTTCGCCAAAATAAAATTTTATGTTTACTTTTATAACCCCTTAGAGTACTCGCTTTAGTTGTTGTAAATCGTCAATGACGGTCAATAAAAAATATTGCAGCACACTATGTATGTATGTATATAGTACAAAAGATACATGCACATATATAGCATATGCATTGTACACGTAAGTGTGTGTAAGCTCCAACACTTTTATCAAATTTGAAAAGTAATAAATTCGCGCAACTGAAATGTCTGTCAATCCCAGTCACGTGACCGAACGTTGGTCGACACTCGCATTTATTAGTGAAATAAAAACAAAATACAACGGAAAGCGGGAGACTATTTTGACTTTGCCACAATATTGTTTTCTTTGTGCAACTTGGCACAACTTTTCAAAAAGGCACTCATGAGCTATGAAGCAACCCTGAATTCACTCACACACAGCCTTGGCGTATTGACACGCCCTGCGTCATAAATTCATACATACATACACACATACACACATGTTTACATATGTTATATAGAGTATTGCATGTAATTAAGGATTTTCTATAATTTATGTTTTGTTTGCATGACTCTTGACTTTGACGTTATATATATATATATGTATGGTATGTACGAGTATAAATCTATCAATCATCACAGCTGGTCGCGTGGTTTGTGGCGAGATTAGCTTAATTTGGAGTGATAAGAGTTTTCGAGTTGAGTAATGCAGAGTTCAATATTGCCTAGAGTATAATTAAAAACGAGAATTTCACAGAGTTGGTCCTGTTGAGGGAGACTTTCCATTTGTGTTGTGTGCGGATGAGCTTTAAATTCACAATTTTGTAATAATAAGTAACACGCTAAATAAATAAACTATATTAGCGCTGAAACCTCGATAATTATCCAACAATGAGGGCTTCCAATTTCTGGCAAAGTCGTTTCCTCTCTTCGGAAATCGGCGCCTATTTAAAACAACAATCGAAGTGAACCACGTCCCTAGCCATCTGATCTTTCTAAAGCAGTGGTGGTCTCGGTCTCCATTTTCCTCTGCGCGGCTGTGTCTCTCAACTCGCTGAACTAAATCAATGTTACCTTATATCTAACCATTCCACAGTCCGCCGAATTCGCCATTACCAATCAGCATAGGTCTATGAATTGTTTGCCAAACCTTTCGTCTCACTTCCTTCTCCAGCCTGGAGGAGAATGCAGACGTAACGGGGCCTCCTCTCCTACGAACAACTAAAATTTATCAAAAACGCGAAAAAGGGAATTCTTGAGTTCTGTTGAGTAGTTGTGGCTTCTGGACTACATCTCTGTGCCTTGTGCTGGTGCTAAGGCTCTAGTTTACTAACCCTCCCAATCTATTTGGTATTTTTTATGTTAGTCACATAGACACTTCCTGGAGTTAACTTAAAAAACAAAACTAATCGGGGTAGTGATGTCGAGCCATACTAAGAACTGAACAGTAAAGTGAGAGAGGTAATGTTCTATCGATCTCTTCGCTTTAATGCTGTTCAAGAGTTAGCTCAACCTCCTTTGCGAGATGGTGCCCTGTTATTGTGCTAGTTCCGAAACTAATGGAGAAATGATTAAAAAAGAATAGACCAAATTGCATGTAGTTTCCACGAGGCAGCTGCTATTGGCCTCTATAGTGAAGGCAGGCAGACTTTAATGCTATTAGTATAGTTCTCCTTCCAGCCAGCACAGCTCCCTGGAATGGCATTGTGTCGAGCACTCAAATCCTGGCCACTTTAGATCTGATCAAGAAGAGTCTGTTTATATTTAGTTTCTCGGTATTTTATTAACGTGGCATACTTGTAGATGGATGTCACTGTCTGAATTGAGCAGCCTATAACCGACTGTGGCTTTGTAATGGCAAATATTTTAGTTATGTTTGAAAATTGTTGAAGTGGCAAACAGTTTCGTTCTTCCGTCTATTTTGAATGGCACTGAGTGGACTCTGCAGCCCACTTTGCCTTCTCTCATTCAAAGCCATTTACATTTTTCCAAGTCTTTCTGTTTTGGGATTTTCGTAGATAGAAATGTCTTATCAAAGCTGAGGGGAGTATAGACTATCTCTTCCCTAGTCGATATAGAGTTCCATTTAGCCATATAAAAATAAAGCATGCTTAAAACTTACCATAGAAGTAAAAAAGCAGAGTTTCAAGAGGGCAATGAATGAATGAATTTTGAGTTGCTCGATGAACTTTTTTAGTTTTAAGTTTCCTGTTTCTTACCAAGCAAGGAAAATCAGTGGCGACCGTAACCAATAAGATGGTCAACGGCTCTCTCTCTCGTCCGGAAAAAGACATGCTGTACAAGTGGCACAGTTTATTTAAACAAGGATGATAATCCCTTAAAGACGTTCAGAAAAATTGTTCTCGACAATGTTTGACTAAGGAAGAAATAACTCGCAGATATGGTTGGTGTATGCTATGCAATAATTTTTAAAATCCTCCACGATCACCATGGCATGGGTTAACTCAGAGCAAGATGGGTGCTGAGAATGCTCACGCCTCACTAAAATAACAGCCCGTAACGTGATCACGTGTATTCTGGGACCTCTGTAACGAAGGGAATACTGGGGCATTGAGTCGAATTGTTACTGGAGACGAAATTTGGGTTCATCATTATAAACATGAGTCGCAACAAGGCTCCATGCAGTGGTATAAAAAGCCACAGCTGCTTTTAAGAAGTTTATGGTGTTATAGTCAGCTAGGAAACTTATTGCAGCGGTCTTTTGGGAGTCGGAAGTATTAAATTTTGATTGAGAATACTACGCATTAATATTGGCGAAAGGTGTGTTGCTTTTACATGACAACGCGCCCGTCCACAAGAGCCGCATTGCATTGACAGCTTTTGAATCACCCACCCTACAATCTAGACTTGACACCGCCTCTAATACCTCTTTCCGAAAAAAGAGCTGAAGGGTCAAACAACCGCACAACGCGTTAAAACTGTTAAATGATGATGCAAACATTGTCAAGTTTCGTGCGTTAAGAGGAGAATATGGGTGTGCATAATAGTCGAACTATTCAAGCAAATGGAAAAATTTTAACGACTTTTGAAGAGACTGTATCTGATACACCTCAAATATCACTATTGTAAGTGAAAGGGAAGCCGAAGAATGCGTCCTTTTCTCGACGTTCTCAAGAGCCTGGCACTTTCTTACAGCACATTATGGCGTAGTTTGCACTTGGGTTTACACCTACGCCCATATAAAGTTTAGCTCTTACAACTAGCTGACCAATTACAACACCGTACATTCGTCGATTGTGTGCTTGAACAAAAACCAGTGGACAGCGATTTTTCGAACAAAAATTTCTGCAGCAGCGAGGAGGCACATTTCTCACTCGGAGAATTGTCGCATTTGGGGTTCCGAGAATCCTCAAATAATTGAAGAGAAAATGTAAATTGATCACCCTGTATATTTACTTAGAAGTCTAGGTAATTTATTAAACTTTGAATGGAGGTAATGTGACCATTAAATTTGAAGTGTTTTGCATTTAATTCATGAAATATGAGATACATAGACATATATATATTTAAATATGTACATATGTATAATAAAACTCTGTATACATGTTGCAAAATATTATTCTATACAAAAATAACAACTATTAATATTATAATTATGTTAATTGCATTTCAAATTCAAAAATAGAATGAGCATTTCACTTATTTGTAAAATACAACAACAAAATTCGGAAAGCCTTTCTCCACATTTGTAGATATTCTCATGCCATCAACGGAAAGAGCCCAAGGCGAAATATTACAAATTCCTGCAGTCATTTTGCACCAACAACGCCATTCTCGCTGCTTATGCAATTCTGACAAATCCATAAATGTCTTTAGGGAATGCCAGAAAATTGTTGTGGAAATATGTACATACGTATATAGGTATGTATGTATGTGTGTTTTTTGCCACCGAATGTCATACGAATGACGGCTGCCAGTGAATGTGTTTTGGAATGCTTGTCGCCGTCCGACAGCTCGAAACATCTACATCCGTCTGCTGGAGCACAGCTGATTTCGCTGACTGACTGGTGAATATCATGACAGACAAAAAAAAATATACATATATATAAGTATATATATACATATGTGTAAGAAGAGCTTTGTTTTCACTAAGAATAATATACACACGTTTGTTTTTTGCCAACAAACAGACCAAGAACAAGTATGAAATTAATATTTTCAAGTACATATCTATGTACATAAATATGTATTTTACATCATTTTACTTATGGTATACATATGTACGTATCTACGTAGTGTGCAAATAAAATACATAAAAAGCAGCGCTCGCATTCAAAATGTCTACGAAATTCCTTTTCGTACTTTTCCAGACTTTCGTCGTTTTTTTTTTGGAGTGAGATATGAGTTTAAAATTTTTTTTGTGGCAAAAAAGAAGAATGCATACAATTATACATATGTATAAGCATATGTTCTTTTATATTTGGAATAGAAATGCAAAAATTGTTGAAACAAATTGCATACACGTGTCTGTACAATATACAATACCTCCAGTCGGCGTAACGCTGCGAGACAATGATGAAAAGAAGACAAAGAGAGAAGTGGTTGTGTATACCCTGTAGTGAAGAGGAAGACTGGTACACAAAAATTCTAGATAAATACTAGTATTTTAGAGGTAAGATCATACCAGTTCGTAATTTCTATTGCAGTTCACCAGAACCGGAAATAAGAGCTGTCAGTGTAGCTCGTGACATGGACGGCTTGAAACTCGCTGCAGGCAAATTTATTTTTAATTTTAGTGAATTAGAAATTCAACAATCATAAACTAACTAGTATGCAGCTGATGCATATTTGGACAGTTGACCGTTCGTGGTGTAAAAATGCAGTCCAGTTGGAATCTAGTTAACAACTAGTACTTTCCCTACAGGGTACTCATATTTAACACAATTTAGATAATTCTTCGGTTAAGTCAATCGCTTTATGCCTTTCGAAAAAGAAAGAAGGCTAATTTCATTTTAGGTATAACAATAATGATAAGACAATGGTCCAAGTATTATTGACGTCAATTCTGGAGATCTTGGTAGCAAGTCAATCTCCCCTCATTTCGGCCGACCAGGGAATTTTTTTTGGAGAAACTGTATACTCATAGTACAAGACGGTGCTTGTTGAAGTCAGTCACTGTCAGGATTTTTTTCACGCATTTGCGGGCAGACATGCACCGACAACAATTTCCTTCGACTATTATATTTTGTTTGAGAAACTATTGTTTAATAGTAGTTTTGGCACAAACGTCAGCTAATTAATGTCGCCGGGCATCGAGAAATAGGCCTCACTGTCATCAAAATTTTCTTCCAAGAATCTTGTTCGGTGTTTGTCTAACTTGGGAGGTATTTATCGAGCGCAATGACTGTTGATGAAGTTCAGAGCCGAACTCTTTAAGAAAAATTAGAGGTGGTGCGGGATGAGCAGTCCTCTATTGACTTTGTGAATTTATTACGTGGACCTCGGGGGGTGAACTCCTGGCGAGAAATTGGAGATGGAGCAGGTTGACTGTTCCGTCGTTACATTAGGAATTGATTGAGCGTTGTGGCTCTTTAAAAAAGGTGGAGCCACCGAGTGTTCCAAGTGTTTTTGTAAACACAGCTTAATTGATTATAGCCGAAGTATTTATGGTTGTATGAAGAAATGATTTCTAATTTCAGAAAAATCGCATTAAAAATACTACCTTTCTGAGTTACTCGTTCATTGCGCCACATAGCGGACAGAAAAGCTTCGCGCAGATCCTCTGAAAATTGCGTAAAAATTCTTTAAAGATTACCAACTCTCCTTACTTCTTTCTTCCACAACATTTTGTTCCTTCCACTAAACATATTTCCTTTTTATTTTATGTTTCTTATTTTCTTTCCTCCAGCTTGTTTACATTTTCTGTTATTAATAATTTATGAGACATACTAATATTTACATTAGTATTTTCATGTTTCCCAAACCAGCACCACCAACCACCCTACGACTTAGCATACGTCCTTTTAATTGTACTCACATATTTACATCTACAAATTCACATGAAAAAAGTGAACTCCATTGTTGCCTGTACTTTGTATGCGACAATAATAATGTTGTAAGAGTCATGAATTAATTAAATAGCCATGAGCCAAGAGGGCACAGTGAAAGTTAATGGCGGCTCGCCGTCGTCTACTATGCATTTTTATGCGAGTAAAAGTCTAAGATATTTTATTTACTGAATTCGGAGTTAAATTGCTGGGAAAAGCAACAATTGAAATAATAAAGCTAAAGTGAGGGGTAGAGTCTATATTAATTCAGTAGAAATGTGCTTTAACAATTGTCTTAAGAAGATTTTACAATATTGAATAGAATATGTACATACAAATTCTTCGAGATAGGCCTAAATCCTTCTGAGTTTTATCGAGAGGCACTATGTTACCAATAAGAAAGTCTTTGCTAGATAAAAATCTCCAATAGTAGATGAAGAACTTATGATGTTTCATGATACTTACCGTTGGACATGGGACTGGCTTTCCGGTGAGTGCGGGGATTAGGAATTATTTCAAACGGAAGTATAAGCTCACAGACGGGGTTAAGTATTTGCAGCATGGAGAAGGGTAGTGCTGCTTGAAATCTTGGACAATGACGTAAATAGGAAATCAGCTGTTGCAACAACTGACCAAACAAGTAATCTGCCGACCGACGTCCATAACATACTGAGTTTATGAAGGGAATGTGTTTACGAGCCTGCTGAATGACAGTGAGGGTGCAACATCCGAATCCACAATAGATGATGATGACAAGGACGTTCTGATACCCGATCATAACGAAGAGACTGTGCATTTTTGTAAATGCTTACTGGGTAAGCTAAACAAATATTTACTTTTACTTTTTTATACTTATAGAATATAGTCGGACGATATCATGCCCGGACCTAAAGAAAAGGTCGTGAGATAATATTATATCACATGGAGGCTTACATCAACTCGCGTATTTCATGAGAGATTAAAATCCACAGTAAACAAACTGATCGAACATTACCATTGCGACATTGGTTATATGTTTACCATGCCCCTTCGACAGCACGAAAAAATGCTACCTGTATAGTGAAGCGAATAGGTTTGGCGGTGAACGAGGACAATACGATATATCTGCTGTTATCAAACGTAAGAATCACTCGCGCCTTGGCTCCAACATCTCTCTTTACAGGCATAACCTTAAATTGGATAATTTCGTCTATCTATCATTCATTCCATTCATTCTTGCCAACAGGTATTTCTTTGGATTGAGTAGGCAATGGAAAAGCATCTCTCGGCGAACAAAAATTGGTAAATAATGAATTGAATAATACAACAATGGATTACATGGCTGATGTGGCGCAGTGGTAGAGCACTCGCCTGTTAAGTCAGGATCCGTTGGTTCGATCCCTGCCATAAGAAGTCTGATTATCTTCGAAACATATGGTAGAAATGTTTGTTGTATAACAAAAATATTTATTTGATATAAACAAACCAGGCATTTAGCTCACTAAAAACTTATAAAAAAAATTAAATTCTTTAATCCATCCATAATATTGTGCAAAAGAGTTGAGCGAATGTCGTCCGAATGAATTAAAGCATTTTAACTTTGAAATTATTCGAAGCAGTACCCGCTGGGGGAAATTACGCTAGGGAAAGACATGAACCACGTTGGAAGGATCGAATGGAGAGCGGCCTTTCTTCACTTGGTATTTCCAATTAGCGCTAAACAGTGACTAGAAGAAAGGATGCGTCATTGTTGACTCGAGTAAGCGGTGTTACTGTGAGTTTACTGCATTCTAAAGACCTCAGTGTACTGAAATAACAAGGTTCATACCCTTTCTTGTTTTGCTTAGTAAGCCAAACAGAAGACAACTTCTTGTGTGATCGGGAGTAAAAGACTAGGATCACTTCCAGCAATCATTTCAAGGTGAGAATAACGATTTATTTAAAGACCAAATATAAATATTTTACTTTTAAATTTGGAAAAAGCTATACTGGCACTGAAATAGATTGTTTTTTCAAAAACTGTACTGGTAGACCGAAATTCAAAATCCTTAATTAAAATGATTTATTATTGTTTGCCAAAAAAGGAAAAAGTTCACCCGAGCTACACTGATTCTTGTTCAATCGATTTTTTCTTTACAAGAAATCTCCTCTTACATTCCTCGCCAGCTGCCAAAGCAAAGAATGCAACCAATTAAGGTATCCACACTCCATTAGAGAAATGCAAAACTGGGCGCAGCCAATCACGAGATGAAAATGGCCGATTGGAAAACGAAGCGATTCAAACACTTACAATAAATGAGCAAAGGAGTCATTACAAAGATGGTAATTGTTCAATTACGTAAATTGTGATGAATGACGAATAGAAGAAAAACAGAAAATAAATGCCAAGAAGCAAACCGTATTGGCAAAGGCAATTTGTTATTGTTGGAAAACACTTTGAAAATCAAAATAAAACAAAGTGAAGGCAACGGAAGGCAATAGTAGAAGGAGCAAAAGCTGCAGGAGGAGGAGGAGGAGTAGAGGTAGGAATGAATACATATAGACATAAATGCAATATATTTACGATAAAATTCATAACTGTCTATGCAAGCAATCACTATTAATACATATATGCATGTAGGTATATGAGTATATATGTATGTATATGCTCCTCCATGGTCATTGATCCATTCATTTGATAACTATTTTATTTATTTGTTGTACAACTGCCAACTGAGTAGCGAATTGTTGGGAAGAGGGAAGCTCAGAAACTGAAGCTGTTGAACTTTGTTTGGCTTAATGAAGTGAAGTAGATGTGCCAACAGTTTAGCATGACAATTCAAAGCCGGAAAAGTTTTACATACACGTATGTACTACTGCGTGTTTCTTTGTTTTTTTTTTTTTTGATATCCGATATACTTACATATGTAATATGCTTCTGAATAATTAAGAGGAAATAATAAATGATGAACTGAGTGAACGTACTACCGACCAACATAAATTTCATAATCATTTAATTGAATTACGCGAATTATTTTTATAAATGCTGGGAAAAAAAAAAATTATAAATTTATTCTGATTGAGAAATACGAGAATTCATGAATGATGACTGTATGACTGTATGAATACGCATGCCAGGGGAAATTTGTGATTCATTGATTAATTAAATAAACTGGTCGTAGCGGTTGTAGCTAAAAGTCAAAGTGGTATTTGTAAGAGGTTAGTAAACTTTGACCGGAGGGGGCTATAAATACCATATTTAATAGATTTTTTTATTAACCGTCCGTTTTTTAATATATTAAATAAATATTAGTAGTCCTTGAAATCAGTCAGAATGGTGACGTCCTTTTATGACAGCTAGGCTTGCACGTTAAAAAAGAGTTTGCACAAAATTTCAGAGTTTTCAACACTGTGGGATATCATTACCCGAATCATCGCGTTTTTATTCGGTCAGATCATAACCTCAAAACCGATTGAGGAAAATCCGATTTCAAGGATTAATCAGTGTCAATATTTATTTAAATTTGGGTGAGTAGGAAACCAAATTACACGCTCTTAGATGCTTTTTTGGGGATTCATGAACCAACATCTCAAATCTGAAACAACTAAAACTATCCAAGAACATGTCTTGAAAATTTCAGAGGCCAATTCGGCAAATTTTGGAAGCTATGGCAGTTTTTATGCCCGAGCGTCGAGCAGTTTCGAATGTTCGACCGAAAATTTTGAAACGCATTTTCTCAAAGCTTCATAATATTAAGCTATTTTTTTTTGCAACTTGAAGTGAATTTTTTTTTGTAAAAAAACTTCGAAAAATTTGAAATTTTCCAACTTCTTCGGTATTTTTTTTTTAGTTCATTTAGAAGACACATTCATAAAAATTAAAATAAAATTTGGTTCGACTGTCTCAGATGCATCGCACGACCTCCATCACCAACACCGTTCCACGAGTTCGGACAGCAGCCGCTTCAGCAAACTAATCACAACAATGGAAAATTCCAATATTTTTTCATACTAAAACCTTTTTTCAAGCTTAAATTAAGTAGTACATTATTGTCTGAAAATTTTGTTAACCGGAATAATTTCCTTCCCATTCAAAAAAATTGCTAATCCTTTAAATTTAGGTGGGTTCCCTTTTATCCTTTGGGTACTTACTTCTTTAATATACCATTGTAAGTTCATGAAAGGAATAAAAATACATCAGATCTTGAAAATCTCTTCATACATCTCAAATACCAAAGAACTGGAATATATGTATTCAAATAGACAGATGGATATACCGAAATGCAGATTCATTGGTTCAAATTAGTATGTGTCATCTCTTCTCTTTCTCTTTCTGGGTCTCTCACACTTTATATCAAAGTTATATTAGTTCTTGTTCACAAAAGCTCTAAAAAGTTAAGCTTGGAGACTGCCACAGTAAGCTGAAACAATTCTTTAGCATTTATTAAAAATACCTGGTCACAAGCCAGCGGATACATAAACTCAGCTCAACTCAAAGAGATGAGAAGAAATTTTATGAACCTTTTATGAAAATTCCGACGATGACATAATATTGACAAACAGTTTATATTATATATATATAATACAATATAATATTGACGCTCTGTAACTGCCGAAGCGATTCTGAACCGAGCTTGTGATGTCCGTTTTGATGTTTATTTTAAGCCGCTTTCTGACGGATTAAGGATTTTTAAGTGGAACTGTTTGACAAAGCTTTTGAAATGCTTTCAAGGGGTAATACCACTCTAGGATTTTGGAAAACACAAAATTTTTTTTTGCTCACAGGTTACCTTTGGGTACTAGAAATCATATAATGAGAACTTTAAACGCGTTTTTTGTCAAAATCAAAATTTGCACAAACAAACTGGAAGGATAGATTATTTGGACCCTATTACATCGATTTAACTGAAATTTTGATGGTAGCTTCACAAATACATTTTTTTTTTGGAAGTACGTAGACGTTTTTCGATTAAATGTAAACTTTTTTTTTTAATTATTTAGTGCGTATTCTTTAGTCAAAAATCAATCTTTTAAAAAAAAAAAGTGTGCTGTTTTCATAAAAATTAGTTAAAAAATAAATCCGTACGTACTTCTAAAGACCATAGTTTGTAGATCATAAAACTTTTTGCTTTTCTGTTCTAGGTCTCATTCTTTAGAAGAAATCGGTCCTCCCGTGGACCTTTCAAAAAAATATGGACTAAATAATGGACTTTATCACCGCCATTTTGGAACAATTGAAGAATATTTTTTTATACTTCAATATATGTTCAATGAAATGGTTAAATAGAAAGAAATTCTATTCCTTTTCCCATATTCCTACAATAAATTTTTAAGAATGAGTCTATTTTTCAATCTCTGAGTGGCTTTACCCCTTAAATCTAACTCTTCTAATTTTGACAAACTTGACTCTGTATCTCTCTCTCTTTCCTATGAAGAAATATTTACTGAAAACCCTAAATAACCAGGCGACAAATCTTTATTTTGAACTAATTTATCCTCCGAAATACCCAATATGCCTGAACTAAAGCATTTTTTGTATAGAAAATAAATTTGCCATTGAAGTCATTTCGAACTTCTGGTGTTATCGTGACGTCTTTGAACAGATATCGCCGTTCGAGACAATAACTAGGCTAGCGAGCGATCATAATTGTCTAAATTTTTGCCGGACTTTGCCATGAGTCATCACTTCTCATTACCAGGTTTTGGATAGACAAAATGATCAACAGTTTTGATGAATTAAGAAAACATCTTGAGTTTCAGAATTTACGAATTTCGTTACTGAAATATCAAAAGTTCTTTCAAGTCAAACTATCTAAATTCTTAAAGGGAGCTATTTTTTCAACCCATTCGTATTCGAAAGATATTTTTTTTATAATTATTTGAGATTTTTTCTCCAATTGTTGCCACAAAATCAAGTCGCAGAAAAATAAGCTCAAGTGAGAGAGGGAGAATATACAACACAATCTCAAGTTCAGCTACCCCATGCAAACTTCAAAGAAAATCGAAAGCTCTCTTGGGAAAATTGCTTATATTTTAGATTGTTATGTTATATTTTTTATTTATACATATTTTCGTACTAAATATTTTATTTTTTGCCATTTAATCGCCAACGCAATTACTCTCTACGGAATTACTAACAATGAAATGTCTTTTACAAAGAAAAGTTATAATAATCTCAGTTATAAATATACTTCTCATGTACAATTGAAATGAATTGGTTATGAATAGATTTTCAATGAAATGGATTTCATGACATATCAAATCTACGTTCTCTATTCTATTGCATAACACTAAAAGGGAACGAGGGCTTATGTATTGATTGCAGAGAGGGTTTATTTGATAAGCTTTTACGTCTTACGTTTATGTAAATTTAGCACATATAGAATAATACGTAAAGGCATATTTAAAACATATATACATATATACCTATGCCTCTAAGTAAGTATGTATGCAAATAGAACTAGTTATGTACAATTGAGCATACGTTTGTATGTTTTTTTTTTGTATTTTTTGCATATAATTTTCTTATTTCCGTGGACTTTGCTTTGAACTTTTTTTCTCTTTTGAAACTCTCTATTTATACACTCATTCAGGCCAAAGTTATTATGTATTACCAACGCTGGTAGTTAGTGGCATAGTGGACGCTGGTACGAGTAAATGGCCAACCAAGAGAATGGCAATTGCCTTGTTCCTAACGGAAATGCGCCTACAGTACAGTACTGGCGCTCAACATGCATATGTACATATATGTAGTATCTTAACTATGTTTATTGCGTCAGTTTAACGGTGCAATGCAACATATTTTTGTGCATATATGTATGTAAAGGTGCGCTGTAATGATGTCGGCATAGTTTTTTTTTAATTTTTTATTTGAAAATTTCTTTGGTTACCTTATGTTTTGTTTTTTTTTTTTTTTGTCGGAAATTATTGTTTTTATATGAGAGCCACATGGCTGTGGGTTTTAATGCAACATATACATACATACTTTATTTTCAGGTCGCTATTAAAGCCATTGTAGGCAGTTATTATGTCTTACCTATTATTATTATTATGATATATTTAAATAATTAGTATCATGTAACGTAATTAAAGAAAATAACATACAAAATAAAATTAATATAGCAATTTTCATAAAATCAATATCGAAATATTTATCATAAAAAGCTGCGAGTATTTAAGTAAATTTACCTATATCTTTTGAAGAAATAGTAAAATCAGACTCTAGTAAAAACAAGAAGGAGAAGGTGTCTTTAGGTAAGCTGGAAGTTTCCTTTCTCTTACACAGTGCAAAATTTGTTGGGACAAGACAAGATTCTTAGCTCAATCTGAGAGCATATATTTCCCTGAGAATAACATTTTTAAAAGCAGAAAAACATTAATGAAGCCAGTAATGTTGGATAGAAGACTGACACGCATGCTTCGACTCTGCTGTTGGTACGTAAGCTGGGAATGCAGTTCTACGCCGATGAATTTCTAATATTCATTGACGGTTCAGTGACAAGTGGTAAAAAAAACCCATTTTAATTGGATTCGGCATATATACACGCATGCAGGAAACGTATGAAACATTGAGCCAAATATTGGAAAAACACAAATATGAGGAACAACCGGGTTCGGAAGACCCGGATTCAAGTCCCGGTGCAGCCAACATCCAAAAGTTATAGAAAATTAATTAAACAAAAAAATTAAGTTAAATTTTCTAAATGCGGTCGCCCCCCGGCAGGGAATGGGGTCCTAGTGTATTTCTGGCCTGAAATAAAGGCTCCTCATAAAAAACCATCAGCCGTTCGAAGGCGGCTTAGTATAAACTCCCTCCATTTGTTGGAAAAATATCAAGACGCAAACCTACAAATTGGAGGAGGAGCTCGACGGAAAATCGCTTCAGCGTTGGTTACAAAGCGCTAATTATACCAGGTCTACAAATATGAAATGAGCGTTCAGGTACAATTGTGTCTAATTTCCACATTTATTGTGATATAGCCTTAATTTTTTTTTTTGTTTTAGGCTGGTGTGACATTTGTCTAACCTATTTCGTATACATTAATCCAATGATCAATCAAACAAGACCAATTTTTTTTATTTAACCAAAAATGTCACCGTTTGTGCAAGAAAATGATGATATGCGGAAAGCTTTAATTTTTTTTGATTCAAAGACATGAAAGAAAATCAGTTTTGCATCGAATTGTTACTGGCGACGAAAAATGGATTTATTTTAAGAATCTTAAGCGAAAAAATCATGGGTTAATAATGGGCAACCATCAACATCGACTGCAAAACCAGATCGCTTCGGAAAAAAGACAAAGCTCAGTATTTGGTGAGATCAAAAAGGGGTGGTGTATCATGAGCTTCTAAAACTGGTGATACAGCTAATACTTTTCGCTACAAGCAACAAATAATGATCAATTTGAAGAACGCAATCATCAAAAAACATCCAGAATGAGCCAAAAGACACAGAAAAGTAATCTTAATACAAGACAATGCCCCGGCATATAAGGCAAAACCGGTCTAGGATACGATCAGAGGTCTTGACTGGGAGCTGCTACCTCTTCCCCTGTATTCACCAGAGTTGGCGCCTTCCGACTAATTTTTGTTTTCCTCGATGGGACGCGCATTGGCTGATCAGCACTTCGATTCCTACGAAGAAGTCGAAAATTGTACCATTGATAAAAACACCAAAATTTTATTTTGCTACCACCACTTCACATCGCATTGGGAATCGGCGGAAAATTGGTTGAAAAAAAAAAAAAAAATTAATATTTGTGGATTGCTGACCTGTTCTGATAAATACGGAAAACTGCTCAATAAACTTCGTAAAAGTACCTCAAAAACCGAGGGATTAAATTATGTTCAGACAGATAAGTCAGAACAGACGGTGACGGCTAAATTAACTCGACATTCAAATCCCATCAATATTATTTTTGGCGCACGCGCACCTAAAAAGGGCTACAATTTTTACGGCCAGAGCGTGTGTGTAGAGACCCGATACCGATTCCCCTCCATAGGGGCGTATGCCTTCATTTGTTTGAGAAAGTTAAATACTTGACAATCATAGATAGGAAATTGTCTGGAAGACAAATTAAGGAGATATAGAAGAAAGCAATGGTGGATTCATACTGTTGCGGGGTCACAATTGCTAAGTGATGAGGATTTTCTCCCAAAGTAGTGTACTGAATTTACAAAATCATGCTTGAGAACCTTGTACTCTGTTGTTCGAAGTATAATCAATCTTGTTGTTCAGAGTTTTCGCATGGTGGAAGTCGCTAGAAAGAGTTAATTTAGGTAAGTAGCGGGAAATCATTCAATATACAGCTTTCATCAGCATCTGTGGCGCATTACGAGCTACTCCAACCCTGCATGTCGCAGTTAGGACTATCGCTGTAAAAGTCGTTGTAAGACTTAGGGTGTCTAAATCCGCTGTTCTGGAGTGCCTGATTTCCTTATTAGCTAAATAGATTTTTGTATCTTAGAGCTGGTGAAGAGCGCTACTTCTCCATCATAATCTCTTCGCGGGAATAAAGGAGCACCTATCTTCCTTACGGATGCGTCGAAACTTGACGGAAAGATTGACGTGAGTGCCTTCTGTCCAAAATTATTCACCGGCTTCCACACCATTGCAGTATTTTTAGGATGAATTTGATGATTTCAAGGAAGCGGTGGATACACTACTTCGGAGGGTTGCTTCTGGGGGATTGGCTAGTACTTACTTAGATAGTCCATTCTCTTTTATGGCTTTGTGCTCGCTCATGGTGAAGTCTAAAAGTGACGTCGATTTATTTGAGAATAAACCCATATGGGTGCTGGTCCTTAGCGGATTGTTGGGAACTGCAATGTTGATGGAACTGCATATATGGGTACCATCGCTTCGTTAATGGCGGACAATGTTGTAATGAGTGCTCCCATGTCAACCCGCTTTCTTATGTACTGTCTTGTGGTTATGAGGCATACTTTTACCAAGTCGAAAGAGATAACAGACCCTGACATTAGAAGAATTTGTAGATTTTTGATATGCACTGTGAGTTATCCAGTGTTGAGAATGTTTTTAATCTTTCTGAACCCCAATGGATGTTTCACTTCTACCTAACCTAACATATTTTAGTACTGTTGATCTATCCTATCTTCCATCCATAGTATTTTTAAATTTGATGAAAACATCAATTTTGATCTTAACCTGTCTTTGAGCAACTTAACCTGTGAAGAGCTCTTAATCACACCAACAATTCAACAAACATTTCATCTCTTTGCTAACTTGATAAATTACGTAAGAGTTAAATTTCTAAAAGTCAAATATTTCATATATAAATATACGACAGCCATGGATTAAGTGAAGCCATTAGCACAGAAATAGAGACATCGTACACCCAAACCAAAATTGAACTTTTGCAACCTCATTGTACGTAACCCAACCTCTTAAGTTAACCAACCAACCAACCAACCGACCAACCATCTAGCCAAGTAACCAAACCAGAAGACCTTCAATGTCGCAGCATCCCAACATGAACGCGACGTTGAATGTTGAATTGGCAGGGAATTCACTTTGAAAAGCTGATTGAGAGTCAAGTGTCCGGAGTTAGTCAAGGCAGAGCAAAAACAAAAAAATATACAAACCTGTCGAACAGTGGAAGACGTAAAGAGCCGGTGGGTGTAGTATAAGAAAAGGTGGAAAATGAGTTGGTTTGAGTATGCTGTGCGTGTAAAGCGTGGAGCAGAACAGACGCCTGTGACGGTATGTCAATGGCAAGGCATCAAAAGACCGACGGGCAATGGGAATGACGACGGTTAATAGAAAAACAGGGTTGCACAGCAATGAATTCGTGAATGAGTAATATAGACCGAATGGATGCAGATGCCAAAGCCAAGTACCATACGTTCTACCTCACACCCTTTCCCCTTTCGTGAGTACTCATATTCATCTCTACACCGTTAAATATAAAACGTAAATGAATGAGTAAGAATTTATGTGGGAACCATGAACAGAAAACGCTTTAACTTCGGCAATGTGATGTAATGTTGAGGTACAACAAAGGTACAGTAAAGTTACGACGCAGCGACAGGAATTCAGGGTTGTTGATTCGAGACAAAATACACGCAGGCGCGTACTGAAGGCGAAGTAGCCACATTCTTTCATTGCGAGAGGCAACGAGACAGCGTGTGATGTAATGGTGTAGCTGATTTGTCGCCCGCGCTGCTTCGCTGACAAGTTGTGGTGAGCGGCGTTAAAAACAATATAAATGTGGGTGGAAGTTGGATTGAATTGGCTTTGACGGTAAATGCGGCACAGTCTGTGATTTATGGACGATTATACGGCGCAGATTTATGCTTTTATTTTTTATTTTATTTTTATTTTTTCGCTCTCATGTCTGCTTTATTAAATTTAGTGTGTACATACCTATGTAGAAAGCATGAGCATTTATGCTCGAAAACCTTAAAAGATGCAACCTAAAGAAGGCTAAACATTTTTAAAAATTTAATAGCAGTCTTTTTATCAATGAAAGAAAACATGAGGCAGTTTTAAGACCAGTGTTTTATGTATAACGAGCCGATGCTACGATTTAAAAATCAGATTTAAATTTTATCAAATTATTATTCAAAGATTCAGATAATAGTCAGATTTTAGGGCGATATGTAGGTCGCTCATATTTCTTGAGGTTAAATCTCTAGGACATAATATAGTTTGCAAGTAAATGGTACTAAGGAAAAGCAGGCGTTATTCATGAAGATTCTTTGAAATTGAAAGTGGTTGATTTTCAACAAAAGAACAAGTCAAGAGCTAAGAAACCTATAAAATTCAAGAACTTACCTACGATGATAAAGCATGCCTGTCGAAGGAGGCAATGAAAATCCAACAGTTCCCTCAAATGTTGGATCTAAATATACTCGTATACTGAAACGACCCTGATTTTTATCTGTAGAATATTTTTTGCGATTACAACAGAAAAAAAATTTAATTTCGAATAAAATCATTACATTTTAAAATTTAAAATTTCATTAATTCAACTGCGAATGTTTCGAATTACGAACTTTCTTGGATCTATTGAAAAATTAGAATTGATTAGACCTTTCCGGACATGAAGCTTCGAGAGAACTAGTACCGAGTGAATTGTTAATTCAAACAATAAGTCTACATGCCATGCCCAAAAGTCACTCATTGAGGATGCATTGGCTTTTTCATGATCTTCTTCATAGGCATTCGTTCTTTCTTTTCGCTGTTTGGCGACACTTGGAAATACCAGGTACAGCTAGGTCCTTTTCCATCTGGTTCTGGATATCTTCCTCTTCCTCTTATTCCACCGGGGTGTACTGTATCGAAAACTTTCAAAGCTGGAGTAATCTTATCTATCCGGACCACATGACCTAGTCAGCGTAACTGCTGTCTCTTGATTCGCTGAACTATATCCACGTCGCCGCTTATCTCTTACAGCTCATCGTTCCATCGGCTATGATATTCGCCGTTCCCAACTCGCTGACTGCTATAAAATCGACGAAGAGGCGGCATGGTTTGATCCTCTTTTCATGGACTGTTTCATCGTCATCGACTGGCGAATCGGGTTGCACTTTACTTTACTGTCATTAAGCAGGCTGGAGAAGTGCTCCCTCCATAAATTCAATAAACTCTGCTACTAGATTACCTCTCTGGGTCCTAAAAGAGTCTTGAAACCTTCTCTAAGTCACCGTATCTTTTCGTAGAATTTTCTAGCATTACCGAATCGGCCAAATTCTCAAGCTCTTCATACTCACGCATTTCGGCCGCTTTCTTCTTTTGTCTCCACATAGGTCTTGATTCCATCTTCTTCTCATTCTCGGTATCTATCCCATCTCGCACGTGTAGTGGTTGAGCCGATATCTCTTACGGTTACCAAAGAGGTGACTGGTCCTTCTAGGCACCCAAAAAAGCACATGACATGACTTGACATGGGCGCCTAAAAGGAGAGGGTGTTCCTTCATTCAAAACTAACAGATTCAAAAACATTTTTTTCTGAACTACATAGGTAGAGTGTATACATGCATCTCCGTAAAAGGGGGTGGTTGGACTGCCCTCACAATAAATAATCTCTCCTCATCTATTCTGACTAAAATGAGAATTTAATTTATAGCAGCTAATGAACAAATCTATAGTTGTGCAGTGTAAGAGGTAAGGGTAACCGCGACCTTTTGTCACGGATTCAAGAAGGTCCAGGCAGTACCTGGTTTTCGGCCACCGGTCTATTGGATTTTACATTAATACTTTAGGCACACCGCCCGTTCGATTGTGGCGGAGGTGGATAATCCTGGATTCCTCATCGTCAAAAGAAGTATGGAGGTGTTGTGGAACAATTAATAGAAAACGTTTTTTATAAAAAAATGTTTTAAGAGCTATAAAAAATATTTCAAAATAAGTACTAAAAAATTGTTAATAAGATTGTGTAAGCTTCCGAGGTATTGCAGAGAAATTATTTAGAAGTTTCACAGCGCTTTATGGTTCAAAGGACTAGAAGGATATGAAGGCCTTCTTAAACTTCGCCAATTGACGTTGTTTGACGTTGACGTGGCATTTGCGTTGACGTCCTATACGAGAGCTACTTCACCCCGAATCAAATTGAACCCACATCTGGCGTCACAAATAACCTACAGGTATGCCAGGCGTAGCAACCAACCCAAATAACCTAACCTAGACTGGTACACATTTGGTTTTTTTTGACACCTGCCAAGGGGTTGTTTGTAGGGCTACATATATTAAACGAAGAAGTTAGTGGAGTAACAAATGCCCTTTTTTTAATAATAAATATAAAAAGAGAGGGGTAATATCGAAAGAACCAGACAGAGGAATCGTGATTTAGGCCGACAGTATTTTTACAGTTATTTTACTGTTATTCGCATAAAACGTTTATGCTACACAAGTGAAACTTACGTGCTATAAAAAAGCAAATAAATCAAAATTGGCTATCATCATTTAACGATTTTGGTTAACCTCAAAGAGCAGCAATAAAAAAACGCTTAACAACACCAAGTAATTCATAAATTCAATTTACCGTTGTCTACCACATAAGAGTGTAAATATTTGCTATAATATACATTTACATTTCTTTCTCTCTCTCTCTGAGAGCACGTGCACACAAAAAAAAAAAATAAAAAAACTAAGCAGGTGGCAACAGCGGCATTTTTTAAAGCAAAAAGAACAACAATAGAACAGCAACATGACAAGTGGTTGTATAGAAATTCGTTAGGAATTTTCACTTTGCTTGTAACTTGTAACTTTTTAACGATTTTCATGTTACGTATACGTGTATGTTGTACTCTAGGCGAAATTGTTGCTGCCACACGTTGTAAACGTGGCGTATAGGTATTCGTATTTGGTGTAAAACAAACACTTCATATGTTCTGCTATGTATGTACATACCTATAAATGTATGTATAGGTATAATGCATAAAAACGTGGCATATTCACGTATTGAAAATAAATATTTGCTTTTGTTGGCCATAACGACAAAGTTGGATGCCACAAATTGTGTTTATCGCTTCGCTGCATGCCACATACGAGTATGTAGTCGTATGTATATACATACATATGTATGTAAGTATGTACGCATGTACGTTTCCAGTCTCCCTGTTTTTCTTCATATTTCACCTGTATTTTTTCGCATAAAAATATGCATATTTTATGATATTTACAGTATTTTATAGTATATACATATGTATCTTTGCATGCATGTACATACATATGTATGTATGTATGCATTACATTGTTCCCTCCAGTGATTAGTACTCCTGAGGGTACAAGTGTAGTCATTAATTGCAACATAAATGTAGTGGTTTGCTTGTATACCATACATATACGAGGGGATTCATAAAAGTTCGGTCAGTTGGTGATTTTCAATTTGTTTTTGTTAAATCTTAAAATACCAAATCCTTTAAAATTACTTTATTAGTCTTCCTTTCAAATTTTAGAACGATCGGCTAAAATTTAGAAGAGAAAACGCAAAATAGCTGAGGATAGGTCAGACGAAATTCCAACACCAACGCAAACCGAAATTCGCCAAGTGATCCTCTTCGGGTTTCGCCGTAATTTACAGCCAATACAAATATTCACTGAATGCCAAATTGCATATGAAACGATTGCACCATCTTTAAAGACTATTTCTAAGTGGTTCCGAAGACTTCAGACCAGACATTTTTCCTTAGAGGAAAAGCCCCGAGAAGGTCGACCAAAAGGATCTTCCATTGATGACGTCACTGTAGCTCTGGTGAAGTCTAAAATTGACAAAGACCCACGATTGACACAAGAAATGGTTGCTAATGAATTTGGCTTGAATGCCATGGCTGTATCGCGAATATTAAGTAATCATCTGGGATACGCGAAGAAATCTAAGTAAAGTCGTTACTGATGACGAATCTTGGTTCCATAAGTATGATCCAGAAACCAAACAGCCCTCCATGGTATGGAACCCAACAGGAGCAAACCCACCCGTAAAATCTTAGCAACAAAAATCAGAAGCAAAAGTAATGATGTCAGTTTACTTCATCCGATCTAAAATCGTAGCTGCTTTTCCACAGGAAAAGGGTCAGCCGGTAACTGCAAAATGGTACACCAAAGAGTGCTTACCAAAAGTTTTGAAAAATTTGTTGAAAAAGTGGAAAAAAAGAGGATATTGCGATCTCTGGGATTGAAGAAATACATACGTCCAGAACCATATTCCCCGGATATAGCATCTTGTAATATCTGGTTATTTCCAAAAATTTAAAGGAAAGTTCTTTAATATAAATGAGGAGAGAATTAATTCATTTAACGCTGAACTTTATAAGCTTAGAAAGCAAGATTTTGAAGACTGTTTTTAGAAGGGGATCTATAGACTTAAGGGGGGACATCTGAGTAAAATTTTGAAAAAATCAAAAAATTTTTTTTTCGTTTAAAAGATGCTTTAGGATCTTAAAAATAATATACCACAAGATAGAATCCGGCAAAAGTGTCTAAATGTCCAAATTTTCCATTCTGCGGCAATGCCTCATAGGCATATTCTATATATATATAATAACTTTAAACGCGTTTTTCTCGAAACCACTTTTTTTTAGACGGCCGGAAACATAACTCGAGCAAATCTTAACCGATCGATCAGAAATTTTGACAGTATATTCAAAATTCCTTCCTCTATCGACACACGTATAATTTTTTTTTTTATACTGCTTACTTTTTTTTTTATAAACAATTTTTGGACTTTTTTTCCTCGTGAAAATTTGAACTTTTTTTTCGATCACGCACCATTTTGCGAAAAATCAATATATCGAAAAAATCCTACGTGTGTCGATAGCTGTTGATGTATAGAAACTAACAAAACTTTATTTTTTGTTCCAGATCAAAAATTAAGGACGTTAGCTTTCCGGCCATGGACCCCCTTCCCAAAAATAGGGCCTACGAAGAAATGCTGCACAGCCGCCATTTTGTTTTCGATTTCTTTCAAAAAATCATATTTTGTACATCGGATCGCATATTATAAAACCTACTTTACAAAATTTCGATTGGCTCTTTCGTTTGGTCAAAAAAAATTCCAGAAATCCGCTTATTTTTTATGAGTTACTCAGATGTCCCCCCTTAAGAAATGCATTGAAATCAATGGCGATTATGAAGAGAAAATTAAAAAGGACAAAAATTACGAAAAATACAAAAAGAATTTCTTTTTTGATTTTTTCTGGTCAACTTACCGAACTTTTGTTAATCCCCTCGTACATACTTTCATATGGCACAAATATGCATATACATATGTATGTATGTAGTAAGCTTGTTTAGGCTAAAATTAATCAATAAAATTACTGTGGGAGACGAGTACAGTTGTACTTGCACGATTTTAATGGCATAATATGCATAATTAAACCTTCATAAGCGTATAGGTACATACAAACATATCTACAATGGCTGTAGTGCAATGAAATGCAAATTGCTTTCCTTTTTTTTAATTTTTTTTTAACAAATTTTGGCAGTTAAAACTATTAATTTGATACTTCAAAACAGTTTTGGTTTCATGTATTTCCTGTCGGCAAAGAATTAATCGAGGCCTACTAATTTGTGTACGTACGTAAAAGTATGTAAACATACCATATTCGATAAATGGAATTACAAAGCGGCGCTCCGTGACCAAAATTATGCGGTTGATACCACTTTAAAGCTTTTCAAGTTTTATTTTGTTCGGATTTATAATAAAAAAAAAAAATTCATTCATTCATAAATACAAATATATCCCTCACTATGGTAGGCACCATGTACATGGTTTTGAAGCTTAACTACTTGCTCATCAGTTCTAACCAAGGAAAGAAGTTTGATGGGCGAACTAAAAAGTAAGTTTACAAACTCCTACTGGTTCAGCAAGGCAAAGCTTAGACACCAATGAACCTCCTTCAGTTCCCTTTTAAATTCATGCTAGGGTTGGACCCCACTATATGCAATAAATGGAACGAGCCTTCCTTTGTCACAAGTAATCGAAAAGAGAGTTTCGATGTCCCTCTGATTTAAGAAATGTATGGTCCTTAGGGTGCTTTCTTTTACCGATCATCGCTATATCTAATTCGATCTGGATAGGATGGTTTATAAGATCAAACTTTAGAGAAACTTGAAACCCGCAGATTGGTAATTATTTGGACTGGTGCCGCAAGACTTGCAAACACTAAAGAACTGTAGCAGCTGGTAAGCGGGCTCACTAGCCTGTCCAGTTAAGTCTTCCTGGGGGAAGAAGAGACCACCATGATCGGACTCGGATCAGGCTCAACGGGACTGGATCTTCTTGTAAAAACACACTTTCCTGTTGCATCCACCAGCAGGTCACCGGATCGAATAGGGCGAGAAGCAAGTAGCCTTTGTGAAAGATATGTACTTAATTATGGAGAGAATCGACAGTTGTTTTTATTCCCAAATGTTGAAAACTTGACTTCATTTGTATGAAAAGTAGAGCAGCGATTGATGAAAGTCCTTTATTAAGTCTGCCAGTTGTACCATCAAACGGCCTCTGGAGAAGTTGTAGAGAGGAGGGAGAAACGTGAAGCCTTAAAACACATTCACTTACTTTGAAGAAGTTGGTTAACGTCTCTAAAAGCGAAAAACTTTAGAGATTTGAGCAAAATGTCGAGTACAAAAAATCGACAATTGCTCTGTTTTGTAAATTCCATGCATTAGTTTGAATAGTGGGCGAGATCTATTAGGATACTCAGCATAGTCACAATGGGCTTGGGAACCTCAGTGAGTTGATGCTCGGAAACCGCTTCAACATAACCTAACATAACTCCTCATCTAAATAAACTCAGGAAACTGTTGATAAGAGCTGCAGCGCTTTTCACGAGTTGAAGAGCCTAAGAATGAATTAATAACCTCTCTGATTTGCCTCGGTAGAAAGTCACCAAAAGACCTGTCAGCTTTTGACGGTTCTTTTGATGACTTTCTCCAGATGCAAATTACAGTCCATAGGTAAAGATAGTAGGATACGTTGAGAGCTTCTTATCCTCTATATCTTCGCATCGGAGAGATGGAGGGCGTACAGAAAGATCTACTCTACCATGGCCGCGCAATACATTACAAATTTAAGAGAGAAAGGTTATACGTGTATGATAGGATTATAGATGTTTTAGTACTAGCTGTAGAAAAGCTAGCGATTGTCCAAGCGACCTATACGAGTAGTTGTTAACAAGGTTAAAAAAAAATAATATATTATAGAGAAGCTTAAACTTTTTAAGAAATCGGTCCGAAGCTATATGAAATTTAATAGAGCTTATATTTTGAGTGGAAACTTAACTAGAATAAAATTTAAAGTCATAAAGGGTCAATAAAATAGCACTCAAAATTAGTAGATACTTTTTTTTTGAAAAACCCTTTGTTGCTTTAAAATACTCGTATATATATCGAAAAAAATTTTCGATAAATTATTGAAATGACATCGTATTGTTGAAAAACCTTCTCTATAATGGGATAGTAACTGAGAGGCAAAAAAATATATAAGAATTATTGAAACGTTGTGGAGAAATTGTTGAGAAGCTATTGAGAAAACATTTTCGACACTCAAGCAAGACGATTATTACAAAACGATGGAAGCAACAAAAAATGCAGTTAAATAACGCCATATTCACTTTAAAATTCTTTTTTTCCTGAAATACATACATATAATATACTGACAGTGCGCCACATTGTGTGACATATGTACAGACATACTTATGAGTTGTAAATATTTATCACATAGCAAATAAATATTTAAAATCCACTTTGGCTTATCATTGTTCAAACATCAATTTTTTAGTGATTTGTTGTAGTCGTACATAGTGGCGTTCGATGTCTACTGAAATTATTATTAAATACAAATACATAAACAGCCATAAACAGTTTTTCATTGGACTTCCGAATTGTATTGTTATTCCATTCATAAAATGGTTTTGTCAAATAATCATATATTTTGTTTATTACCCTCAATAAGTAAACACAGGAAGGTGTTTTTTCACAAAAAAAAAAGTATTAAATGAGCATACATACATTACATACGTACATATGTACGAGTATAAATGGTATGTACATGCAGTGTGCGTACAACTTAGCTTTCAAAATATTGTTTATTTCGAGTAATTTTCTATGAAGTGTTTCCACGTTGTTTTTGTCGTGTTCTTCTGTGTGCAACGGACGGACAGGTGCACGCACAGGAAGATTGTGGTTTATTGTGTTATAAACGCAAATCTGTTCTTAAAGGGGGTTTAATGAATTAATTTAAAATTTTATTGCTTTAAGAAGAAGAATAAATAAGTGTATGTGTACATACGTGTATCAAATAAATATATGTATGATACAAGTAAATCACATTATGATTTCAAATATTACGTACTTGAGTACGATAAGAGACAATAAGAGTTGCATTCAAGAGGTTTCAAGAGTTTAATTGCACCAATAATGAGGGTTAACTGAACGGAGTTAGATCTCAAGATCTCAACCTAACTGAGTACAAAAAAACCACAATATACCTTCTGCTCAAATATAAACGAGACTGTTCAATAAAACAAAAACGGTTAATTATTCCCCTTCAAAATAGTCACCATTAGAGGCGATACACATATGCCACCTTTTTTTCCAATCTTCATAACACTTCTGGTAGGCCGCTTTAGGTATGGCTTTCATTCCTTTCTTCTTCGAATTCTCTTTTATGACTTCAATCGACTGAAAATGCTTTCCACGAAGCGACAATTTGAGTTTAGGGAAAAGAAAAAAGTCACACGGTGCCATGTCGGGTGAATACGGTGCTTGCGGAACAATATTTACGTTGTTTTTGGTCAAATAATCGCGTACAAGACGAGACGTATGAGCAACAATTTTGGAACAAGTCGAGCAGACACACGTCTCATTCCCAAAACATTTCGACGTTTTCTTCGTTTATTGACGTTGCTGGACGACGATCATGGGGCAAGTTCTCCAGCGATGTACGGCCGTCCTTGAACGACTTATACCCATCAAAAATACGTGCACGTAATAGGCAAGACTCCCCATATGCCTTCTGCAACATTTTCATTGCGTCCGTCGCACTTATTCCATTGGAATAACAAAATTTCAAACAAACATCTTTGCTCAACGTTAATTTCCATAGTAAAATTCGAAAAACACACTCGAGGTTGACTTGTTTATAGTGTCGTAAAAAAAAACTATGAGACAGATCGCGCTCAAATTTGACATGTAAACATATAACAGTCCTGCCAACCTAAGCAAAAAAAAGTATGGCCATATGTCTTGTCCTTGTCGAGTTATGGATAAAGGCTCATTTATATTTGAGTAGAAGGTATTTTGCTTATTTAGTGGATTTTTTTTGTTTATCACTTTTTTTTGCGTTTTTCATGTAAACACATGTTTACACTTTATATTTAATCATAACTGATAGAAATGTGGCATTGTAAGGTTCAGTTTATTTAATTTTTTCGAAATCTATCATAATACCAGTTGGTGCAAAATCATTAAAAAGTTATACTGCTGGTGCGATAGGAAATACTTTTAATAAAAACTAGAGTTTATGGTGGTTCTACAATAATAAGAATTTTATAACGTTAAAATGTATGAAAAAGAAAAGAAACCTGTCCATATGTATATTGGCCTAGGCAAGAAGCCTTTTTATTTAATTTCAAGCAAATCGAATATTAAATATATTTCTTTCAGATAGATCGGTCCCTACGATAGGTCTGAAAAATCCTTATCTTATCGAATGTCTACGTCATACGCAGAAGAGATCCTTCAAAGTTTTTACTTAAGGCTGTGGGCTGATCCGTGAGTCATTCAGAACAAATCCTTTTAGATACATATGCACTAAAGTCTATTTAAAAAAACTTTAACTTACTTTTAATTTCATCAAAAGATTGACCATTTATACCATGTCTATCGTTAAATCTTACCTAAAAAGACAAGAAAAAATAAAAAAAGATTTAGTAAAAAATTTAGTTAAAATAAAATTGGTTTTGATAAAAATTTGTATTCAAATTAACATAACTAAATTACAAATATATATATGAAGAGTGATGAGCAAGATATAAAAAAATACAGAAAAATATATTTTTTCTTAGAGACTTCCCACACGAAGCTCAATCGAAAATATCTCAAAAGGTTTTAAGGCACTTTTTATACACATATGTATATTGGTTAAAGATGTAGACTCGAGATTTATAATTTTACTAAATCTCTCGATCTTACATTGTAATAATATTTACTAGGTATAGAAGACAAACTTTTTTTTTAAATTAACTTACTATAATTGCGGATGTTGGAATCAAATCCTCAGCTTGTTGTTACTAAAACACTACAAAATTCCGGTACAAAAAGTACAGAAAAAATACTATATTGGCTTATACAGGTCAAACGAACAGGCGCGAGAAGCGGGAAAAAAGAAGTTCACAAAGCTCGTAGCAAAAAAAAGAAAGAAATAAAATGCAAAGGAAGATATATAACAGAAAAATATTGATTTACACTCAACCGACAGCACTACTAACACGCTTTGGAAAACAACCAATAATAACGGAACATACTATCATCGTACGTTCCAACGACATTCAAACAGCTGAACATGTGAAACGGTAAATGAGCCAAGCACTAGACAGGTGACATCATAAAAAGTACGTACGGACAAAGAGACGTAAGCATAGATAAACAATGAAATTGAAGCGCTCATATTATAGACATAAGGGTGACATGTTGAACGTGTTGGATTGCCAATTTGGTGTTATTTCCGGTGGCACACAATAAAAAACCAGACAGGTGGGCGGGAGATCGGCAAGTTCAAAGGCAAAAGTTAACCAGAAGACCGGCGATAGAACGGAAATGTGGCGAAAATTGATTTTTTACTACATACTCTTTGGAAGTAATGTGAAGAAAAATTGATTTTTATTAAAGCTCACACAGCAAACGGAAGCTTTAAATGAATTTCGATGAAAAGAAAAAGAAGCAAACAAAAATGGAGTGCTTTGAAATTTGAGTAGAAGAAAACGCATTTACAGCGAATGAGTCATCGAAAAGTGATGCATTACTGAGTAGAAAGAAGGCACACACAAACTTATATATAATATATACATAATTATATACATTTTACGGTTTATTTAATGACATTTGAGCGCACTTAGTGTGTGTGGCAATGTACAAATGCAGGAACGAACACACGCTATCGCATATCGCCACACAAGGCGAGTTAAACACAACCCCCAAATATTTGCCCAAAACTGGGAGGATATTGAAAAATTTATTATGCACTGAAATTTTGATTGATTGAAAGGGACAGCTCCAACCTAACCTCACATCTATACTCCCTTCCCTTCCCGTCACCCGTCCAATACACGCATACACACATCCAGCGTAAATTCTGAATGAAATTTAATGTCTCAGCAAATGTTTACGTATGCAATTTCGTACAGAGCTCTCCATCAATAAATTTGCAAGACAATGTGTTTAGGGCATGCGAACACATGGTGGGGGTGGGGAATTTATGCACATCTAAAAACATTTAATACCTCATAAATGTAGCAGACGCGAGTGAGTAAGCGCGAAAGAAAGCAAAATGGAATATGAATGGAATGAGTGCGCCAAAAGGGCGCTTGAATTGGGTCGCAGACAGCAGACAACCCAAGAGTGCGCACTAACCTCCAATTACAATACTTTAACCAAATTTTTCACTTACGCTACTGCGATGCCCTTAGGGGGTTAAGTATACTTGTAAGGAAGGAAGAGGAAAATCTTTAATCGACGAGAAGTTGCATTATTTCCGCCCAACTGATTATTACTCAGAAGAAAAACGCCTCAAGCCAGACGAACTTGAATTTGACGCACAAAATTCATGCAAGCAGGCGAAAATCCGCATTACTAGAGTCTACTGTTGCTTGATAAAAATTGTGTCTTTTTTTCCAGAGCTTTTGGTGAAGTATTCAGTATTTTTAAACACATACAGTGTGTCATACAATTCTTCACTTCAATTTATGTTTAGGAAAAATATGAGGGATGAATTAAAATTTGGTTGGGCGTGACACAACCTACTTAGAAGTCATCAAGTATATCTCATAAACCCCTGGACAGAATTCAATAATCATATTTTCTATTGTCTGATATGAACACAAACTCAATATGACTCACAGAAAAGCCTACATTCCATATAACTAGACTTAAGTTCTTCAGTTTAAGTCGGATAACCCGCCTAATATTTAACTGTTTCGAGACTGCTGGGATGTTTTTATCCAAAAAATATTCTTAAAAATCCTGAATTGGAGCTTAGCTCTTGCCATTTATGGAAGATTTTGCGGAATGATCTTGATTTGCGGGTTTGCAAAATCCAACTCCTGCAAGAATTGAAGCTGAACGACCATCAATCAAGCGTGTCCCACATTCGGGGAATGGGCCCAAACCGAGATCGCCACCGCTTCCGATTTCCACAAGAAATTTTTGTTTCAGCGGTGGAGCTTATTTTTGGTTGATTGGGTATGTTAAAAACCATTTTACCAAGTTCGCATTTGGATTGATGATAACAAAGCCAATGTTGATGTGCAGAGCCCAGATTTCTTCAAAAAATTGTCGGTCATAATGTGTAATATGCCAATGGGGAGCTCTATAGAGGTTTTGCGAAATATTAGGTCAAGTAAACAGTTCGTTCGGTTTTTATCTAATAGATGGCGTTATTGTTCATAGTACTAGTGTTACGTGTCGCATCATGTCATACTATACGGCGTGTTTATTCGCGCTAAAAGTTTGTCTTTGACAGTTTTTTGAACGATTAATATCTCCGAAGGGAATATTTAATGCGCTATTGCTGATGTACGACACCGTCTAATGAAAAGCCTGGTCGAAAATTGGGGCTCTCGGCTGGATTTTTTCGAGCCAGCCGCGGCGTTCACTTGAACGAAACCATTTTTAAAATACAGTAGCAAGAACTTATCTTTATAATAAAGCTAAATTCTTGGCCATAACATTAAGTTATATGCATTTTATTTCTTTAAGATAACCACATGTCTAGACGCTTGGTGGATACTACAAGGTAAAGTTGGTATCATCAATTGAAACATAATTAATTTTTACTACACTTCCTATTATTTCAGGATATCAGTACAAGAGAATTCCAACAAGTTGATATTCAAGTGTAAATATTTTATATCGGATGCAGATTCATGGGTTCAAAATCTGTAAGACCAACATTCAAAATTATGGAAAATTAGCAGGAAATTTTAACCCTACAGAAAATTGAGGAGGCGCTCGGCCAAAAATCAGTTCAGCGGGTATAAAGCGTAAATTATATGTACATGCATATGAACATTCCTGTTGGTTACTGTATAGAATATTCATATTCAGCAGTTTTTTATACTCTCTTTTTACTTGTTTTTTATCAAGATTCCTCCATTTCTGGCTGAATAAATTTGTTTGGTAAAAAAAAATCATTAATGTGAGCTTACTATATATAAAATGAGCATAAAAATAAAAGTTATAAGCAAATAAGTTTTTTTTTTTACTTTCCTTTAATTTTCAGTAATTTTTCGCCTATAAAAAAAATTATTGTATAATGTGTATGATGTCATATGGAAAGTCTGATAAGCAAGGTCTATCTAAGTTTGAATATATTTCTCTTTGAAAGCTTAGAGTAAAGTAAATATGTATATACTTTTATTAAGAATAAGTAAGGGTTACACAGAACTCATGGTGATGATTCATTGAATAGTGAAAAATTAACAGAACCACCACCACCCACTACAGTCATTAATATGAGTAGCAAAACTATTTTACACAATCAATGAAAATCTCAATGAAGGAAGGAGGGAAGAAAAATGCCATTAAATTAACGTCGCCCGAATTTCTTCTCTGTATATCTATCTTTTCTGAATATCTATCTGTATGTCCGTATTTATATTAGTAAAGTCTTATAGGTCAAAATATTAATATCCACAATCCTTAGCCTCAGGAAAAGCACAATAATAAACAAATGTCAAAATAGAAAGTAAAATAATATTTCATTTACTATCAGAAAAAATCATCTTTCAATACACATTTCGTTAAACAAATTGTTTCGATTATACATTTTTCCATGCCACGCGCTAACAGGCGTGCGTGTATGCACTCTACTCTTATACAGAGGTTAGAGAACACTCTACAACAGCTGTTGTCAGCTGGCATTAATATTTGATGATTTCAGATTAATGACAAAAACAAAGATTGTAGTACATATATACATTCCAAAGAGTGATAAAATGATAAGAGAAAAATGAAAAGCGCTAAATTTAATTATTCATTGTTACTTTTATAAAGATCAGAAGTAAATATTTTTAAGTAATCAATGAGTTTTTTTTTTCTTTGGGTGGAAAAGCATTCCGAGGACAATATGGAATCACATAAAATCAGATCATTTTATTATAGTTTCTTAGTGTTATTCAAAATTTTTAAAATTTAACAAAGTTTGTTCTTCTACAGATATTTATACGTGCGTTCCGTAGCAGCTATAAAATCTACCTAGAGATGTCGCTGCTGCCTTTTGTTCTACTAAAATTTAAGAGGAGTCCAGTTAGCCCCGTTAAGGATTATCACCTTATGTGGAAATCTTTAAAAGAAAGCAGCCACGCCACCAAAATATCATACACGGTGTGTCCCAAAAATAACCGAACTTTTTGGATATAAAATAGTAAAATACACATTATATTATCTTTGAAAGTTATTATTTATTCAAAATAGGTTCCATTTGATTCAACACAACGTTTGGAACGATCAACCAGCGCATGCATAGATTTTTTTATGTCATTTATAGAAATGTTCTTCAGTACCTCGGTTACGGCTGCTTCATTTTTTTTCAATTTTTTTTTTTTAATTTTTTAAACTTCAATTTCAAATTTTTTTCAAGTTTGACACAAAATTTTATATTTGCTCTTCTTTTTTTGGACCATTAGCACACTTATGGTTTTATTGAAATGCCTGTCACTTTTACATCTGTCATCCGACTTACATGAAGTCAGGTCAGGTCCAACCTAACCTTGAAAGAGGATGAATGCATCTTTTTAATGTTGCAAATTTTCAATAGATGGGCGCTGTATGTTGTATGATTTAAATATAAAGTTCGGTTATTTTTGGGACACCGTGTAGGAGTGTTTTTTCTTCTAGCTTCAATTTAACAAATAATTTTTAATTAAATTTAATTTTTTATTGACCACTTGACGGCGGAAAAGTAGGAATTTTTTCAGCTTTCTGAAGGACTCGCATTTCCCCCGCCCACCGTTGCCGGAATTCAAAAGGGACTCCAATTAATTCCGACACGAAACAGTAGCAATAGCCGAGTGGTCAGCATTGCGTACTGGCATTTTCAGAAGGACAGCGTTCGAGTCTTGGTTCAGTAAACATATAAAATTATAGAAATTTAATTTTTCTAATTGCGAAGCCGAGCGTATTTTTGACATGTAATAAAAAAAAGATCTTCATGAAAATCCATCGGCCGTTCTTAGTAGGCTTAGACTAAGCTGTAGGACCCTGCATTTGTTGGAAAAACATCAAGATGCATACCACAAATTGAAGGAGGAGCTCAGCAGAGAATTTCTTCATCGTTGTCAGTTATGTATGTTAGTAAATAAAATCAATTTCTATAGCTGTGTAATTGAGTTTTTACTCAATCTGTATTCCATTCCTTTTTCTCTTTTATATCACAAACTGATTTTTTTCAATTAATTGCAAGCAAATAAGGAAAATCTAAATCTTTTCAACTTTCAATAAATACCAATTGAATATTATGCCATTTATGGTGTGCCATATTACCAAATAAGAGGCTTCAAATAAATATATGTATTGTATAAACGAATAAATTTATCGCTGTATTTCTCTCAAGGGCAAGCAATTGTTGTTGGTTGTTTAATATTTCCAGTTTTTTTTTCTTGTCTTAATTAATACTATACAAGTTTCAAGTTTGTTTAGGCTTCACATAAACGCAACCGATTACATTTGATATTCTCAATATTTTTTTCTTGCATTTATTACTAGCTATTGGCGCATTGCTATTTATATTGTACTAATGTAAAGACAAACATATATATGTATGTATGTATTTATTTAGCTTTTCGAATGCATCGCCAACAACTGCAACGCTGGTGAATTATGCATTTGAAAATTTCGAAAATTGTTTAAAATTATTATTGAGAAATTAAAATTAATGATATAAAAGCGATTGTGTGTCGGTTGAGAAAAATTATGGTTTTCAAGTGGAAATACTTGTTGGAATATATGCACACATATACTTAAGTAACATTTTGTAAGCAAATGTATGGAATTACATTAATGAAAAAAAGATTATAAAATTAAAAATAATTAAAAAATAAAAAAATAATTATAAACAAAATTATAAAATACCATAACAGCAAAAATTTAACAAATGAAGAATTATAGCTCAAAATGAAAAATAAAGAATAAATTAAAAGAATTCGACAAAAAAGAAAAGAGTAAAAAACTAGAAAGTTTCGTATTAAGTAAAATTCTTCTAAAAATATAGGTAAACTGTGAAGAAAAATTAAATAAAACTAAATTATCGAATAATAAAACATAACGAATATTGATTAATAAATTAAAAATAAAATTACTTAGTAAAAAAAGTACCAAAACTAATACATTGGAATTTAAAAGAAAAGTGAAATAATGAAATTGAAAAACAAAAATTCTTCATTTATGAAATTGCAAAAAAAAAACACCAACAAAAAAATAAAACTTAAAAAGTATGTAGAGAAAATAAAAAAATAGACTATGAGACAATCCAGCAGAATAGAAAAATAATTAAATTATCGTGTTTTCTAATTTATAGACTATTCCAAAAACACTTTAACTCGATTCGTTACGTTTTATATACAAAATACAATACAATTGCACTTATAGAACGCGAGATACAGATCACTACTGCAGAAATAATGGATGACCTTTTACTTGACCAATATAATATATGGAAGTTGAAAAACTTGTCGGGTGTTCAGCTACAATGATACGTAATGCTATTACTTACAAAAAAAAAAAAAAAAAAGAAGGATGCAAGACAGATTCTTTTAGAGTTCTGAACGAAATGTGGTAGATGCGCTAGGACACGGCCGACTATGTCAGCCGTGGAGATTAAGAGCGAATTGAACCTGCCTTGTGGTGTTCATACAGTAAGAAGACTTCTGTGTAAACATAAGTTATAAGGCCGAAGTCCTCGAAAAGTACCACTTTAAAAAAAAATCACGACGTCTTAAATAAATAACGGGCGCACCATGCTAACTTCGTAACGTAAATATTCATAAAGACCTTAGTATTTTACTGGTTAAGCCTGAAATTTAAAGAAGCAGGACGAAGTACTTCACAAAGCTGAGAAATCATCCAAATCCGCTAGCTAATGCTTCATGCAACCCAACAAGAAATTCCCGCCTGCAGCGAAGAGATGTTCCCGCCTTCTAAGGAGAGCGTCGTAGTTTGAAAAGGGCTCAGAGTTACATAACTCGAGCTATCATGTTTGTAATTTAGTTTTTAAGATTTGTACACTTACTGTTAGGCTTATATTAAAGCAGATCCAGTAAATAAATAAACTGTGTATAAAAAAAAAAAATATGCCAAAGAACACCTTAATTAGCCGATTGAGAAATGGCGCTGCAACGTTTTGTGGACCGACGAGTCAAAAATAGTTCTATAAGGTGGTAAAGGGTCCAGTCAGTATGAAAGACGCCCACCTAATACTGAGTAGGACCCCAGATTCACCACAAAAACATTGAAACCTGGCGGTTCGAGTATTATGGTTTGGGGCTGTTTTTCGTACAGAGGTGGGGGTCCAATTCACAAAATTGATAACATAAAGGACCAACACGCATATGTGGCTATAATGAAAAATATTATGCTACCATTTGCCGAAGAAGACATGCCGCTGAAATGGATATTCCAGCAGGATAATGACTCGAAACACACCAGTATAGTTACAAAGGAGTGGTTTCGAGTAAATGGTATCGAAGTCATGGATTAACCAGCTCCATCCCCTGACCTTAATCCCATTGAAAGCCTTTGGACAGACGTTAAGAAAGTCGTATGGAGTGCTAAACCGAAAAACAACAACGAACTCAGGACTGTAGTGCAGGAAGCATGGCAGAGCATACACTTGAAAAGATGCGAGAGTCTCGTAGATTCTATGAAGAGAACTGAAGTAAAAGTAAAAATTTGTAACAAAAAAACAACTGCTGGCAAAAAAACTTTTCAAGCTGCTTATTCCAAAATTTTCAAGTCCGTTGGCAAGGTCCATTTGCTGATCTTGAATTATTTTTAATTTCAATTGCTTTCCAAACGCTTCTTAGACACCAACATTATTAGAGACTTTAAAATCATTTTCAATTGCACTGTATGTGAATATCCCACACAATACTAAAAAAAAAAACTAAAAAAAAAAATGTATTTCAAGAGCACCACTTGGGCATAATCAAAATGGAAAATAATATTAAAATTAAATTTCCTCTTGAGAGTCGCTGCTTCGTAGCGGCCAACGGAAGTAGTCCACTTATTGTAATTCATAAACAATTGTTTTTTTTTTTTTTATTTATTTATATATGATATTTCTGTATAAAAATTTGTAGCCATCTATAAGTTTACAATTTCAAGTACAAGTTTCTCGTGTCCTATTTTTAGAAAATCTATTTCGAAATTAGAGGGGTCGATCAAAAGCGTACGAAAAATTAAAGCATTAACATTTCAAATGAAATCTATATGTTTATAAGGGAAACAATAAGCACTTTTGCTCTTTAGTACTTGTGCTACTTTTTATTTAAATTAATTATTCCCGATGGAAAATTGCTTCAGCGCCAATAAAAAGAATCTCATACACAATTTGTTATTGTCTACTTTGAATGTACGTATCTAATTTTCTTATATACTTAAATACTTTATATTATATATGTATATATTTAAATAAAATTAATAAAAGTTGTTTTGAGAGTATCTAGACATACATAGAAAACATAAAACCTACCGCTCGCCCTATGAAATGGCAAAATAAAAAAAAATAATAAAAAATTTACAAATACAGTACCTGTTCACTTAATTAATTTTAATTCATTAAATTTACAGGCCTCCATTTAAAGAAAATTTCTCATTGGTCATAATTCAATGAACAGCTACTGTACGTATGCATTTTTGTACTTACAAGTATGTACTTTTTCTTATACAAATATAATTTTAAATTTACTACATGGCTCAAGTAAATATCTAGATTTTTAAGCACAACAAATAGTAAATAAGAAGCTTTTAACATAACATAGTATTTTTTATTTCCTCCATGAATTCGATAAAACCGTCATTAGCAACAAAGTAAAAAATTTTATTTGAAGGTCAAACACATTAAATAGCCGCATAAACAAATAAAAGAAAAAAAGAAAAAATTTATTGAACACATTTCGTTAAAAAAAAACACTAAAATATTGCTGAAATAATATCGACATAAATACACATATTTTTAAGATTAAATGCCGATTTAGAACTTGCTAATAATTTAATTTCGCAATACTGAATTAGCTTTCTCTGTGTTTACTCGTTAGTAGAGAAGTCTAAAATGAACTAATTTCAGCGCCAAAGTGTAGGCAACATTTTCATTATTTTTTGTATGTACGGATTGTATAGTATATCGTTGCCTACATTTCGGCTATTTAAGAGAACAGATTTATTAGTGCTTATCACTTTCCTTTCAGTCAACCATTATAACAATAATTCTTCTGTTTAGAACAATTTTTAATCAACCTCAATAAAAATATTCAAACAAAAGTATATATCAGGTCAAGTAACAAGTCATCCATTATATTTGCAATAACTGACTTAAGTGATCTGTATCTAGCGTTCTACAAGTGGCGATAGAATTACGCTAGATGGCGCTAGAAAGATGATATTTTGAGTTAACTAGGATAATGGGAGAAGTGTTGATCACTTAACTCAGTAGTGTTTGAGCGCATGTCAAAACTGGACACCAGCAAAAAGAAAATAGAAAATACGCTATATTCTTCAATTTGCCTCCGACAGCTGAAAATGTGAAACATAAATTAATAAAGAAAAACCTTTTCATCGCGAACTGCTGCTGCAGATGATATTTTGAGTTAACTAGGATAATGGGAGAAGTGTTGATCACTTAACTCAGTAGTGTTTGAGCGCATGTCAAAACTGGACACCAGCAAAAAGAAAATAGAAAATACGCTATATTCTTCAATTTGCCTCCGACAGCTGAAAATGTGAAACATAAATTAATAAAGAAAAACCTTTTCATCGCGAACTGCTGCTGATTCGTTACAAAATCGGCCGGTAGCGAATAGAGGCTGGTGATGAATAAGTTGATCACTTACAGCAGCGTCAAACGAAAACAGACATGGCAGTGGTCGAAGGGCAATGGGCCGGCACAAACGGTCTTCAACCAGAAAGGTTTTGTTTTGTGCCTGGTGGAATTGGCAAGAAATTATCCTCTATGAGTTGCTACCTTACTTACGGCCAAACTTCAATTTCGTCCCTCTGAAGGAAGAAATCGCCCAGAAGCGTCCAGCTTTGACCAACAGGAGGGAATTGCATTTCATCAAGACGACGGCAAGCCACAAACAAGGATAGTGACTCATCAGAAGCTCTGAGAGCTTTGCTGGGATGTTCTTATACATTCAACTTATAGATCGGACTTCGCACCAAGTGACTACCTACAACTTCCTGTGTATGGTGAAGAGTTGGGCTCAAGAGAAGCCTGTGCATATCGATTGCCCCAAGTTTTTGCCAAAAGGGGCACGAATTTCTATGAAAGAGGCATAATGAGATTACTTTCAAAATGACAAAAACATAAATCGGATTATTCTAACTATGGTAAACAAAGCCTTCAATTTAATGCAAAAATAATGGATGCCTTGTTACTTGACTTAATATTTATTCTCAGATCCTGACTTATGGTATCATCAGACCCTTTAATTTATAGTTCGAGATTACACATTTTTTTTGTGTATTCAGAAATTTGTTGCAATCATGAACTCTTGCGTATGAACATAATTCTAATTATAGTCGACTGCCCTTTACATAATTACACAATTAGACCTTTCATCAAGGTTAATAACTATTGATAACTGTAATAAATAAATTTCGTTTGAAATGTAGTAATAATAAAATTGTGATAAAGTAGATTTACGTAAGCATGAAATATAATAGTATAACATAATAAGGCAACTTAAATAAAAATAAATAACAGAAAAGGAAAAAATAATAATACAAACAGTACCAAATAAATAAATTAAGTAATAATTAAAACAATAGAAAGATAAAGAAATAAAAACAACAATTAAATTATATATACAAAATAAAAAGTAATAAGTAAAAGCACAATTTAAACTTTTTAATGAGAAATAATAATATCAAAATTATATTTATTATAATCTTAAAATGGCACAATGTCTGTTCACCAGTCGTCACCAAAGCTTTCAACCAAGGCCAAATCCACTCATTCGCGCACTCATCGTTCTACAATTTAAATATAATATATGTATATATGTATTTATAATAAAAACATGTAAATGTAATGCCTCGGCAACTCACCGGTAAACTAAACTGGGCCAACGCCCCAATAAAAAATTATGACGACACAGATCGTTAGGCGATCGTCGCATGAACAACAACAACAACAACAACAACAAATAATAATAATAAAAATAAATATAGTCACTCCACACCAGAAATATAAATATATACTAGAGAGCGATGAATAAAATTACCGACTCTTCATTACTCGTCACGTACAAATGTACTCGGTTGCACATTTGCTCGTGATCTCTACTGCATTACATACGTGTATAGGTACATATGTAGCTAGGTGTAGCTGAAGCCGGTTGAAGTTGAATGCGATCAACACAACAGACCATACACGTACATACAAAATGTATGTATGTATATGATGCTGACTAAATGAGATATGAATTTATATTTTAGTTTATGAGAGATGGGGAGTAAAAGTTCACCTTGCTTTGCTACTGTGTGTTTGGTTATTGCATTCAACGCGCTTGCAAGCAGTGAGATCACTGAGAGATCGCATAGAGAGTTCGTCAGATCGCAGATGATCTGAGAAAAAATTTATAGAAAATTTTGTATGGAAATAAATTTTTTTAAATTTATATTCTCTAACATTCGCTGTAGATATTTCGCAATTTTACAATATATTCATGCACGAAAGCTTATGAATGTGTGCGTTTAGAACTTGAAATATTGAAGTCAATATTGTATTGAGTAAGTATTGTAATGCGTTCATGGGCATTAGCTGATTAATATTTATAAACAAATGCATTTATTCTTTACATACATACATAAGTATGTCAGTTTGGCTGCACATACTCATTAGCGCCAGTCACTTTTTGTAAAAAAAAATATTTAAAAGAAAAAAATCATATTATTTAAAAGCGGGTTGAGGGATAGTGAGGTGTAAGCGTGGCGAGTTGAGTTGTCGATAGCAAATATTTTTGCAATTGAAGCGTGAATGGCGACGACGGCAATGCGCTGCATAAATACAAAACTAAAGTCTGATTATATTCGATTAGTTTTATGATTTTGGCGGACACATTGCCGCGACAATACCGCAAGCGGGTAACTGACAGGAAGCTCATTGCTTTGATGTGTTTCTAACGTACTTTTCCTTTCAAATAAAATATTTATGAGTTTTCTTTTTAATTTATAGTTTTACTTTCATATATTTTTAATAAATTTTTTCTTTTCGTATTGTTATTTATTTTTAATAAAGTTTCTATTTCACTGATTTTAAGTTTAATTTTGATTAAATAAATTAAAAAATAACTGAAAATTCGCTTTAGCGGTTACTAAGCGTATTTGTTTTTTTTTTATTTATTTTTTTTTTTCATTTTCTTTTCCTTCATGATTTTGTATTAGTTTAAATATTTTTCTCTTATTTATAATTTTGAATTAATCTCTCTATCTGACTATTTATTTAATTGATCAATTTTATTTATCAATATTTCAAATACATATGTTCTTAATGAATTTTTTATTTACTTTTATTTTTCGCCCAATTTAAAATTTTTTTACCTTTTATTTATTTATTTTTTTTGCATAGTTACATGGCTTAATCTTTTATTAAACTTTTTATTTTATTTTTTTATATAACTTATTTAATTAAATGTTAATATTTAATATTTCTTTATTTCCTTTAAACGAAATTAAAAAGATTGTATATTTAAATTGTTTAGTTTGTTTAATCGGTTTTTAATCTTACTTGAAATTTTAAATATTTCCTCTATACATATTCAACGCATATTTTTTAATGATTGATGTTGATTAAAATAAAAAATAAAATTAAAATAAAAAAATACAATAAATAATAAAATGAAAATTAAAATAAAAAAAATTAAATTAAAAAAAATATTTTTGAAATAAAAAAATGAAATTAAAAAAAAAATATTTTTTTATTTTATTTTCTTATTTTAATTTTTTTATTTTCTCATTTTATTTTTTATTTTAATTATTATTATTTTTTTAGTTTTATTATTTTTTTAGTTTTATTATTTTTTTATTTTTATTATTTTTTTGTTTTTATTATTTTTTTTTATTTCTATTATCCTTTTATTAAATTTTTTTTATTTTATTATAATTTTTTTATTTTTATTATAATTTATTTTCTTTTTTGATTTTTATTTTTTTTTTAGTTTTATTTTTCATTTTACTAAGCTATTTGTTTAATTTCTGATTGTTTTTGTTAATTTTTTATCTGCTTTCAATTTATTTTACGTTTAATTTTAGTTTCTATATTCATGTGCCCCTGTTTTGCTTTTTATTTACATCTTCATTTTTAAATTTGTGTTATATTTTAAATTTATATTTCAATGTTTATTTTTTTATATTGTACTTTACCTTTTATAATTTAAATCTTCATATTTATATTTTCATTATCCTTTTTTTAATCCTTGTTTTTAAATTTCTATATTTTCTATTTTTGTTTCTTAAACTATTATTTTCATTTCTTAAAACTATTTTTTTTATTTAATTTGAGATTTTCATACATTATTATTTATATTATTCAAAATTTTAAATTACTACGAATTATTTTCAATTCATATTTATTTTATTTTTTTTAATTCTTTGCACATATAGGTGTATTTATTATTTTTTAGCTTTATATAGTTTTATAGTTTATTTTATTAATTTATACTCTTCAATTAATTTTAAATATTTTTATGATTTTCATTTATTTTTTATATTTTATTATTTCATTTATTTATATTTTAAATGTATTTTTCAAAGTAATTATATTTGCATGTATGCAACACTGCTCATTTTTTTACTGACAATTTTACTTTCAATTGTTATGAACTCTGTTTCGTTTTTTTGTTTTTTTGCTGCCAGAAAGCAAGCAGAAGCAAACTCCCGATCAATCAGTTTCAGTATGGCATAGCTGGAAGTGTGTCAGACGTGCCTCGCATCAGTCCCACAGCAAAAAAAAAGACAGGGTAAGCCTCGCATTTCCTTGCCCTAGTGACGCCCCAACTGCATGTGCATGTGAGGAATGTAGCAATGTATGCAGATGCATATGAGTTGTTCGATTTGACGGCTTCTCGCCTGCGGGTGGCTGTGCGTGCCAATTAAAGCAATTGAAAGTGCGTTTGACGCGCGGAAATGTTGACCTAGTGTTGACCATGCGAACTAAATAAGTTAAAATTATGAGATCTTAAGAAGAAATAAAATCAAATGAGGTATTGAAATGTTTTCAACTAAACGGGCAAAATTAAATAAAAAATAGATTCAGTTGTCATTGTAAAATAATTCAAATATAATAAAGAAAAATCTGAATTTAAAGTGTGAGAATTAGGTGTCGAAGCAGGGAGGATGCTCTAAAATTATACAAAAAATATGTACATATATAAAAAAAAATTAGTTTTTTAGTATTAGTTGCAAATTGACTAAAGTTTATGCTCTAGTGAATATAAACTTATTTTAGCTAGCAAATGTCAGCAGTAAATATGCGAATGACATCACAATGCGCGTTCAGTCTTTCTTCTTTATTATGACTGCATAAAATGCTATATATAATTTACTTATTTTTTTTTGTTGTTGTTTAATATTTTTGCCATTGTGTAAAAAAGTGGCAATGATAAATTTTTTCTTATTTCTTGCTTTTCTTTCTTTTTACATGTATGAATTGTTCTCAAGAAATGAGAGTAGCTAGCGTACGCTTTGAATACGCGATTATGCAACTATTCTTTTTTTATAATTTTATAGTGTAGCAACAACAAAAATAAAAAATGTCTGAATCATTCTCTAAGATGAGTATTCCTACTCTTAATTAAAATATATATTTTTTCCAATTATGACAATCTGAGTCATTGAAAGCGAAATTCATTAAATTCGATTTGATTTTGTTTTCGAAAAAGATGGCTCGCTCTTTTTTTGTATCTTTTGTATGATCACACGAGTTTTGATAGGGTGGGTACGTTCTTCTACCTAGTATCTACGTGACTCTGTTTGTGAGGGAGGGAAGTCTTCGAAATACTGGGCATAAACACAAGAACCAGGGTGGCCTTACGATTTATGTATAAAGGAAAAAAAATACTTTTGGCTTTAGAATTAAGAACCTGTTGCAGTATGTTCTAACTCAGTAATTTTTGTACTATTCCCAACGGTTTCCCATCTTCCTATCATCCGCATGAGGCATACAGCACGGAAGCTTTTTTATACTGATACCGAGTAACGATGAACAGGAGCTTATTAAATGGCGAGAACTAAAAAAGTTCAACTACAGAACAATCAACAAGCGAACTTTAAACAAGTAACTTAATGCTCGAAAAATTTAAAATTATTTTTACAAATTTTTATAAACAAATGTCAAAAATTTCTGGAGGTTGTAAACGGAATATTGAACTTGATTCCACAAAAAGGAACGGAAAAGATACTGAGCCTGTTGTTATTTTAATTAGTTTCAGACGGCTAGTATAGGGAAGAAGATTATATTGAGAGTCCCAATACAAATTCCTAAAGGCAATAAAGAAGAAATGGGCTTTGAATAGTAAATTATCGAGCCGTATTCCAGAATAGATCTTAGTAATGATGCGAAAATAGTTTTAATTAGGGTCCCTGAATTCCTTTGGTCACCGTTTTACAAATGCCAATATACCTTTGGCTTTGTTAATTGTCATTTTTGGTTAATTTGTCTTTTACTAGGATATACTTTGAAGTTTAGTCTTAGAATTAAAAAAAAACACGAACCCTTCGTTCACGAACTTATGGCTGGCGATGGATGGATCACAACTGAGGACATACGTCGATGTTTCAGTGTTTGTACTTGCATTACCTTAAAAATCTTAGTTATTAAAGTTGAATTATTTAAATTTTTTTTGCTTTTTAATTCCTTCGAATTTTAGATTTGTACAAAATATTTAATAATTTTTATTAATTTCAATTACTACAATTAATATTTAAATTTAGTTTGAATAACTGTTATACATAATACACAGTAACAAAAAACTAAAATAGAAAAATTTGTTTTGAGCATAAAAAAAACTTATAATTATAATTAAAAAAACTGGGCTTTTTTAACAATATAATTATATCATACATATTTTGATGGAAAGTAATTTTTTGTCGGATCAAAAATATATTATACAAAAAAAAATTATTTAGTAACAACAAAAAAAAAAGAAAAATTAATTTTAGCTTAATTAATCAAATAAATCCCTTGGGTTTGAAGTTATGCACGTACATATATTTAAAAACTATCGAACATTTTAGGGCAGAGATTAAATAGCTTATGATAGCATGAAACATTTTTGCTTTGTTTTTCTTTTTAATGCATAAAACTGGTATATAATTACTTAAACTCATAGCAAACAATATTTATTAATAAACTAAAAAACTTAATGTATTTGATTATTTATTTATTTTCCTGTTTTTTTTTTTTTTTTTTTTTTTTTGTTGAAAGGAAATCACAAATCACGAAATAGTAAATGAATATTTAATATTTATCTCTACAAGGGGAGACAAACAAGTTGGTGGAATGTAGTGGACTTGAACTAGGAACACTCTAGCATACCACTGATGGCTTAAAAATCATAGTTCTGGAAAGGAAAATACTATGAAACCATATATTGAGCAGTATTGCAGAAGCACTTCAAGAAAAAGGTTCTGGAAAACTAACCAGAGCTAAACTCTACAGACTGCTTGCACTAACATGACATGACTTCAAATCGTTTATCCATCTCTAGAGAACTGTTCCACCATAACTTTTTTCTATATTCAAATAAAATGAACAAAAAAATTCCGAAAGCTATCTGGTCACTTTAAGGCAAATAATTAATATTCGTGCGATATTTAAAAAAAAAAATGATTTAATTAAGCAATAAATGGAAATTCAGATTCAGAGGGATTACAATAAAAACGAAAATTAAATAATCACCCATGTTCTTGAAAAGTAGTGGAATGAAATTGAATTGAAATTCGAAAAGTAAACTTTTCATTATTGGTATTCCTCAAGAGTATTGATTAGAAGTTACATTTTGCTTTTCGAAATGAAGTTTCAGACAGCTGATGACAGGTCCCAATATAAAAATTTGATTCACTTGCAACATTTTCTTTTACATTTACTTTTGGAGCTCACCTCGTATTGCATGTATATATGCAAATCTGCTCCACTTGCTGATTGTGTCATATTTTTGTTATTATTGTTTTTTTTCTCTTTTGTTTTGTAATTATGCCGGCTTTTTCTCTCTTTGCTTCTGCTACTTCCATTTATTTCACGCACTAATTTTCATGAATATATTTTTATATTTTTTTCTCCCTTTTTTTCGAAAAAAAAATATATCAAGTATTTGAAAAACAAAAACAAAAAAGTCGCACAAGCCAACGAACAATATTTTTGTTTGCATTAAGTTATGGCAACAAAAACAAAAGCACACCACAATATGCTGGCTGCTTGTTTGCGCTATTAAACTTGTTTCGAGCGTTAATGACAGACAAACGATGACAACCAAAAACGGGCAGGCAGCGGTGCGGGAGGGAGACAGTGGCGGTAGTGGTCGTGGTGGAGGTATTCGCGGTGTTGGAGTTAAAGAACGGTGGGACAATACAACGTTTTATGCAATGACATCATACACGTTGTCGTCAGCTTTTTGGTTTCGTTTTCAAATTTGTTTCTTGTGTAGTTCTTTTTTTTCTATATTTTCATATTAATTTTGTTTGGCGTTTTCTTGGTTACCAACTTGAGGTGATACTAACACTGTCATTCGTCTTTTGGTTGCTTTAAGGCTTTGTGTTTTTTTGTTTTCTAAGTTTTCTTAAAAAAAAAAATTATATGCGATTATAGAGAAAAGGCGTTGAGTGGTGCAATATTATCTGTAAATCTTTACGAAGTACTTTTCTTACACAAACCAGAAAGTAAACGAAATTCCAACCATATATATATAAAACTACCAACTGGCTATACGTTTTCCTGCTCATCTAAGCAAAAATCCACCTTATTATAAGTAAGATTCTTCCGAATAGTTCAGTCCCTTGTCCACTTCCCGAAATTTTACTTTTTTTCATAAAAATCTTCCCAGAAATCAGTCAATCGGTCGGCAACATTTGTAGATTACTGGATTTTTCCATTTTTATATGAGAGGAAATGAGACTAGGTATATTCGCCAAAAGAAAGAAAAAACAAATTAAAAAATAGATAGATCTGAAAAAACAAATTAAAATTAAATTTCTTAAGGAAATGCATAAGGTTTATTTTATTTCTAAGCCTTCCCAGATCCTCAACGAACAACCTCTATAAAATTCATCAAGATTGTTTCAGGCTTAGCCTTAGCGTCACTAACATACAAACATTCAATTTTATATATTAAGATTTTACTAAAAAATTATTATTTCAGCCTGTCAGCATCTTGAAAACATTAACCCATTTTGGATGATATTTTGAATATATTTATTTATAGGTACCTGTATTTCTGAGCATTTTCAAAATCAACGACCGAATTTCTAAAGTCCATAAATATAAATAAATAAGGTCCTGCTCTTTGCTAGGGTACGCTAGCGAGTTCTAACTGAATGCTAAGGGGCAACTTCTTGAAAACATTTTCTGTTTATTTAAACTTATGAAACCGTTTTTATGGAATACGTTATGATAAAAATAGTAAATGGACTAGTTTTAATGAGTGTTCACCGAAAGTTTTGATGGGACACAGAGAAAGTAAGGCCGTGTTCGTTTCGATTGTTCAAGATAGCATATTTCTGACGGTTTTTATAATTTTTTGGAAGTTCCTGCGATAACCTATCCCTGCCCTCATGGATTTTACCAGATCCGAGAATCGCCAGGACCTCAACAAACTTACTGCAGGAGTTCTGAACAAATTTTTTATGATATGTAACCTGACAAGCAGAGCAAGTAGCAGTGACTCAAAGAAAATCTTAGCGGAAATAGATGGTATATGGGCCAAGAAGGTCACTCCAAATTTTGCTTTGCACCCAGCAGATAGTCTGCTGGTCAGGAAAGGGGAAAGATCGACAGAGGTCTCGGTAAATAAATCCAAATGTGCGAAAACTTAGCAACCACCATTTTGGATGGTCAGGTGTTCAGGATCCAATGGTAACGGGCGTCGCCCTACAAGTTTTCCTAGATAACCAAGAAACCCCGTTATTCTACACGGATTATTTCAAGGAATATATTAAGACTGTAGCGTGCGATGATGAGAGGTCTGCAACGCCCGAGGTAATAGACTTCAAAGACCTGGCATTCAGACCGGGACTGGAGTCTGGTTTTGGTAAAGCCTGAAGAGTCTTTCAACAATATAAAAGTAATAAAGCTACTTAATTTGGAATTACCTTGGAAAGATCGGGAGGGAAAATAAAGCTCCGGCTCGACATAGTAGCGGTTAAAGTCTACAGCGATAACCGCATTGCGGCGAAAAACTTGTGTACTCAAGCCGAGGCGAGGTTGAAACTAAGCGAACGTTATTGGACGATCCCATGTATGGTTCATCCGCTTCATCAATATTGCCCCTAGGACTGGACTTCATCTATAGACATATACGAGTATATAAACAGGAGGAGCTCGTTCAAAACAAGAATAGTTATTAATCATATATATATAAATAAATTTATGTTTTAAAAATGAGTTTGGGCAAGTGACCGCCACGGCTGACACGAAATTTCAGCTGTGACCCAATTTTCGACCACCGTATGACAGCAATAACGAGCCGAATACTATCTTTCAAGACGTCAATCGTCTCGGGTTTATCTGCGTAGACAAGCGACTTCACATAACCTCACAAAAAATAGTCCAGCAGTGTTAAATCGCGCTACTTGGAGGTCACGATAAAGGCAAACCCCCCGAAATTATGCGCTCACTTAAAGTTTCCTTCAATAAATTGATTGTTTCGGCGGCTGTAAGACCTTGTTGGAACCAAAGGGCCGCCACATAAACATCCTCCAAATCAGTTACAAAAGAAAAAGTCAATAATCATGGCTATATGGTCAACAGGGAAGACAGTAACATTACGTTCAGCTTCCTTCTGCCTATAGAGTACACTAAAAAGTGACGTTTTGAGGCTGTAAAGGCGTCTCAAGATTGGCTCGTAGATTATCATAACTCTGAATGCTACAATTTTGTTTATTAATATAGCCATTCAAGCAAAAGTGAGTTTCATCGCTAAACAAAATTTTCTTGTGAAAATCGGGATCGGTAGCCACCTCTTTTCGAGCCCACTCGCCGAACGTGCAACATGCTTGATAGTCATTCAGCTTCATTTCTTGCAGGAGTTGCATTTTGTAAGCCCGCAAACCACGGTCCTTTCGAAAGATCTTCCATAAAAGCAATGGACGGAGCTCCAATTGTATCACAGTGGCGGATGAACGGAGAAAACGTGGTGCGAAACCGATCGAATTACCGATTTTGATGGGCGAATATGGCGACCGAATCATTTTCTTTGGTAATAAATTTGCACGATTTGCAAAAGTTACTTCTGCACAAGTCTGTTCCTCAGGAAAGGCCAAATATATATTCTCACCATTTTAATACTTTAAAATCATTGGAAAAAAACTAAACATTTTCTCATGCATAGTGAAAATCTAACTGCATAACAACCAAATTTAATAGCTTTTCGCTTCAGGATATACATACTTACAAATGCGAAAAATGTGTCAATCTCTATAGACGCCAAAAATTGCAATACATATTTCCATTAGACAAGCATGCACATACACACATACTCGTACATATATAAGCACTTTGCCACAAACATCGTTGTGGTTACCCGAATCCCCAACCAAACAATCGTGTTGTAAAAAAAAAAAACTGTTATACTAATGGAATTGGTCGGAAAAATTCAAAACAGAAACAAAAAAAAAAACAAACAGAATCAAAAAAATCAAAACTACAGAATCTGTACGCTGGGAAAACAACAGCACAAAACACACCTGAACAACAAATTGCAATCAAATGCATACCAGCAAATGTTGGTATGCCAAAAAAATGGAATAAACTAAGATAAAAAATATAAAAAAGAAGGAAAATATGAGTAATAAAAAGTATGATAAATAAAACAAAATAAAAAGGGGAAAAGAAAATGAGTGAAATTGTAGAATTTTAAAAGCAAATAACGGTACAACACAGACTCCCCAGTGCCAGTTGCACGTACATGCGGGTATAGTGAGCGCCAGCTCTACAATGGAGTATGTTCCTGCCTCTGTTGCAAGCAGAAAACAACAACAACTTAACACGCAGTTATGTTTCGGCAGTTGTCAGTTGCCTGCAGTTTGGCACACCTCGCTGCTGAGGTGGATAATGTTGCCACAGCAACCATACATACATACATATGTACATACAAAGATAGAAATGCAAGGAAAAAAATGCACCTGCAGTGGAGTGAAGAAGGGCAAATTGAAAATCCTTTGAAAATCACATACTTATTTTTGTAGTGTTGTGCCTGTGGGCAAGCAGCGGCAACAGAAAGGTTGTTGGTTGTACAATGTACATAAGTCGTAAAGTGGGATTTACTGTTTTTTTTATATTTGTTGAACTTTTATTTATTTATTCATACGTTTTTTCTTGCTTCTTTGGCATTCTACGCGAGTTCGTTTACATTCATGCGAGAACGAATTTGAATGCGTTCACCGTCGCAGTAGAGCAATAAGGGTTAACAAACGAGGTAAAAATCCACGAGTGAGTAATGCCCCAGCCCCCACCCCACTAAACTCTTACATAATGCTGAGTGATTGTGAAAATTCACAGTTTTGTAAATGTAGATTAAAATTTTTTACTGTTTTATGTATTCATTTTGTGACTTGGCAGTGTTTAAAAGGAATTAAAGAAAATAGTTCTTTTGATTGCAGAAAAAAAAAATAAAAAAAAAAATACTACTGTCGTTTGAAAAGATTCTTTCTTATGAAAATATCCATATTAATTATTAGTTTGCAGTCATGAGTCATTTAAATCTAAAGAGTGGGTCAGCTAGCGTCTGCTTTTTGAACTACGGCTTATTTGAGCTTTGATATTTCAATTAGTTAAAGAAATATTAGGTCAAGTAATTGGTTTGTTCGGGTTTAATCTAAGAGATGGCGTTAGTGTCCATAGTACTAATGTTACGTGTCGCATCATGTCATACTATACGGCGCTAAAAACGAGTTTATTCGCGCTAAAAGTTTGTCTTTGACAGTTTTTCGATTGCTTGACTCAGTATGTTGTGAGCGCTCGTCAAAGATGGACACCGGCAAAGAGAAAATTCGCTATATTTTACAAATTTTCTTCGATCAAGACGAAAAAGCAGCCAAGCGGCTGAACAAATTAATTTAGTTTATGGGCCCGATACTGTAAATGAACCTGTAGCACAAAAGTGGTTTGCTAGGTTCCGTTCCGGTAATTTCGATGTCAAAGATGCACCACGCGTCGGGAGGCCTGTAGTCGAAAATTCCGATAAAATCATGGAAATAGTGAAATAGTGGAAAGAGACCTTCACGTGAGCACTTATTTAATTGCTGAGGAACTAAAGATAATCCAGAAAACTGTTTGGAACCATTTGCATAACCTTGGATTCAAAAAGAAGCTCGATGTTTGGGTGCTACACGAACTAACGCAAAAAAACATGATGGACCAGATTTCCATCTGCGAATCGTTGCTAAGTCGCAACAAAATCGACCCATTTCTTAAGGGTTTGGTGACTGGCGATGAAAAGTGGATCATTTACGACAACGTCAAGCGAAATCGGTCGTGGCCGAAAAGCGGTGAGCCGGCGGAAACGGTGGCCAAGCCAGGATTGACGACCAGGAAGGATTTGATATGTGTTTGGTGGGATTGGCAAGGAATCATCTACTACGAGCTGCTCCCCTATGGCCAAACGCTCAATTCGGCCTTCTGCTGCCAAAAACTGGACCGCTTGAAGGCAGCACTCATCCAGAAGAGGCCATCTTTGATCAACAGAGGCCGAATTGTGTTCCATCCGGACAACGCCGGGCCACACACGTCTTTGGTGACGCGCCAGAAGCTCGGATGGGAGGTCCTAATGCACCCACCTTATAGTCGGGACCTGGCACCAAGTGATTACCACCTTTTCCTGTCCATGGCGAACGCGCTTAATGGTGAGAAGTTGGCCTCAAGAGAGGCCTGTGAAAAGTGTCTCTTTGAGTGTTTTACCAATAGGGACGCAGCTTTCTGCGAGAGGGGTATAATGAAGTTGCCATCTCGTTGGCAACAAGTTTACGAACAAAATGGCGCATATTTGACTTAAATCGGACAAATGTACACAAAGTTATCATATTTTGAAAAATCAGTAAAAAAAAAAAAACCGAAAGAACTTTTTACTTGACCTAATACATCATCCAGAGACGATTCATGACTTGTAGCAAGAAATAGAAGAATCAATAGCGGGCCACTCGCTAGAAAATATGTAGAAATATTTTATCGATAGTCAAAACAGTAAGACCAGCCGCGGGAGCTATGTACTCCTATATGAACGTAATGATGTTCCCTTATTAAACGGAATATTGAGGCATTTCACGGTATATAAAATCATTGGAAAATATTTATTCTTTTCTTTTTTATAACAATTTTAAAACGAAAATTTTTCGTGATCCACTTTAGTAGGAAGCTCTTAAATGTCTGGGAGCCAATTAAGAAGGGACATACATACGTTAAGATCTCATTACAGAAGGGAGCTAACATATTCAGCACTGTCTTTAACAGGTGCTATCCAAAAGTTGACTCGCTCACTACTGATTCTACATCACGACACGGGATAGTTGTGTACAATTCCCCTGTACTTATTCTAGTTCATAAGACCCTGCCCTTATTGTCTTCTTAAGTGACGTTTTTTAAAGGGTAATGTATCGTTAGACGAAAAATTTTAATTGGAAAATAAGCTAAATTGCTTGCCTTGGTGTAGGACTCCGTATCCCTTACAGCCATTATTAGAGAGCCTACCACACTCTACGGGTACGGGAGGAATATTGATAGATAATTGACTTTGAAGCAATTTTCAATCGAGTAATAAAAATGCTCCAACCTAGGTTACTAATTTACCAAAATTACCAAAAACTTTGAGCCAGAAGTATTGGCTTCATAATTGATTAAAACAATATTTGTGTTTATTATGCTGCCACAGACACGTTTTGGCTATAAATGGCGACCACAAACTAACAACATGGACGACAAATAAGAGTACAAACATCCATCCTCTAGCCATTCACTCTATACTAAAAGCTTATAAGTCTTCACACATGTACTCTGAGTATTGACATTGATGAATCGAAATTGAAATAGATGAGCCAGCGACAAACAAATAGTCTAGTGAAGAATTTGATTAGACTAAAAACAAAAATGGATACCAATACCAATTTCACTTGACTTCAGCCAGTCAAGCCATTGACTCAACCTGTATGAGGGTAGGAGATCCACGTTGATTGCCAATTGCTTTTAGCAAAGTAAACAAACAAATATAGTACAATGAGATGGATTTGGAACACTACGTAGCTACAAAAGTGGGTGAGGTCGACAACATAGCGAGTGAGGGGAGTAGCTTAGTAGTAGCAGGTATAAATTCCTATAAACCACTGTCAATTTGGGGCCCGGTGTCTTTCCTTTTGACTAAGACTCTATTTTTGCCACCTTCTTCAGCCATCTGGAATACATCCTGTTCTAGTATCTCTTCCAATGTTGACTTCTAAATTCGCTTTGAAGTTTAGATCTAAAATAATGTAGTTTATCTTGTTAACGATCGTTTACTTTCTACCATGAGGTACATGACCAGCACTAGTCATGAGATAGAGTCTGTTGGCAACATCTAACGAAGTACACACGATCTCGTCAAATCTGTCGGTGGGGGTTACATATGTAATATGTACTTTAAGCTGTATAGTTTTACATAGACGATTACCATGAAGATACATCGGAAGAGTTCGAATTTACTTACTTTTTGTGTTTACCGGGACTTCTCTTTGAAACCAACGACTTTTTTCCCCTTTATTCTTTAACGTTTCTTAATCTCAATTTAGTTTATAGCCGCTGATGTTCAAATTTGTAGACGTTCAGTGTAAGAGGCTATGGTAACCGGAACCCTCCACGATCAGTCTCGGAATCAGGGCAGTTCGTCCTTTACCCGGTTTTCTATTAGATTTTACGTTTATTACCCAGGTGCGCATCACGGTCGGTTAGTCGAGATGTAGGTTCATCATGAAAAAAATAATAATAATAAAAGACAAACAGGCACTTTCACCGCAGTTTATTCGGTATAGCCGTTCGAGATCCGAGATTATCCGGGTGTCGATCTTGACAAGCGACTCGCTATATAAATGTGTAAAAAATGAAACTTACTCGCCCTGGGAACTTGTGTGCTGGGCTTGAGACCCACCGGGAAAGACCCCCAATTCGTTTGGAATACCAAGTAGAGAAAAACCTAGCTGTGCTTGGTATTTCCGATTGGGGCTAATTGCGAAAAGAGGAAATGAATGATGTAATGTTGTTAACTCGGCTATAATCCCGTAAAATATATCTACGCCAGTAAAGAAGAAAGAAGGTCTAGCATTCTTCCAAAATATCGACGGACGCTCAAGCACTTGCGACTGTCGGTCTCGAGATTGGATATTATTTCACACAAAAGCTCACTTCTGAGTTTCAGTTTACTATTTGATATCATTCCGAGATACCTACAGTGATCACCTTTCAGTTATGACTCAATAAAGAGCTTTTGGAGTTAATAAACAATCCCCTCTCTCTGGATTATGGAGACATAATGCCGATCTACAGATCGTAATAGTTCAAAAACGATAGATTTTGCGTTCTGTCGTCGGCTTATTATGTATTTTACCTCAGAGAACGTCACTACCGAACCACATTTAAGGTAACTATCCAACCCCTTCTTTATTCGTCAAGACGCTTCTACGTAAAATCGGAAATTAATCTGTATTGCTGTATACAAATGGTTGTAGAACATACATACGTGTAGTTGCGGTTGTGGTTGTTGATATTTGACATTTTGCGAGCGCTAAATTGAAGTTAATAAACAAATTGTAACACAGAGACTTCCATGAAACTGCGTTCAACAAGACGAGATGAGAGATGAGGTGAAACAAGGAGGAGACTCATCAAAAAGGAAAAGCTCTAACGTTTCAGGTTTCTCGCCTATTGGCGACGAGTCGGTGCCATTAGTTGACACTGTCGACCGCTGCGCCGCGGTATTTGTGGTCACCATCACAGCATTTGTGGTGGCAATCTGTATAAGTGAGTGGCAGCTACGAAGGTACAGTAGAATAACAGCTACTTCATTTTACATAATTGACAAACATGTTGCAAAAAGAGCAGGGGGAAAAAGAATATGTTATTGCAACAGTGAAGGTAACCACAGAAAAAAAAAATATGTAAACTTCATTGTGCAATATGTACATATATGTATATGGGAGTGAGCTTGTAAGGTAGATATTCATAAAGTCATAACTCTTTCAGGTAAACGTCTCATTCAGTCATATACACGTATGTATGTGTAAAAGAACTAGTACATTCGTGTATATGTATGTATAGTAAATATGTAACTGTAAATGCTGAAACATTACGTAACCTTTAGTAAATTAACTTTTGTCTTTGTGCCATACGTTTGGCTTGTACTTGCAGTCTGCGCTTGTTCTCGTTTTTATTACTTTTTATTATTTCGCTTGTTTATTTGTTATTCATTTCCACATCTACGTGTAGTATGAAAGCCATAAAACGAAAGGTAGAAGAAGCGGAACATGTACTTTTTCGATTAATAAAATATTCTTTAAGCTTAAGACAAGTTATACTTGCAAATTAAGCTGACAACTATAGTAAGCCAACTGGGAGTAGAGCGGTCTATTGGCGCGAGACAAGCCGGCTGTCAATGAGCCAGCAAACTTGAACTTTTCACAAACCATCCCGCATCATCTCTAACATACTCGCATGCCCACACTTTTGTATATTGTACCCTCATCACCTGCAGACACCGTCGTCATTGCCATTGCTTTGCTGTTGGCTGTCATGAATAGCTGATGATGACATGAGCTGGTTTTACTGGTTAAGCTTTTGCTACGAACCGTAGGTAAGGTTCAAAGTTGCTAGTGAACTTGATATTTGAAAATAAATATTTTTTAATATTTTATTTTATTTTTATTTTTAACGTTTTTCTCTCACAAAATCTTAGTGCTGTAGTAAGATATTACGATTATAAAAACTCAGGAGAACCTTATAGTGGATTTATTCAAAAGTATTAAAAGTTCCAAAAAAAATTATTGCAAGGTGCAGCAATCACTAATACTAAGAACTCACTGAATTTTATCTTCCAAGGCGTCAATCGTCTCGGGTTTATCAGCAAACTCACATAACCCCACAAAAACTGGTCTAGCGATGTTAAGTTGCACGATTTTTGTGGCCACGCCACAGGACCACTACGCGAGATAATGCGCTCATAAAAAGTTTCCTACAAAAAATTCTTCTTTTTGTAACCCAGTCCACATCAACATCCTCCAATTCTAGCAAAAAACGGACCCCCGTCGATTGGCCGCCGAGATCGTGTAGTTAATGAAAGACCCTTGTGTATTAAGAGCCAAACTGAGCTTCAGCGAAGAAACAAAATTCGATTGCTAATATTGGGATTGGTGGCCATCACGTTTTGAGTCCAATAAATTCTTAAGTGATTAATCATGGTCAAAGAAAAATTGGTTAAATACGAGAATATAAAGCGTAAGGAATCATAATACAAGGGCCCCAGCACATATAAATTCAAAATCTGAACTGACGGCAAACAAGATGATGATGAGTGTACGAGTATGGTGGGTTTGCAAAGGCAATTGTCTATTACGAACTGTTACAGCCTAGCGAAGCGATCTATTCTGAGATCTACTGTCAACAAGCTTAGCTTAGAAACTCTTCAGAGAAAACGTCCAAAAGTTATCAATAGAAAATATTTTGTGTTTCATGATGACAATGTCAGACCAGAGCTTGGCTGGAAAGTTTCGATGTATGTACCATATAGTCCGAACTTTAGACCAAACCCTTTTTCAGACGTTCTACACTGCCTACCAAGGAGAAAAATGCCATTAATAATAAAGATCAGCGTGCACTTGATTAAAATTACATTTTAATGAAGAAAAATATTGTTCGAAAACATATGGTACAAGAAACACTTGCGAAAACTTTTTGTCACTTTGACATTTGCTATTCCGCTGTAATCTCTAGATCATACTAATAGTACTCGGACAGAAGAGAATTCATACAATTTCAACAATAAGAACTCAGAAATAAAAGTAAATTATGAGGTATTTTACTTAAAGATCAAGAGAACCAATGCTGGATTATTTTACAAGAAAAGTCTTTTCTCTTCCCCAGAATTTACCCAGTTTGACCTTATAGAAAAATTATTTACGAAATTTAGTCTCTTTCTATTTAATTTGGCTGTTCATTATTGAATGCCATTATTTAGTGTATCCAATTTGTTGCCCGTATACTGTATTCCAGGTGCTTATATAGATATGTATGCAACAAGCCGGAAGAAGTTATAAAACTAGTTTGCTTTGAAAATTAATTGCGGATACCTGCTGTAAAATAATCAATCGAGTGGCATTAACGCATTCTTCGATTCATAATTTCCAATAAAATCTATTGCAGAAAACTGCTGGCGAACCGGAATTAAGCTCAATTAAAAATAAATATGAAAAAAAAAATTACTGATGGAGATAACTTCTTGATTAGTGAGAGCAGAATAAGAAAAATAACCTCTCTGTTTGTGGACACCCAAGCGAGAATATTAGCATAAAAAATCTCTCCAGATGGGAGATAAAATATTTAAGGCAATGAAACAAACAAACATGGCATATGCGACTCGACAGTTGACAGTCATAGTATCTTTAAAGTTGTGGATAATTTCGTCTATCTTACAACCAGTATTAACACCAACAACAATTCCAGCCTGGAGCTCCGACGCAGAATCACTCTTGCCAATCGATGCAGCTGCGGACTGAGTAGGCAATTGAAAAGTAAAGTTCTCTCTTGAAGAATAAAGACCAAATTCTACAAGTAATTCATCATTTCCTCCGTCCTGCCATATGGAGGCGGAGGCATAGATTATGAAAACATTTGAAGATTCGGCGTTGGGAGTTTTGGACAGTGATTTTGCGTAAGGTTTACAATCCTCTGTGCTTTGGGAATGGCAAATACCGCAGGCAGATATACGGCGGCCTTGATATAGTTCAGCGAGTCAAGTCATATGATTCGAATGTATGAGAACATTCCAGCTTTGAAAAAGTTTTCGATACAGTATCCGCCGGTAGAAAGATCAGTTGTGGAAGGATCTGAGTACATTTAGTATTTACGAATAACGTAATTCCGGAGTCAATCCCTGGGCCTAAATCAATGCACACTATTTTCCAGTAGCTTAGACATTATATTTGGAATCAAATTTTCAAATTTTCTCTACCCTTGCGCACACACACACACTGACATGCATTTGACATAACCACAGTAGTACAATTTTCCTGTAGCGTTATCAATTTGTAAAAGTCACGTTGAGAAGGCGCTTTTAGCATACATACCTATATATGTATCCATAGACAGACAAACACGCGCACACTCATCCTCCACAGACAGAGGCCAGTTTTTCGCGCCTGGGTATGGTACATAATTTGCAAAAAGCCGCAAACAACTAACTGCCACTTGTTTTATGAAAACAACAACAACAATCATCATGCTGTTGATGACAGAGATACATAGGTACATATAAACGAATAAAGTGCACATAAATATGTAGATATATGAATGAACGCATCACTACTTCATCGCCAAAAACAACAACAAAATGTTCGAATACATACGTATTACTAGTGGATGATCCTTGTTGTTGTTGTTGTTGTTGTTGCTGCTGCTGTTATGTCTGCTGATTGTTGTAGCTGCTACTTGACTTAATCACAAGTGCAATAAAATTATAATCAGCGGCAGCACTAAGTAAGTAAATTGCAGCCACAAATGTATGTAAACAGCAGCAACAACAATTACGAGAACCAACTGATAGATCTAGAGATGTGCGTATATACTCCTACTTACATATACGAGTATATTGTGTGTGTTGCAATACCACTTGAGCAAATCAGATTTCTCATGCCACACCGTAGAATCCTTAACGGCAGTTGCGATTGCATAGTGTTATTGTTGTTATTGCTGCTGCTGCTGCTGGCGTTGCACTCTCAAGTACCCACGCTCACTCACTAATGTGCTGCCAAACAACTTGATGGGGCGAACATTATCAACACAGCAGAGCACAACCACAGCCACAGCCACAGCAACATGCAACATGTCGTCGGTGGCACGGCGATTAATCGAAATTTGTGTGACTTGCGAATAAACACACTGAATAACAAGAAGAAAAAGACGGAGTTGCACAGGGTGCTGCAGACATGTGTACATAATAAATAAGTAACTCCCCTTCCTATCCCACATGCTGTCAACAGGAGGCTGCCACCAACTTCTCTGGTTCTTACATTGAGGTAAACGCACAAATTATGCCAGACAGACACTGAGCAAATATGATATTAATGCAATGCCATTTTTATGACCGTGAATTTGAAATTGAAAAAACATGTATGTATGTTGTTGCTTCTGCTGTTTTTTCGGTCAACTGTCCATTATATGTCGTGGTGATGTGTGTAAATGTGACAGTAATGGGTAATTTGTGCGTATCTATTAATAATATTTTCTGCAATGTGGCACAGATAAGTGAATAAAAATGTTTATATGCGCTCATAACTCGTATGTGGGCATACGTGTATTTTAATGGGAGCTGAAAAGTTTATTGAGTGGATAAAACAGTGCGTAGGAAACGAGTAAAATTGAGGTGGAGTACAGCATGTAAATTAGAGCAGCGAAATGACATATAATTTAGGCCAATTTACCGTTTCATGGCGTCAAATATTTTGTAAAGTATATTAAAAAAAATAAAATAAAAGAATAAAAAAAGTAAAATATAAATACAAAAATAAAATAAAATAAAAATAAGGAAAAAAAAATAAAATATAAATAAAATAAAATATAAAAAAATAATAAAATATAAAAAAAATATAATAAAAATATAAAAATTAATAAATAAAATAAAGAAACTAAAATAAATAAAAAAATAAACCAAAAAAATAGTTTAAAAATAAATTAAAATTTAACAAATTAAATAAAAAAAATAAAAAACTACAAAATAAAAAAAAACTAAAATTAAAAAAAAATAAAATTCAAAATTAAGAACAATAATTCAATAGAAATAGCAAGCTAATAAAAGAAAAAAACTTAGAAAAATTTAAAAAAATAACAAAAAATTAAATAAAAAATAACAAAAAATTAAAAAAGTAACAAAAAATTAAAAAAAAAATAAAGATATATACGTAAACAATAAAAAAAAACTATAAAAAAAAATATAAAAAAATATAAAAAATATTAATAAAAAATTTAAATATACATAAAAAATTTAAATATACATAAAAAATTTAAATATAAATAAAAAATAAAATATGAATAAAAAAATAAATAAAATATGAATGAAAAAAGAAATATAAATAAACAAATAAGACTACAAAATTAGACCTATAAATTAAAATTATATCAAAAAATAACGTTGAAAAAATATGATTTAATTGATGTCGTAACAATACTAAAAGAACGCATTCGCTTTATAGTGCAAGAGCATTTGACTATGAGAATTTTCGCGCCAATATCTGACAATGGATGAATCAAAACGATCGTCAACTGAGTGGGCAGTAACTGGTGAACCTCGTCCAAACACCCGAGAGAACTACTAATTTATCTAGAAAGGTTATGTCCGCGGTATTTTGGGATGTACATAGTGTAATATTCATCGGCTATCTTGAGAAGGAAAATACTATCAACAGTGAATATTATATTGAGCTCGAGTACCGAAATTAGAAAGAAATACTCGCGTATGGCAAAGAAATAATTTTTTTGTTCAATCTTACAAACCGTGTCACAATTCAGTTATAACAATCTCACAACTTCGTGAATTGAACTTTGAATTGCTCACACATTCATCTTACTAGCCAGATTTGGCTCCCACTAACGTCTAGTGGCTGTTCGCAGACCACAAAATGATGCGAGAAAAAATGTGAAAACGATTTCTAAAGATCATAAGCCACTTTCTGGTGAATTGATTTACATTGTCAATGCGAAAGTGTAAATAAAAAATAGATAAAATTCGTATTAATAGAAAATATATTCTTATATAAAAAATAAATTAGCCAAATTAATAAATCTCTAGAAATGACCTCATTTCGTTTTCCAAATATTTTACAACAAATTTTATGTTTGGTTTTGAGCTCGATGTCTTTTATATTTCAAAAATGAATATTTACGTAAATATGTAAAAATAAACAATATAAATAAATCTTTTTTTTTTTACTTGCTGGATATGCTTAAATTGTAGTCACTTTAAGAACAGAAATCTAGAGTGAATCAGTGGCAATAAAATATAATTGATTATGAGATTCAATGAAAAGATAAAAATTCCACAGATATTTACTAAAAATTTATGTTCGAACAATTTTACCATTTTTTGTGATTTTTTCTAAACTTCAACAACATAATTGCCTACAACAAAGCAGTTTTTATTTTTTTATTTTAGAAAAAATAAACTTTCTCCCCAGCTCTTCAGCAGATTATATTTTTAGTATCAAAAAATTATTTTTTTATACAAAAATAAGTATTAAATTCATGCATATAGTATACGTAGGTGTATTTATGAATCTTTTTAATTCAGTTGCCAGATGTTTTTAATTTTTTAAACGAAAAATTTTCAAACACAATGCGATTTCGATGCCTTGAGGGTCGATCATTAAAAATAGCATATGTTGCAAGTGGATAAAAATAAAGAAATAAGCAATTGAAAAAGAACAAAAAAAAAATGAATGAAAAAATTAAATAAACCCAAAAATTACAAAAACATTAAATAAATAAAGAAATAACTAAAAAAATTAAATAAAGAAAAAAATAAAATAAAAAAGTAAAAAAAATAGTTAAATAATAAAATTAAAAAAATAAATAAATAAATCCAAGATGAATAAATTAATAAATTAATAAGAAACATAAATGAAAAAAGTGAATAAATAAATCTTTTTTTTTTTAATAAAGGTAAACACGTAAAAATAAAAAAATAAAAAAGGCAAAGTAAAATAAATAAATTAAAAAATAAGTAAAAGGTGAATAACTCGAGAAGTAATCAAAACATAAATAAAAATTAAAAATTTTAAAAATTATAAAAAAATTATATAAATAAATAAAATTTTAAAATATAAATAAATAGATAAAGATAAATAAATAAAAAATAAAATAAGATATAAAAACATAAAGTTAAATAAAAATAAGCAAAAAATAACAGATAAATAAAAGGTAAATAAATAAAAAAATTAAAAAAGATAAATATAAATATAAAATAAAAAATTAATAAATAATAAAATTAAAAACAAAAAATAGAAAAATAGATGTAAATAAAAGATGAATAAATTAATAAATAATTTAAAAATTTAAATCAAAATTAAAGAGCGAATAAAAAAATCCATTTTTTTTAAGTAAGAGTAAATAAATAAAAAATAATATAAAAAGAAAAGAAACAAAGTAAATAAATAAGTTAAAAAATAAGTAAAAGGCGAATAAGTAAAGAAATAATTCAAAACATAAATAACAATTAAAAATTGCAAAACTAAATAAATAGGAAATAAAATAGATATAAAAATATAAAGTTAAATAAAAAAACAATAAATAAATTAAGAAATAAATAAAAGGTGAATAAATTAAAAATTATTAAAAAATATAAATAAAAATAAAAAATAAAAAAGTGAATAAATGTATACAATTTTAATACAATTTAAATAAAAATAAATAAGTAAAAAATAAAATAAAAAGAAAAACCACAAAGTAAAATATATACACATAGATAAGTAAATGAAATTTTTTTTAAATAATTTTCTTTACTTGATTGGTTTCTTTTTAGAATGTTTTATTTTAGTTTATTTTGTAACGTCGAGATTTTCCCCACCGACGAGTAAAATTCTTCTTTTTGCCATCAACGCAACTACTAAAAATAAAATGCGTCGCTACAACAACATTTCGAAACATTTTCTATTCAAAATATTGTTGCCAAATCATTGAGTACATTGTTTTTTTTTTTTATTTTTTACACATTCCACCGAGTAGTGAGAGTGCTCGTAAACAAATCAGAAACATACAGAAATAAGCAAAACAAACAAAAAATTAAAAAAGCGATAAAAATTACTATCAATTGCCAGAACAAAAGTAAAAATTACTTAATAAAAAAAAGAAATAGGTTTAAAATTTATTTAGCATATAAAACGTTTTCCCACATACTATTCTATTCTATTGCCTGTTTCTTTGAAGAAATTATTTTTAATTTCCCTTCGTTAAAAAATGTGAACGCGTAAATTCCTGCTGTGCTAATTGCAATTTAATTCTACAATTGTTGGTGGCGTTTGCCGGCAATGCATTGTAACTCACAGGCACACACCGTATCTTTGTGCCGCTGCTACTAGTGACGCGTTTCCCACTGGTAAAATAAGCATTGCGCATTAAGAGCTATTTCATAAATTGAATTTTTCACTATTTTCCCTTACAATGTCAACCCTTAATATATTTTGTAAATTTACACCGAATATTAAAGAAAAAAAATTCAATCGTTGTTCGTACTGTATATTGATCAAGTTGATATCAAATATCTATGTATGTATAATATAATACCTATATAAAAATCTTATGTTCGTTTGTAAAGATCTGCAAATCTCCAAATGTTACCGGGATTTACTTGAAATTTTTTGACAGCTTCTTTCCGTGGTTCCGGGAAAGGTTTATTCGAAAAAGTGGGAAATGGATCAGGGACCGAACTATTTGAAATATTCTTATTTATGGTTGATATTCGGTACATGAGTGGCTTAGGTTAATACTATAGGAGGTGGAGCAGTGATGGAACTATTCGAAAAACATTGTATTTATGGTCGATTTACTTGAAATTTGGTCCACAGGTGGCTGTTTGCTCCAAAAAAATTTTATTTATATATATACTATTTTTGCTTGACCTTTTTTCCGGGAACTAAATAGAACTATTTGAAAAAATATACATATTCATGGTTCGATTTAATGTTTTTTTTTTGTTTGGATTTGTTGTCTTGAAAGTTTGATTTGCTCGAAACCTTCTTTCTGGGAAAGGGATAACCGACAGATTGACAAAAATTATTATGATTTGGATATAAGCATATATCGTGCGTGATTTTGTTCGGATTAAAAGCAATTCGTATATGCCCAACTTGAATTTGTATTCTTATATACCCAACTTTGGCCTACGTCGAGACATTCGTCATTTTCTTCAGCAACGAAGAAGTGACCCACCCATACAAATAATAGTTTGATATCGTTCTTCACAATACCAATTAGAATAAAAATTGGACAAAATACAGAAAGCTACGGCAAGATGTGGCCGGGCCTGCTAGTCATTCTCTAATTTTTTTCACACACTAGAGGACATTATATTTCTTAAGTTGATATCTAAAATCATTCCAAAATTTTTCTTAAACTCTAGAGATAATGATGTTTCTCTAGTTGATATTTAACATCAATAACCATTTTTTCTTTTTTTATGAATTTGTCAACATATAATAACATTTCACATAAGGAACCATGAAGACATGCTGTTTAGGATTTGAGGATCCTAATTCCAATTTTAAAATTTCAGAAATTTAAATTCAGCTTGCCACCTACCTTGGATCCGGTTTTCCTTCAGCCTCACACTCGATGATGAATGGTTTATCACTTTCCTTATTTTGTACGGCAACTTTGAAAAGTAGCTCATCTGTGGGGGGTTGTTTTATAATACGAGGCGGTGAATTTACTAGAAGAGACAAAAACAAAAGTAATATAAATTAATTTATTTTATTACATGAATATTCATATACTCGTATGTATATTAAAAAGCAGAGCATATAGGAGCTTGATTTAAATTCTAAATTGGAATACATATGTATGTATATACTTCATTACAGAATTTCTAAAAATACATAAAATAAATACCACTAGCACAATCGTTCTATTTAAGCTACTAATAATTTATAAACCAATTAGAATAGAAATGAAAAATAAAAAGCATCCAACACAACCACTAGAAAAGATTCAGTGTGATTAAGTGAAATCATAATTTATATAAAACAAAAATCAGACACAGGGGATTGCTATACCGTGAGCAACGAACGTGAAAGTGATGGCGACAAAAATGTAGACAAAAAAAAATCATAGAATATAAAACCATTAGTCAGCAAAGAACTTAAATCATGAATGAGCCATTTCAGAATTTATAGTGAAAATGCATGAATGCAGTTTATACGTTGGGGCATAAAACTATGGAAATCACGACGACACATTGCAGAAATCCCAACAGCAAGGCAGACGGAAGAGAATGAAGAGCAGTGATGAAAGCAGAAAACAAACAAACAAACTGCATGTTTATAAAAATAAATAAAAACAATTTTGAAATAGAAAGTACATTCGAAAATATGCAGAGGCGCTTATGGATACCCTGTAGGAAAATAAATTATAGCAATTTAAAAAAAAAAAAAAATTAGTAACTATTTTCAAGTTTTTCATTACAAGCTGAAGGACTAACTACTGCCCAAACCCTGAAACTTCTTCTTCTTGTTCTTAACCGACGTAGGCAATGCAGATTTAGCAACAGCGCACCATTCATTCTTCCCTTTCGCTATTTGTCGAAATTTGGAACTACCAAGTACAGCCAGGCCCTTCTTCATCAAGTCTTTCCAACGGATTGGAGGTCTAACCCTTTGTGGGTGTTAATACTGGTTCCAAGATAGACGAAGTTATCTACAACTTCAAAGTCATGACTGTCAACAATGACATATATAGGAGCCGAGTGACGAATGCAGTGACTGTTCCTCGTTCACTGCCAGACCCATGCGTTTCGATTCTTTATTCAGTCTGGAGAAAGCAGAACTCTCGGCGCAGTTGTTGAGGCCAATGATGCCATGAATGATTGGTAGTAACCGGTTCCGAGAGGGCCTTTCCTATGCTAACGGAGCTTTTGGTGATGCTTAAGGCATAGTAGCGTAGAGGCAACTCCTTTTCGTGCTGTCGAGAGCTGTTTTAAAATCGACGAAGAAGTGGTATAGGTCGATCTTCTTTTCACGGGTCTTTTCTAAGATTTGGCAATGGTAGACTGACTAGACCACACACTTTGGGCTTTAGTCTTTTACCCAATTCGTTCGAAAGGGCCTTATTTGCGATATTTCAGGAGACTTATCGATTGGAAATTGCGGCAGACTGTGGGGTTCTTTCAGTTGCGCAGAGCACACTTAGGTACCAATCGTCAGGTATACTTTCCTCCGACCATATTTTGTAAAGCATCTAATGCATGCACCTTATTAGTTCTTCCCGGCGCTTTGTTGTTTTTCAAGCGGACGATTGCTGTTCGAACTTCTTCATAGTCGAGAATTGAAACATCTGTTCCATCCTGATGGATTGGGAAAAGGGGTTCGCCGTCTCCTGTTGTTCCATTTTCACTGCCTTTCAGCAGGTTGGAAAGGAATTCCCTCCCTAGGTTCAGTATGCTCTGGGCATCAGGCCCTGGATTAATTACTTAGCTACAATGAGGCAGACGGCATTTCATTCTTGTGGTTTTTTTTTCGTGTAGCAGGCTGCAAAGAATAAGTTTTTGCCTTATGCCTTAATTTCCACATTCGGAAAGCCACCCGTAATGAGAACTTTGATAGTATGGTATAAGATTATAAGAAAACTTTCAGACTTAAGAAACGTTTTTGAGGAGAGTTGGGTTTATTCTTAAATTTCTTTTAATAGAATGAAACTAAGAAACAAGAAATCCTGAGGAACGTCAGATAAAAAAGACCGCAGCTCGCAGCTCTAGATAGAAACCGAAACGAAGTGACTGTATTATCTGGAAAAATTTAACGATTTTGGCTAACAATCCACCTAAGTGGGCATTCCAAGCATCGTCTAATTTCATATTATTCAGCACTTCTTTTACTCGGCTCTTATTTTAGCCTATATTAATTATATTAAAAAGAGTCAATATCGACAACATCTTATCAAATTTCCTACCGGGGTATCCTACTCACATCCCGCTACTGCACTACTCACACACAACAGGTGTCTCTAAAAATATCGGCGCACGTTTTATTTTTTTTTGTCCGTCTTTTGCGTAAGAGAAGGTGTAAATGAGCCAGTTTGCTAATATATACAAGATCTTCGCTATGTATATTTTAAATAGAACTTGCACATTCAGCCCACAGACAAGCGGACACAAGACCCTCAGTTGGGAAATGCGGCCAACGCACACTTTCATGTGTGTAGACGTAGTGCTACTCGGTAAACGCGTAAACATATCTATTTTAAAAATGTTGGCATGAAAACCTACGGCATGGATGGTGCATATAAAAAGAATGTGAACTGCATGTCCACAACAATTACCAAAAAAAAAGAAAAGTAGGCCAAACCAACTATAGTCAGGTGGCATAGGTCAATTCTATGATGTGATGGGGGGAAGAAAGACTATTTAAACGAGACAAGGAATTATTTTAGATTTCGACGATCCATTGAAATATTGAGACGATTCCACTCACCTTCTTTTTATCATCACTAGGACTGGGAAATGATGAGCAATATCTTGTCCTCAATTTCATTTGGGAGCAATCAAGTTTGATAGAGTTGACTTTCAAGGCAGGGATTTTGCAACGATGGTCAACTGGGAATATAGTCACAAAATCTATATGCATGCTGATAGGTCAACGGTCCTCGTCGTCAATACACTAGCTAAAGCTGCGAAGCTGGAGATCTGAGATCTCGTTTAATTCCAAAAACACTGGATTTTTGGAAAAACAACATCTCGCGCTGCATGAGCATTCGTGAGTTTTTCGCCAACAATTTGGCTTATATTGTTTCACACCCAATGTATTCGCCATCCGCTGTTGATTCAGGAGATTAAACGAGAATCGCTGAAGGAAGACCGCTGAAGGCCACTCCGAACCACGCTTATAAAAAATGTTTCAAAAACTGGATAGAACTTTGAAGGCGATATATTCAGGAAAATAAATATATATTTTGAAATTTACAATAAAAGTCCACTTAGAAAATATATCCTTTCAAAGTTGTACTTCAATACTTGTTTAAGGTAAGGAAACTCTCTGACGCAAATTATAAAAACTCCAGCAGGGCCACTGAAATTTAAATTATCTGGGCTTCCGATCATAAGGACATAAGGGTTACGCAAAGGTTGGAAAATTTTCCAAGTTAGTAGAGACGGGGTTTCTGTTTTATACTGTCAGTAGGGAATATCCAACGTTGCAATAACGTAGCAAATTTGGAACATTTATGAATGAATAAGAAAAAATTACTTTATAAAAAGGTCAAACAGTCTTCTATCGACGAACATTGACCAAACTCTACAAGTGCAATATGTTGCAGAAGCGTGGACCATCCCGACATCTGATGGGTCGGCGACAGGAGTTTTCGAGATAAAGGTTTTGCTAATGATTTATGGACTTTGGAAAAAGGGATGGAACGATACGATACGATAGCATTGACTTAGTTCACTGAACGAAGAAACAGCAGTTTCGCTAATTAGGTCAACAGCTTGAAGAGTTTTCAACGCATTAACCGCTGGTAGACAGGAGAATTGGATGCACTTCCTTGAGCAGATGAAGACTCAGCTATAATCGCGTAAGCGGTGCTTACGCTTATCAAAAAGAAGGAAACAGTTTATCATTTTATCTGTGAGTGTCAAACTCTCTTAAATATTCAACAAATCGCACTTGGAAACCTTGAAAGGATGTTCACTGGACGCATCAAAAGCACGATAAAGTTTAAAAAGAGTCATGATTCGCGTCAAAAGAAATATAGGGTGGGCCATCTTCCGTTTGCTTTTTGAATTACGCCCTATTTGAGCTTTGGCTCCTTCAGTAGAAGATTGGCGGTTATGGTTAAGTTTACGATTGAAGAAGTTGGAAATATTGAAAAGCAACTTCCAAAATAGGAAGTCTTCAACTGAAATTATCAAATTGAAATTTTACGTCAAATGGGCTACTGATCTCATTTAACGCCGTTGAACTATTTTTAGAGGATCTGCTATGACTTGAAACTTGAAAATGAAGTCGACATCGCAGCCATAGCAGGCCTCATAATCAAAGCTGCTCTTGAAAATTTGGGTTGACACACAGGCTACAGCAAGGACAGTCCCGACTGTCTTTTGAATGAAATGATATTCTAACATTAAATGGAATATTGGGCATTTCAATAAAGGCAAACTCGTTTATTTATCTCTTTTGTAAAAATTTTAAAGCGCAAATTTTGCAAGACCCACCAACGATAGTGCACCGAAATTGCGTTACCAGCTCCATTTGACCCTGGGATGAATAGTTTTTGAACAGCACAACTACCTACCTGCCTAAATTAATTGATTAGATTAGCACAGTCTTGGTTGAAGCCTCAGCCAACTGCAGAACTTTAAGAACACCAAACTTAACCTCTCAAAACTCGCTTTAATTGGTTGTTGCAAAACTGAAGGACAGACAATACCTCTTCTTCAACTAATATTCCCAATTATTTTCATTTGCTTCGTTGTAAACGGTCTGCCTTTTGAATGTCAAACATGACACGAAGCAAAGTCATGAGATGAACAGAAAACAACCTCCACACATACATATGTCTTGCACATAGATACTACAGAGGACAGCATTGAAAAACAACAACAACAATAGATATATGAATAAAACCTGAATTTGCTGCACAATAGATTAATTTACCGCTTACACTTTTGCATAGACAAAGGGCGACGGAGCTAAAGAGCTGAGCATAAACGAACGAAGATGAGTAGTATGAGGTGGAGAAATGATGATGGCAGACAGACTCATACAAGATGTTTGGAAATTGAAATCATATACTCACATATACATATGTATGCATACATGTGCTTGTAGGTAAGCAAAGCTCCAATGAAAATGGCGTCATGCCACAAATTACAAGAAAATCGTGGACAATCATTTGTCTTCGTTTTTTTTTTTTTTTTTTTTTTTGTTTTTTTGAGAGAGTAGACACGTGTAAATGTAAGTACATACGACTATGTATGATATGAATGTGATGGCGGTGAAATGAATGAAGCATGAAATAGGCGGTACGCTGCATGTTTGCTTTTGACGTACTGACTGACTGAAGACTAAAGACTGATAGTAAACTCTGCATATTATGGAGAATTGAAAGTCTAGCATATATGTAAATAAATGGGTAATATGTAAAATGAGGTTCCCGTTAGTGCAATAACTGCAGCAACAAGAAACCTTAATGATTTAATGCAATGCATGCATCTGAATGTGGTTTACGCGACCACCGCAAACAGCGGGTATGGCGAGGTAAGGCAAGAAGAGTGGCTTATATGTACAAGAGTTTTGGCGCTGAAGTGAAGGTACAATGATGAGGCGCAATAAATAACATTTGTTAAAGATTTTTTCTTTGCATTTCTAACAAATCATGCAGTAGGTGAGAAAAGTTATTGTAAATTATGACTAACTTTCACTTGATGGGCAAGCATACAAAGAAAGAAAACCGAAAGAAATTACAAGAAAAAGGCACATTTTTCATAGAGAGAGATTTCGAGGTTGGAAGGCGAGAAAGACAACAATCAGACAAATTTTAAAGAAATTAATGAGTGTTGAAGTTAAAACTAATTAAAAATTTGTCTTGTCAAAAACAGAGTTTAATGACCCGGGAATTTAAGAAACCAAAGAGGCCCAAAATTGACAGTTTACGAGGTATTGAGAGCGAAGCGCATAGACGAAACAAGACGAAATATCAATTGGCATGAAATAAGTAGCTATTGATATTCATTAGCCCTCCCTTTACTAAGTAGGATCAAGCTCTATAAGGCGTTCACCATTCCTGTACTGTTGTATGGTGCAGAAGCGCGGACGATAACCTTTATAAACCCTCTTCTCGTGAATGGAGTACTCGGAATCCAACTACCATCCATAGGGGATGATGAGCTCGAACTGCCCCTCGAGACCCGAGTAATACTGGCACAATTAAGACTTGCACAGAGTAGTAGGCTAAACATCTACATAACCAGGCTTGAACCTGATATATCTAAAGTTTGTCGCAGATACAATCAGTTTCAGCACAAAACTAGCCAACTCAATACATGCCCATTCAAACCAACTCTAATCTCAATGACTAAAACTAATTTTGCCTACTCCTAGTCAAGGTTGAGCAAGACGATACAGCCAGCAACTACGATGAGTCGGCATTAGAGATAGGTTTTACCAAAGATTTTTAATTAAGAGACAGCGGCTGTGCTATGTTCTATGGTTCGGATGGACCTCTGAAAGTATTTGATGCCGTACCCACCGGTGGAAGCAGAGGAAGAGAAAGGCTCCCACTACGTAGGGAAGGTCAGATGGATGCAATCCAATTAAGAAGTAGAACAACAGGCATACAGAGCTCACGTTTGATTCGACGAAGACTCAATATAAAATTTTTAATAAATACAATTTCCAGACGTAAAACCAGTTTATAGTTTAATCGGTTAAATCGATCAAAAATACGATTTTAGCTTGTTTTGATGAAAGCTGTACATTCTGAAAATGTTTTCAAATCGTTTTAGAAGTAACCAAGAACAGCAAAAATATGATAAGTGTTACATGAATTTCCATTCCTTCCACTATTAAGCAGAAACTTGCCATGAGCGGGAATTTTCGATCGTGGAAATGGTAATATTGGGAGGTCCTACTGTATTCTCGAAAGATGTCGTTATTGATGCACTTGATGATGTTGGTATGTCTTCTAGACTGATTAGTGATTAACAGAGGTGTTTAATTTTCCACACGAAAAGGATATCGGGATTAAATTTTGTTGAGAAAATGGGGATCCACAGATTAAAGTAGGTATCTAGGATATATATTTTGCTCCTAAAGGGAGTGAGACGGGCGTAATTCTGCTACTGGATAAGAAGTCCACGTCGCATATTCTGGAAATGTTAGCACCTTTTGCGTGGGATTCATCAAGAGTAAAAAAAATGTAGTTAAATTAAAGAAATTTAGTTAAATTAAAAAGAATGTAGTTAAATTAAAAAAATGTAGTTAAATTAAAAAAAATTTAGTTAAAGTAAAGAAATGTAGTTAAATTAAAAAAAAATGTAGTTAAGTTAAAAAAAAGTAGTTAAATTAAAAAAAAATCCACTTAATTAAACTATGGTATGGGCTCTAATATAGTATTTTCGACGATAGTAGGACCTTTGCTAGTAATATCATATTAAATTCCAGATCTTGATGTTCGAGGAACGATTTTAAGTTTCATAGAAAACAAATTTCGATAGGTACTGAGCCAAAGTGCTTCATATACATATATAGGAAGTATAATTCTTCCTTCAAACACGATTTTCTTATTACCAATTATTATCCAACTTATCGAGAACTTACTGTATATACTAAATTATTCATATATTTATATCTACTTCATTCCATTGCATTACATCTATTCAAATATTTATTATTATGTTGTGTACTTACTTTTACTCTCTGCATTTGCTGAGCTCAAAGCAGCTACCAGCAGCAGGACGGCCAGCATTTGTGTTAGCCGACCCATCCTGTGGATATAGTCTGACTACTGTGTTGTGGAGTGGATGTAGATATCTATATATATTTATATTTTATCCCGCACGTAATTCGAGCAGGATACTTCTGGTGATATTCCTTGTTTGTTGCTGTGGTCTTTATTTATTTATTTGCTTGCTCTCCTTCGAAGTCGGTTTGTATAAAAAGAGTAAGCAATGTCTGTCTGGAATGTTCAGTCTATGCAAATATATAACTAAGTGCAGACGTGAGCATGGACATTTGTAGATGTGATTGTAGAAAAGTATTCGTATTACTTATATATTATATATGTATGTGTAAATCTAATACAATCCATCCATCTAAGCTTCGCACAGCACGTCCATGCACTACTAACTAAATGAATGAATGTCCTTGGGAATAACTTTACACTTATGCAATTTTAATAAATTTGAAAATTAAACCTAAATTGAAAAAAAAAATACAAAAATACACATAAATAAATTTGAAATGGAAGATGTTATTGGGGGATGTAATTCACTTAAGCACAAAACACTATTTCGAGTATGTCGGATTATGTAAGCGCGTGTGAGAGCTGAAATGAAAGAAAGAAGAGAAGAGAAAAAATTATTATTATTAGAAGGAAGCATTTTTTTAATTTATATAATTATATAATAATTAATATAATTTAGTATTTAAGTTCAATTAGAGAAAAAATAATTCGCTGTCTCCATGGACATGCCTCACACACGTTGATATTATAAATTGAGGGCTCTATCTCGGATAAAGAATTCAGCCTAGTGGGTTTTCTGGATATTGAGGGTACCCTCAACAATATAGCGCCTGCTGTTACTTCTATCCTGATTTGACTTGGCGTTAATTCTAGGAAGATGTCTTTTATATGCTCGGATGCTGGGGCGTAATGCGGACGATCTGGAGGTTATAGTGAATGACACAAATTTTATGTGATATCATGCAGAGCGGATACCAATGCTCTCTGGAACGGAGTTGCGCATTACTGAGCCTGTAAAACACCTGGGACTCATCCTCGGCAGGAAAATAAGCTAGTCCCAGAACTCAGAGGATAGGATGGGATTGTAGTCTGGTGGCTAGCACTCGAGAAAAAATTAACTGTCTCCAAATTCTATAGAGTGCAAGAGAAGTGCTCCTGTGTATCAGCGGAGCACTTCTGATGCTATGAATGCCCTTTTAGACCTACTCCACATTCACATTATGAGACTACACAATGCTGCTTGCGCCGCGGTGGGACTACAAAAGGTGTCTGAGTAGATAGTAATAAATCACAGCATACCAACATCTGAAAAAGATTCAGTCTACCAGAAAAAACAGATGACTGCATATCATTCACTGACTTCACCACATACATGAGGCTGTCAATTGTCTCAGCTCACAGGTGTTCTCAGAAAATCGTATCCATACTTTTTCGGATAGCCAGGCTAAATTAAGAGCTCTTTATCTGTAACAGCATATAACGTGTGATGGCTAATGGATGCGTGGCCACAGTAACATACCAAACGAGCTTTCCATCATAGAAGAGTTTGAGCATGCCGCTATCCACTTGTAAGCCCAATATAAGAAAGTTATTCATTAAAGATGCTAACTCAAGATGGAGAAGTCTCGAAGTGTGTAATGTGACCAAGACAATATAGCCAGAATGGAACGGAAGAAGGTCACATGAACTTATCGAGCTAAAAAGAAAGGAGATATCTACAGCTAAAGAGCTGCGTACAGGGCATATTCTATTGGCACGCAGAGGTTGGGCGTATCTTCTAACGACTAGAAAAGATGCAGAAAAGAACCTGAAACCTTAAGGCACTTTCTCTGAAAATGCCCCGCACTTTGGATGAGTAGGTTGTAGCCTCTAGTGGCGACAACCTTTGGGGGCCTGAGCGAGAAAGTGGGTGCTAAGACGCGACGACCGCTCAGTTTTGCCGTGTGGCAGAAGCTAATAAAACTCGTAAAAGAGAACAAGTCTTGCGGTAGTCTTTATATCTTTCATGACCATATCTATTTTGTGGTATTTCATTTTTTTCTTAAATATTATTTCTTATATCTGAGTAAATCGGTTTTATGTGGGCTATATGATATAGTCCTACGATATCGATGATTTTTAGCGCCAATATGTAATTTATCATAAGTGTGTAGAATACCAAATTTTACGCCCTTCGTTGGGTTTTTTTTTTTTTTTTTGACAAATTTATGACCCAACAATTGGAGGACCTACAGTTTATTCTAGGCCGTGTCTGAAACGAACGATGGATTTTACTAGGAGCTATGTATTTCATTTCAGAAATTCATTCCGAGCGCTTGACATCCCCTGCCTAGGTGCGACCGAAATTAGAAAAGTTAACTTGCCATAATTTTGGATGTTGGTCGGACAAGGGCTCGGCCCATGGCCTCCCAAATGGTAGTTCAGTTCTTTCTGCTAACCATTAGGCTATGGCTGCCATATAAATCAGTGCGAATTCAGTGCGTAGGAGCGAGAGGCTCCAGTAGATGAACGTTTCTCCACAGCGAAGTTACTCAGCGTGTAGTTAAGGGAAAGGCTATGTGACCAAAGATGACACCCTGGAATTTATGAGAGCTGTCCCGTTAGGAGTTTTCGAGAGAACGCCTTGGGAACGCCGAATACACCTGTCGATGGAATGTTAAACTGTACGAGTTATATGACGACATTGACGTAGACATGTGGCCTGGATCCATCAGTCGATTGACGGAAGATGTGTTTCCAGAGTTTTAGATTTGCGGACGTTTCAAGAACCTAACATCAACTCGGAACCCTATCTTATCGAAGTGAAGATACGTACAAACCACTATGCAAGAAAGAACGCCCGTCAAACAAACATAAAGAAAACAGCAGACAACCAGCCGGTTTTCTAAACGACTTGCACTCCTGCTCTCTGAGTGCACCCATCAGCAACTCGATATAAGGGAACTGTGGAACAATGTCGGAAAGAGTGCTGATACGAAGAGGAATGTCGTACTGAATCTTGAAATGATTTATCTAAAGCTACTCTCTAGAGTAAATGAACTGTCTTTATCTAAAGCCACTGTCTACAGCAGACGAACTGTAGGTAAAAGACTGTCTCATGTATTAGTCTTCCAATTAAAGTCCTGTTCTGATGTACATAATATTCAATCCTACCAGTTTTCAACTTACTTTTCGTTTATTATGATCAAAAATAAGACGCTTGAGCACCAACTACGCGCTCAGGTAAAAAAAGAAGCTATTTAGCTCACCCAAAAAGCAACAAAGCAGCCAAGCCCCCATAAAATTTCGCTAAACAAAAGCGCACATTAATACCGCCCGAGTGGGTAAGTAGTTATGGAATTATGCACAGTAAGCTTCGAATGTCTACTCTGTGAATGATGAAAGGGTCTGAAAAATCGGAAGGAAGGGAGGAGGAAATATAAAAAGTGCAGCTCAAGCAGTAAACAAAAATAGAAAAATAAAGAAATGCAAAAAGAAAAGCAATCACCTATTAATAGACAACGAAGTCAAGTTAAACAAGAAAAAGCGAAAGCGAAAAATTAAAAGAAAAAGCGAAGATTAAAAAACGAAAATCTGTATATTTCACAAACGAAGAGTTCTCGAACGTGGAATGTGGAAAAAATTGCATATGTTAATTCAATTAGCACTTGAAAAGAAAAGTAGAAAAGTAGAGTAAAACCAAGAGTCTAAATGACAGAAGAAAGCCAAGATGGCAAAGGGTTGGCATAAGGCATGCGCTCTTTGAAAGCGCCGCCGCCGCTACGAAGAAGAAACCTCGCTAGAATAGTGTGCCGAAAAAAACACGCACAGAAACGAATCAGAACGGCAGCAAAGATCTCCTACTCGCCAGACAGTTGTGAAGCGGCTGGAAATTTTTCCATTATGAAATAAAATAATTTTTTTTAATTATTTCAATTAAAAAATTGGTGAAAAATAGAAAGTCTTGCTGTCGCTAGTGATTCGTAGTAGTTTGATTGCGTAGAGCAGGGTAGTTAGCAGAGGATTTGACACACAAGGAACGTGGCACGCTGAAGTAAGTGTGGACCGAGGAATATTTTTTTTTTACTACGTATGGAAGGCTTAATTTTTCAGAATTAATTTTCAGTTCAAATTGCCAACATGGATTTGAAGAATTTATGCCAGAACATCGACATTAGCAGCCTACGAGGTATGTATGTATGTATGTATGTAAATAAGTTTGCCAGAAAAGTCGCAATGTGTTACGTGGCACGCCTGTGTATGATGCCACGTCGAGTGTCATTCAATGCCACCGAAAATCGATACTTAATTGCGAATTTTTTCGCAAACGTCAGCCATTTGTGTTGATTCCACCTCGCATCCGCCTGCTCCCACACTAAAACCTACGCGCTTAGATTGTATATAAATCCATTGATTAAATAATTAATTCGCTTTCTTTCCACCGCTTTTCAGCACGCATACCCTCATTACCAGCAATGCCGCAAATTAAATTGCCAAAGTCATTACCGAAATTGCGCTCACGTCGCATATTCAGTCGTTCGCGTGAGGACCTAAGTCGTAGCGGCAGTAGTAAGGGCGCAACGTCGAAGGATCAGCAACTACAGCAACCTGGCGTACATTTGACATTGAGTCGTCAGCCGCCACTGCCGCCGCCCATACCGCCTGCTGATTTTATCAATCACTCACCGTGTCACATCTCGACCGTCTCGTCACTGATGCAGCAACAACAGCGTGGCGATTCACAACGCGGCACCTACCGTAGTGCCTGCAGCGTGGATGATGATTATCCATCGCCGCGGCAATTTCAAGCACCCAGACGTCACTCACGTCCCATCAGCCCGATACATACGTCAATGAATGATGGCGGCGGCGAGGAGACAGTTGTGAAATTGTCGCTAACCGAAAAGTTGCAAAAAGGTTATAAGGATATCAGCGAATTTCGCTTGAGTCACATTTTTGCCAAGAAAACGGTGGTGCGTAAGGACGTCATACAAGTGGATCACTATGTCGAACGTTACAATGAGGAACGCGCGTGTGAGCAGGCCGAACAAGAGAGACGTGATCATAAAATTGCTGATAATTATCGTTTCAACTTCAAAGTTTCGCGACAGGACACAGATAATAGTAAGCGGAGCATGAGTTCGGAAGAAGCGCCTGAAGAGGCGATGGGTGAGCATGCACGTAAAATGCGTGAGCAGAGCGAAGATGAAAGCGGCATGGAAGTGACGCCCCCACCACGTAAGACGGGCATCGCATCAACGCGTTTCGCGCGCGTACGTAATCCACCACTCGAGCAACATTTAGACTATGAGAGTAATAACGAATTGGACGAAGACGAAGAAGTACCTGCGCCGAGAGGCGTGTCCCAACAGCAACGTAAGTCGAAAATGGAACTAAGCTCCCCTGAAAGCATGTCCCAGGAGCCCGTAAACAGAGGCGCACTAAACAAATTGCGTCGCATGAGCAAGAGTAGCGAGGGAACGCCTGAGCAGGCGGCGGAACGCAAGCGACGTCGTGCGCCACTCTCTCCGCAACAATCCGAGGAAAAAAGGGAAGCACCAGTCACAACAGAGAATGAGCATAATCCACTTAGTGCGTTAAAACAGAATATTAAACGTTTCTCGAAATCGATAAGGCGCGCACACGAAGCTGATGGTAGCAGCGGCACTAAAGCAGAGGAAACAGATGGCGATGGCACGCCGAATAAACAAGAGACTAAACAAATTAGTCGTACGGAGAAGTTAGCCGCACGTCTACGCCGATTCGCTTCACATGATGCGTCCACCGAGAATTTAGATGAAACAACACCAAAGAATACCGAAGAACAGCGCTCACCCATACGCGCAGTTATTACAAATAAACTGCAAACTTGGAAGAAGAGTTTTAAGCGCAGACCGAATGAGGCCGAGGCACAGACCGGCGATGAGACCACACCTGAACATGGTGTCGCTGAGGAGGGCAAGCGTTCAGACACACTCATGAAGAAGCTACGAAATATGCGACAACGAAAACGCGCAAACTCTACAGATGATCTCGATGCCACTGAAGATGAAGAAGGTCGCAACACACCAACAGCGACCACCACCAGTAAATCCAAAGATGTAAGCTCCCGTAAGACGGTGAACTTTGAAGCGCGCTTCGAGCAGGCACGTAAGCAGACTTTCAAAAAGATGAATGAGAAGATGCAACAAATAAAGTTCTTTCATAAGTCGCAAGAGAATCTCGAAAAGGACGATGGTGCTACAATCCAGAAAGCTGTTGGCAGACGAGCAGAAATGGAAGCTGCTGCCGCTGATGAGGAGTCAGAGGACGAACGCACGGTTTATGTGCGACCACGTACCGCTGCAAGACGTGCGGCAGCACGTGATACACCCAGTGACTCAGAAGAAGAACATCAAGGACTGCAGCCACCAGATGAGCCGCTTGCCGAAAGCTTCGAGACCACACGTCACGAATACGACTACAATGGCGAACACATACAACATACACGAGCACTATGGACTACAAAGAATTTACTCACCGACTCGCTGGATTCCGAAATGGACAACGAGTTTCCACGCGTACTCATACACCAAGATAACTCGGATCAATTTGAGTCGACACTTATAATAGCAGTAACACGGCCGGCGCCATCGACGCCCATCATAGAGGAAATACACGAAGACGTGCCGAAAGTGAAACCACCCAGACGGAGCCGTTCACCAAGTCCCGGCAGTAGTTGCGCAGAGTGGATACCAAATAATGAAATTATATCAACTTTCCTCGAAATAACGCCACCTAGTCAGCGACGTCTGTCGGCAGAGGCCATACTACCAGCGCCACGTGGTCACACACGTAAAATGTCCATGGATTCCAATTCCGACTCAGACTCTTGGATACCTGAGAATGCACGCAACAAAAAGCTTGGTCAGCATAGCAAGGAAGATTCAGTGGAAGCGAACTCAGCGGTGGCACTCAACAGCATCGACGAGCAGGAAGAACCGTGGAAAGTACACCAACACGCCTACTGCGAGGAGAAGCTCTACAAAGCCAAAAGTATCGATATATTCGAGGCGAGTGTGCGTAAAGGCGGCGCTAGGGCAGCATTCGATGACTTCGAGGAGGAGCTGCGTGACGAGCCAATACTCAGAGTGCCGCAGAAGCACATAGATTCGTCGTTTGAAAAGGATAGCAGTGAAGAGCCATTTGCCGCCGACGATGACAATTCCTCGCGTGTGACAAAGATTTCGGTGAGCGTCATACGCGAAGAATGTGAGGAAGTGCAGGAAAATTTGGTGTCCAAAGAGGAAATAAAATTACCAGAAGAGACCGTGCGCCCTGCTTGTGAAAGTGAAAATGAAAGTTTAATTGCAAATATAGATGAGGATGAGCAGAGGCAGCTAAGTGAAGAAAAGTACTACGAAATAAAAGCTAAAGATAACGATGACGACGACGACGACATTGATGACGATGAAGATGATAGGCCACCGTCCGCGACGCCATCGCCACCGCCGTCTATGTCGCCACCACCACCACCGTTGCCATTACGGAAACCAATATTACTTCCGGCAAAATCAATTGAAGAATCACCACCAGTGCCTACCACGAAGCCACCAGCGCCACCAGCTAAGCCACCACCACGTATACCTGATCGTACACCGTCTATGACACGTATCGCTAAGCCACTGGTAAAGACCTCATCCTTACGCCTGGCATACAACGAACAAGTGAAGCCATCCGACGTGGGCAAAGTGAACAAGCTCATTTCACGTTTCGAGACACCACAATCCAAAGTCACACAACGACCGCGCGTCATACGCAGACGTTTGACACGCGACGAGTCCGAGGAATACACAGACGACGAAGATGATCTGGAGGAAGACGATGAAAGTGAGCAAGAAAAGGACGCGAATTCCGAACGAGAGCGCGATATCACGCCAACACCAACAAATACGCCGCGTATGTTGTCGTTAGAATCTGACGCAGAGAACTTATCAACACGTTCTACACATGACGCTAATCCGGTGACTAAAACCCAAAAAGCGAGCGCAAAATTGGAAGAAAAGAACACTACACCAACAAATCGTAGAAACTCGGGTAACGGTAATCAACCGAGAGTGTACAGTGATCTACCGCGTATAACGCTAAATTTCGATAACAATTCCAATTTGGATTTGAGCTGTGCGAGCTCTGAATATGGCTCGCCGCTAGAGTATCCCTCCAGCTTGATTGGTTCGACCGAAACCACGCCAATACCAGAACGCAGACCGCAGGAGGTGCAGAACTTGAGAAGTGCCGAACGTAGTCGACGTTCAATGACGCGTGATGACGATAAATTCTTATCTTTCGACAGTGATGATGGTACGTATGTGCATTTTTATGCTGAGTTGATTTAATTTTGATCAGATTTCTACAATTTCCTTGCAGAAAACAGCTACTATTCGATCAGTTCGTCCGGCAGCAGTCGTTATGTAGTGGAGATTTGAGATTTTCAAAGATGATCTGAGTGTTCAGTGTGTAAGAATATATGTATGTACTAATGTTATGCAGCGGTCCACTGTGGCGAGGTCCAATGTATGTATAGATAGTTCTAAATGTGTTAGATAATTGCTTAAAAGCTACTAAAATCCATAGGAGCCTAAGTTTGAGGCAAAATATAAATATTCCAAACCGAATTGTTAAAAATCACATAAAATACAATAAAAAAATGGAAGATGTTGAAGAGAAGAAATCGAAAAGTTTTTGAAACATGATTATTGGAATTGTTGATGTACGTATGCCATAACTAGTGCCCTATCGAGGGGGGTCTATACTTAAGACGTATACAAATTTCATTCTCAAACCCGAGTCTAGTACTAAATGAGGTACTAGACAAGGCGGCTCTCTTTTATGTGATTTCTTTCACCTAATGCTGGGGAATATAATAGAGGATGTTGTTGTTGTTTTAGCGGCCTCCTCAACCTCCGCAAGGACCAGGTTAGTCGTCGTTGTCAGATAACGAGAAGTCCATGAAATGAGCTGATTTGACGGGATCAGAAAAGAAGTATTTCAGACAAGTGGGTTTGGTTTAAGTGGGCATGGGTAGGAGTTGAGCATCCTTGCGATGCAGCTGTTCCTCTGTTCAAATCGGTGCGCCATCTTTTAAGTCGGTAACGTCTATTCTCACATTTCCTGATCATCTGATATACATCAGACTTCTTTTTGTGGGGTTATTCGAAAAGAAAAGTGTGGGACAGCAATCCTCGAACCATTGAGAAGCTCAAGACAAACATTCATGCCAAAGTTATCGTTATGCCGCCTGAGTAGCTGGAAAAAGTACTGGAAAACACAGAAAGTGGCCGGTTTATTGATTTTGTGCTCAAGAAGTAGTCCAATAGAAAGGCCAACAAAGGAAGACCAGCTTAAATAATATCTCATACACTCCTAATTTATGGAACAGAAGCGTTAACGTTGAAAATAACCGACGAGTGAAATTTGACAAGCCACAGTCATACCAATATTAGAATATTATTAGAAGATTCCATATACAAGAAATGTCGGACTACTGCACTAACTTCACAGACTTCTCGAAGGACTGAAAGGTGAATACTCCGAATAGAAACCAACATATGCTGGCTCGACCATTTCATATACGATCAAAACTAGGCAACAGAGCCGTTAGTAGCATCTACTCAGAGGAGCGAAGGATTAAAAAAGATTTTTCGTCTATCGCATCACTTTAGGGTTTTTCAAGCAGAACTGGCTATTATTGTCTGTTGCTGTTTATTGTCTGTGTTTAATGGTACCCTCAGTGAAATGTATGTCGAATCTTTTCGAATAGCCAAGCAGCACCGAGAACCTTCTAATTTGTTACAAATAAATCAAAAATAGCTCCAACGGAAGAAAGAAGAAAAAGAACGTGAAACTTTAAGATAATCTCTATTTATCGGTTGAATTGGCGGGTGAGGACTATTCGGTCGTTTAGCAGTCTAAGTGAGCTGTTGGTCAGCAACCAGTTCACCCTAATCTATTCCAAAGGATATTCAAACTGCCTAAAGTACTTTTTCGCTAGCAAGGAATAATTTGGCAGCATACAAGCCGAGAATTTTGAATATGTCTTATGTCTTATCGCCTCTCAACTCGTTCACTTCTTGTACGAGTACGAGCTGGAAATTTTCTGGGTTCCTACCTCTGGTAACCCCCCAAAAAATATGTTTTATTTTTATAAAATAAATTAAGAGAAAAACCAAAACCATTCACATAATCGCATAATCAATCGTTAAGACTCGGTCACAGCACAGCTGTCGATAATCGTCTGATAATCTAGTATTAACAAACAATATAATTAATGTTAATTAAACGCTTACAATCGAACAAAATGTTCACAGTGTTTAGGCAATACAGAGCATATGTGCCTCAAATCATGAATTATAATTTATGCCCCAACCCCGGCTGTTGTAGTGGCACTCAACAAACCACAAATTAAATTAGCACCATTAAATGAAAGCAAAATTAAAGAAATATTGCCACAGAAGGATGGACAGAAGGATGCCATTTAGAATTGTTTAAGCACGTGTGGAGAGCTGAAAAAAATTAGAGCGAAAAGGGATGATTAACACAGTTTACGGCTGACTATCGAAGAGCGACATATACGAGTACAATATAAATTTAAAATCTATATTATAAATGCACACATTTTAAAAAACTTGCGAAAGACACACTGAAGCGTAGAGATGAAAAGAGGCAGATATATAGGTATTTTTTTTTTTGTTTCCACGCAAGTCCTGCTTGACTGTTATAAAGTCACAATAGGGGGCCTGAGCGAATATGTTTGATAAGGATCTTGCCTTTTAATTTTAACTGAAGATACAGGATGTTTTTAAATTCAAAAATTCAATTAAAAACCATCACAACAACCCTTAAGTTTCAATAAAAGCAAAATGAAATCGATACAGTGATTTTAGTTGCAGTGATCTTTTTTTGCTTTGTTGGCTTTTAACCGACAGGGGTGGGATAAATAAAAATATAAACGGTATATAGGTATAGTGTATACAAACTCATAAGTTGCATGACGTCCCAGCAGTGAAATTAACTATTGAAAAATTACTCTAAATACTAGTTCGTTAGGCAAGGCCAAATAGTCGGGCAAACGTTTTTTTTTTTCAATGTAAGCAGCTGTTATTGAACACTGAGTTTGATAAGCAGTTGCTTATAATGAATCAAAAATCTGTTCACACTGGCACTCAATTAACTAATTGAGAGTATATTAACAATAAAAACACTATTCTCAACAAAATTAATCTCATAGCGTTAACAATTAGGCGGCAATCCAACAGCCTTCTTACGGTTAAAGAATTTTAATTGAACGCTTTTTTATTTTGTGACAGAAATACATTCAAAGATTGACATTTCTACCGAAGAATCAACTTTTTTTTAAATTTTGGATGTTGATCGGCCCGGGACAGGAACCCATGACCTTCTGCATGGCAGTGCGCACTACAAACCACTCGGCTACTGCTGACAATAGTATTTTTCTTAGACTAAAACGCTGTTCATATTAACATTCAATTAGCTAATTGAGATCATATCAACAATTAACACTTTATTTAATTTAAAAAAAGCCTCAAGGCGTAAAAATGTGTTTATAAAATTTCTAATTTCATTTAGGGTTTAAAATGGATTTATAAAAATGTGTCTTATACTGCAGACTGGGCTATCATTGGCTTCAAGACCTTTGGGGAACTTTTAAATTATCCAATTATCCTTTTTTCTCAAAAAAAACGAGAAAAAAACATTTTCTAATCAAAAGTTCCTTGTACTGTCAGAAAAACTCCACACAAGCACTTTTTACAAAGTATAGAGACAGTACCAGCTGATAAACATTAATTGTTTCAATTTAATTAATTCTGTGTGAACACTATAATCAATAACAATTAGAGCTATAGATACCCAAGTATCGAGCTGTTCTTTAGCATTTAAATGGTGTTTATATTTTACATAAATTAAATATATAATTAAAAATTAAAAAAGAACCAAAACTGTTGTTCAAAATGCTCGAGATCATGCTGTAAAATTTTCGAGCAACAACTGTGCGAGTATTCATTGCTCGACAATATTCGAAAAAAATTCTTGTGCTCCAGTAGCGTTTGGGTATTTTTCGAAGTAGTATGGCTCCCGTCAGGAAATTCCCAGTGTCACACTAGTACCCTTTCAGATCAGCTTGCTTTTTCACTGCGGATTTCGTGTAAGCTGATTAATAAGAAAAGTTATGTAGCATTAAGGCGCCGAAATTCGTTGACGTCACATGCTAACTACACGCGCCTGCGCCAACAGCCAGCTGACGCTTTCTTATATAGAGAATAGGGGTTGATGATATCACTTTGTAATGACTGCGAGCCACGGAAGTACGGCATAATGCATTTTTCACATTTAGTTTTTTTTTTTATTTATTTATATGAATATATATATGTGTACGAGTTTATGGACTTCTATGAAATTTAGCGCAGGGTCGTCATGCTGCGACGCGCCCGTAGGCAGGAAGGCAAGCACCCACAACCAACTGCCAACGAGAGAGTGAGCGGTCTAAATGTCTATAAAAAGCACATACATATGCACATTTATTACGGACATATACACGTATATATGTATATCGTTGGCCCATGAGTGTTGTATCATGCTTTTAATTGTTAATTTATGTTAATTAATTAACGGTCAACTGGACAGGCGTGCGATAAAAGCAAAAAACACGTACAAACTTTGTACAAGTAAATATATCATACACGTATATCGACACACATATTTACCTCATCATGGTCAAGAATTTTTCAAATGAATTTTGCGCGCTCGATAGCTGGAAAATAAATAATAAGCTTGTCACTATCCGCCAGTTCTTTAGTTATTATTAAATACAGATCGCTTATTCGTAGAATACACGTGAATGGAGGGTGATTTTATTTGAGGGTTAGCAGTATCCACGATAAATTACAACCCAAAATCAGTTAGTCTATCTATTTTTTCCTTCTCTAGGTTAAGTTAAGTTTGGCAGTCCAGTTCCTGAGCTGGCGAGTTATAACCTACTACTCAACGAAACACAAATACCCAAAGACATCACGCCTTAATATCTAACAGTATAATATTGGGATAGTGCTTGTTTCCGCTTCTGTGGAGCTTTTTGGGAGTAACCGGCAGAACATTTTTCCACCTTTACCCGACCCATCAGTGCAGAATTAATTTAGTTAGCAAAGGAGCCAATTAGTTTATGTAGAGATCTGTATATTTAGCGATGAATTCGAGGCTCAGCAGTGTCCCACTTGTACAGACTTCGAATCGAACAGAATCCAAACATATGTGTCCACTTCTATAAGACTGTAGCTGGGTGCACCGAAAGAGATATGACGAGTGAATTGGCTGCTGGCCGGACAGCCGCAAGGGTAGTGCTCCAGTGTTTCGTTATCTACTCGTACTGTGACCTTGGTATAAAGCCGTGTCCACTTTGCCTAGACTTGCAGTAACTGTTTGAAACTACCTCGATTGTGCTTCACAGTTGGGGAACCGTACCTAATTTTCAAGGACTTTTAAGCTCTAGCTATTAGCGCTGCTTCATATATTATTTTAAATCGATTGACCTTATATTGATGATGACTGCTTGGTATTTCAGCCATGGCTCTTAAGCCATCTTTTGAATTTATAGATCGGATTTGCAGAGGATATTTTAGATTTTAATATGATGATTCCGTTTGATATTTCATTGGACGGAGGAAGGGAATGTTCATGTAAAAATAAATAAATAAAAAAGTTAATCAAAATTTGTATTAGAAAAGGTGGAAACAGAGGCTGCCTTGTTTACTGGATGATCCAAAGTCTCTTACCTACCTCAAAAGTCTCTTACCTATGAGAGTTCTTCCAAGAAAAGAAACTTTTTTTTAACTAAAATGCTACTAGTTGACATTTTCAGCATCTTCTATAATATTTTTTAGTTCGCGACATAGTGATGTCTTTCGTAATGACAATTCCTCCCACTTGGCATCAGATTCATAATAGTTCATTTATGCATGTTGAATTTCGACTTCTCAAAAATAAAAATCAATTTCTATATATCGAAATTCGAACTGTGAATTCCTCATCTGCTTTCCCAAAACGGGTTTGCGATCGGCTAACAATGGTGATTTTAGCGTCGAAGACAAATAACGTCCTGGTTTAATAAGAAGAATTGGAGGTTTTACTGGATCAAGATCCGTGACAAACGCAAACTGAACTCCCAAAATAGTTGCGAATAACTCAGCAAACACTCTCCATTCGGTTTATGCAATTTGGTTTTAATCATAAACAAGGAAATCAGATGCCTTACGAGAGAGATGTCAAATGTTGATGTTTCAACTTAGAACCACATACATAGATCTTGAAAGACATCAAAGGAAGGAATTTTTGCACTGGATCGTAATTGGTAAGCCCCTTCCATTATCGTCTACATCGACACCAAAGAAGATATCTACGGTTCAAAGATTTTGCTCTGCATATGGGGGACTGGACGGCTGTGGTGTACTATGAGCTGCTAAAACCAGGCGAAATCAGAAACGACCAAAAGGCATGACAAGTTGATTTTGCAACATGACAACGCTCGGACCCACGGTAAAAAAAACTACTTGAAAATGATGAAATGGGAGTTCTTACCCCACCCGCCATATTCTGCAGACTTTGTTCCTTCCTACAACTGCCTTTTTCTTGGTATAAAAAACGATTTGCGGTGTCACCGGTTCGAGTTTTTTGAAGAAATCGAAAGATGGTTTGATGATTGGTTCGGAAACAGACAGTACTCATTTTTTAGAGATGGTATTCGAAAATTGCCAGAGAGATTGGAAAAAGTAGTCACTTTCCACGGACAATACTTTAAATAATGTAGTTTTTGACATTTTTTCAATAGAATGCTATATTTTGACAGCTGAAAATTGGAAACAAGTTTTTATACTGGACACATGCCATAAACCTTTTCACACAACTTGCTTTTATTCATGGTCGTACAACAATGTAATTTAAAAAAAAGTTAAATGCAAAAAAATATCGAGTGAATTATAAAATGCATTAAAGTCCTACAACTACCCCCAAAGAGAACTTGCAACCAGTGCTACTGTCATTTGGGCTTTGGTTCCATTCACTGATTTTTCCTTTCCTTAATTCCCATTATTCTCCCTTTCAATGCTTAAGTCCTACTTTGTTTTTCTACTATGCCAAGTTATTGTAATTTTTTCTCTCACTGCCATTATTAATTTCTCCAGCTGGTTGTATGTCACCCGTCGCTGCATTGCTTGCAACAAACTACTCATACAATAATTAAAACTTGCTGCCATACATACATACATATATAAAATAATTTAAAATGCACAAATAGAGTAAGGTAAATAAACAAAAATTCAATTTTGTAAATAAAATTGCATATAAGCAAATATTTTTCGGCTGTCTTGCTGCCAGCACACGCGCTCATCAGATTCATGAGAGCTGCCTACACACAGTAGTGAGTTTATAACTCTCTCACGCAAGCACACACACTCACACGCTCTAAATGAGTGAAAGTATGATTCATGCATTGTTGCCACATTTCAGCCAAAAAAAGAAAAGGAGCTGAGCAAATATGTCAGAGAACTGTGTAGTCTGTCTGAACAATAAAGCAGAGTGTAAGGGATGTAGCCAGCTGGTCCTGATAAACAATATAACACTACCAACAACAATAAATATTATTCTGTATTATTACCTACATTTATGCAGCGCAGGATTGCTGAAATTGCAGTTAAAATATATATGTTTATATATATGTATTGTACATGCAACCGCGATTTACTCTATCTCTCTGACAGGAATGCATTCACCTTTCATTCATTACAGCTACCTACCACTGCTCCTGCCTAATTAAAAATGAAAAGTAGGGGAGAATTATTCATTTTTTTTTTTTGTTGCGGCAGTAGAAATTTCATAGGTAGGGAATATTGCTCAGTGACAGTTACCTACTTTACAATAACTGATGTCCTTTATTAGTCATCAACGGCGTAGAAAATGGGAAAAAGATATATGTATGTCTCTATACATATAAGAAGTATATTGAAAAATCGAAGAGTTATTTATTTAAGGTGAATGCTCAGAAGATAGGTATAGGAAAATGCAGATGCTCTTTTCATGGTTGAAATATAAGAGGAGGAAGCATATTGATAATGGGAAATAAAGAACCGCCTTCATGATTCAAACACAGAATTGAAAGGGTTATTTCAGCAAAAGAAAATTATGAGAAAATATAGTAATAGAAATCTTTACTGCAAACGGAAATGCAGGCATTAATGGTTATAAATATACTGAGAGTAGTTCAGGGAGAAATACATGGCAATGTCCTACGAATGGCCAAGGTCGACTCATCAGGTTCATACCAGTGAAATACTAGTTCAGTTAAGAACCGATCAACCTCTAATTACTCAGCTAACGCGACTATTTGCATAGTAATAACAATTCGATTGCGGAGATCCATTGACGTTCTAGCGCTCACCAAAACAGAGCTGTCATTTTTGGTAGTGACACTGATTGATCACTTTCCGATTAGTATATGGTACATGCAGTCAAGTTAGAAATTTACATTAATCCCTAATGAGATTTCAGCAAGCTCTCATAAGCTATCCGAGTATTATTGCATGCCGTCTTCGAGTATTCGTGACTGGCATTTTGACGAGTTGTGGTAACTAGTAAACTTGACATCAAATTGAACAAGTAAGAAAAAATTGTTTAAATTGAACATTGAATGAGGCATCCATCAACGACCTACAACCTAAAATAGTGAGTTCGCAAATCCTTAAATTCAACTGTACCCGAGGATACCTACTGGCTGAGTATGTATCGAGAGTTTGACTCAAGAAAAAAAATTCCGGCGAAATTCTAGAGAAAACCGATAGACCAATTTAGTCTTTCAAACTTGAATACCAAGTATTCTCCAAAAATATGATCGCAAAGCGATAAGGAAAGCTATATATCTGCAGAGAAGCATTATTTTGCTAATAATGTGAAAGAGATAATGATTTTGGGAATGAGCGATAATAACCTAAAGAACCGTACCTGAGAGCTCAATGGAATGTCGAATTTGCGGTGTTATGATGGTTTTTTTAAGCTGGTGGACTCCTTTGGCAGTCCCAATATGACCTTACTGCGCTCATAATTTTACCAGGCTCACTACATGCGAACAAAATTATATACTGCAATACTTCATTGCTGACTAAAGACTAGTCTACCAGTTTATGCACGTCAAATGAGATCATTCTTCCTTCCCGGCATTTTCTTCATTTTTTGTTTTCAGCCATACCAAATTTTAAAGCAAGCAAAGCCCTGTTTGCAGCCGAACTAGCAACCTGGAGTCTGATCTCAAAGCCATCTACTAGCCTGGCGATACAAAAGCGTTTCTTGTATATGTTTTGCTTCTCTGAATGGCACTGGTAAGTCCAAGGCTCTATGCTGTTTAGGGAACAGTACTTCTCTTTAGCCAGTTCATCGGCTATCTCATTACCATATACGCTGGTACTCAATAAATGAGAAATTATTTTTTTCACCGTCAATATTTTTATTATATATTTGGTACTTGTGACCGCTGAAGAGATTTTCCTTAGAAGGAGCAACCTCTGCTAACTTCATATTGCATGTAAGTAAGGTTTTTCTGGCCGCTTGTCTATCTGCATGGATACATACATATGTAAGTATATATTTTCCTTTTGTGAGTGCCATTTTTATGGCAAATATCTTAGCTGGGAGTATATACATCAGTGAGCAGGTTGAAAGACTTAGCAGACCCCACTCCACCCTTTTATTTTAGAGGATATGCAACGTCTTGTCTGCAAAGTTGAGTTTTTTTCCGCCATCCATCGTGTCGTGTGACCTTATGTCTAGCTGATTTAAGGCGTGCAGCCTTACGACAGTTAATAATGCTCTGCTTTCGCCGGTGGTATGTTCTGAGTTGCATAAAGCGCTGCAGATTATGTTTTTTTAGGTTCTCCGATAATGTTGGTCATAGATAGTTTCAAGACTTTTCACAGCATTTTCAAATATGTTATTTTTTTGTAGCTTTACACCATACTACATAGAAAATATTGGGTTAACTGGTGAATACAGGACGAGAGTGATGATAAAAGGGCCTAAAAGGTAGCGTATCATCTCACTCGCTTCTCCACATTCAGTCTACACAACTATCTATTCAACACAATTCTCAAGAACTTGTGCTTAGTTTCTGCTGCAAAGTGGTCTACCCTAGTTTTGACTCAAGTTGGACTTTTGGTTTGTTGCAATTCCGATTTGCTTCCTCCAGGCAGGAGCCTTTAAAGATAAAACACATTCTTGGAACATTGTGATAATACTGAAGCTGACTGCTTCGATGAAGTTCGGCTTCGATACTTTGGCAACTAAAGAGTGTGGTGAAAATCAAATTTTTTGTCACACGCAGTGGGAGGCAATATGGTTATAGGCTGTAGCCTTAACAAAACGAATAACTGAAAGGATTTTTCTTAATGCGATCATTCCTCTGCAGTGATGGTGTTAGACTGAACTGTTACTGTTTTAGGAAAATAAAAGTAAACCTCTACTAGCGCAAGTTTCAGACTTGACGTCCAAGTTCGTCTAATTATAAATTATACACTGCATTTAAATGTAATCTATTATTATTATTATTATTTTAACATACCCTCTGAGTAAAAAAACACTTAGTTATTGCAAGAAAGAAAAATAAATTAAGTTATTCGAAGATAAACTCCAATTAAACATAATACAATAATTGAATTACCGCTGAATTTAATTCACTCAGCTCAATAAACATGAAATTAGCTGTGAATTTCATGCATTAAATAGGAGTGTACTATACATATGAATTCATATTTCAGTTCGATTAGAAATGGTTTCTTAACTCCACCATAAACTCCATTAGTTTCATTTAACTTCTTTACACCACAGCAAATTCAAATAAACGTTAATGAATAATTTCGTTTTCATATTTGAGTATTCATGACGTTATGCTTAATATTAATTAGCGTTGTTAATTAAAGTAAGTGCACTTTTTTCAAGACGGATATGTGTAGGATTTTATAGATTTTTCAACACACATAATTTATCGCTTTTGAGCGCTTTGAGCGCAGCATCGGCACACTGTAGGAGTAGAGCTCGTGAATACGCCTACAAATAATGTTCTATTTGTACATTCAATTGATGAAGAATCCGTTTGTTTGTATTTGTAATGCACGCTGTGATGCATTCCCTACAAAAACTAAACTAATTGCACAATTTATTATACGAAATAAGCGAGTGCAATGAACTCGAAAGTGTCAGAATAAACAAATTGGTATACTTACATATTTACTTTTAAAATGTCGGTTAAAATGAACATTTATTTATCTTCACCACAGAAATCGAAGACGGAAAACTTGGCCTTTGGCTGTAATCCAAAATAAAGTGGCACAAAATCTTTTTCTTGACGCTGAAGTGAAGCTAATTTAGGTTCAAAGACAAGCTGAAAAAGAAAAGGTTGACAGTTGCACTTAAATTCGAAAAGTACTAAAGAAATTTTAATTTTTTATGCCACGGACCAATATAAGATAACGGTCGTTGCAAATCCTCTAGGCTGCCTCTAATACGCGGGTGCCGAGTAGGCAATGAGCTCCGTTGGTTGTACCGCAGTGGCCTCACACCTAGACGAGTACCTAAAACGGGTCTTGGGAATGCAAGTAGGTGGTGTCTGGCGAAGACCGGTGTATGTGTCCATTCTCGTGTTCAATTCTAGGGATAGCGGACCCCCGTTAGAATAATAAAGTCAATAAAGGAAAGATGCTGGCTGGTATATCAGCCCAAGAGTCAATAGGAGAAGTCGCCAGCGAACGCGCATTTTTTTTTGTTCTGATACCACATGAAAACGTGGACCCTGCAAGTGTAAATACAATCGAGGAGGTGACCTTACTACGCTTTCCAAGTCATACCAAATGCACTTATTCGGCATTAAAGAAAATATCTGGGGTGAAACCTAGTAACGAGTGCTTGAAAGCCTATGCGATTTACAAGGCGACTGTCAATGTTTATGAAGAAGTGTTGACTTGGGTTAAGGAGAGATAGACCAAGCGCAGTACGTACTTCACTTTCACCAAATTTAGATCCACAAACCGGATTGATGAAGACATTGTACTCAAAATGCTGTACACAAAACATAAAGCTTGACCGGGCAATGGCTCCCAATTGGAAAAAGTACACTGAGCGATGAAGATCAGTTAAGCTAAGACTGCTGAATGGACCCCAACTCGTTTATACCCACCTTTAACAAGGCATATTGTCTGAAGTGTGTCCAAATCATTAGGTACCAATACGACCCCTCGCTGTTATAGGTAAAGGAAGCTGTTAAGACGCTTCAAGCCCCGTGAGAGAGCGCTGTAAAAGAAATAGTGGAACGTAGTTGTATTTCGTCCATCCGAAAGCGCAGATACTCATATCTCGCACGGTGAAACGGAAAGAGGTCTCAAAACTGAATATAAAGGTGCCCATTAACTTCGCAAAAAGTAAAGGCCTAAAAATGCTTACTGTTAAAAATATTATTAAAAGAGGTTGCCACCTATTTTGAGAAGAAAAAAATTTAATAAAATTAACGAATTTTCACAATATGCCTTATCCAAGGCTTAAGTGCATACAGTTGAAAATATTATTAAAAAGCGTTGCCAGCCGTTTTGACAGAAAAAAAAATTAGAAATAAATAATATTTCAAAATAAACAATTTTCGTAACAAGAAAAATCGAAACAAAAAATGTAATAATGCTGTTAAATATATTATTAAAAAAAGGTTGCCACCTATTTTGAGAAGAAAAAAATTTAATAAAATTAATGAATTTTCACAATATGACTTTTCCAAGGCTTAAGTGTATACAGTTGAAAATATTATTAAAAAAGTTTGCCATCTAATTATTTTATATTATTTTAGAAAAGCAAAAAAAAAAGATATTCGAAACTATATTTGTTTAACAAACCAAAATGCGCGCTCTATTAGTCAAAAGCCATTGCATTTTTATTAAACTCATAATTTTCATATTTAATTAAATTTCCACAAGTCTGAAAATCAAACCAATTTGTTTTTCGCTCATAATTAACAAACCCATCAGACATCAACAGTTTGTTGATGAAAAAAATATCTTCCGGTGATGTGTCATGACGATAGCCAAAACAGATTTACTCACGTTTTTCATGTATACATCCAATCATCCGCTGCCTGTTTACATTTATTTTCCTGTTGCTGGCGAAAAACCATAAAAAAAACCAAAAACTGTCTGGAACAAACGCCAAATGTGCCAACGCCAGCAAAAAGTCTTCTTTCTACCTCTCTCACCTCTTTCTATATATATGGCGGAAGAGGATGAGGTGTTGGGCGGTCGTGTGAACAACGCAATAACAATTACACTTTACAGTTTACAAATTGATGGCAAACGACGGGTCGCTGAAAACACCGAATGCATTACCAAAGTAGCTCACCCCAGGCACGACTTACTCTGCCCACCTACTTTACACTCAACCCATGAAAAAGTAGACACCAAAAGCCGAAAATAACCTTTTAGGCTTGCAATTTCATGAATAGTCGGGTAATTTCCCGCACACACCACTACGCACAACTGAGATTTATACATAAAGGCGCGAGAAAAAAATTCGAAAAGAAGAAAACAAAGCGCTCTTACTTTACAAGTTAATTTCGGTATTCGTAACCGTAATCACCCACACCACCACCACCCACCAACAGCATAGCAACGCCATCAAGAAAATGAATCTTAATTCGGCTTTTCTCTTCTAATACTGTCATGTACTTTTGTCTAACTGCCTGACTACACGTGCAATTGCCGTAATGACATGGAACCGGATTGCCTGGCAGGCGGACGAGTTGATTTAAGAAACCACAATATTGTCATCGAGACTGCCCGCTGAGTGTGACAAAAGTGTTTGTGATTTAAGAGAACCATCGGTAGCAATAAAACCCCCACATCATGAGGAAACAACCTAGAAAATACACCTCCTCTCGCCTTGCGATACTCATGCCTTTTTTTCAAATTTGTCAAGCTCACTTTCGGCTGGTGGGTTGTGTTGTGTGGGGGTGACGATAAGGGTGTTGCTATTGTTGTCTTTGTTAGTAGGTGTCGGCAAGTGCGTGCAGGTTGTACTCGATTTGATTGAGATTTTGTGCGTTAAGCAGTAAAATAGCTTTCACTGACTTTTGTCACTGATTTCTGAGGGCTTAGCAACCCTCCTGAGCAGTGCATATTGTCTTTAAGAAACCTTTAAGCTGTTCAGAACTAACATAAGTTGTATAGGCAAAGTGAGGAAAATTTTGGGTTCACAAATTAAATTTTTCTTTGTTGTGGTTGAGAAAAATGCGCGTTAAGTATTACTCAAGTAAAGGCTTAGATTATAATTGGCTGAAAGGTGGGATTTTGTTAATAAAAGGAAAAACTTCAAAAGGCTTAGTCTATCCCCTTTCAGTAATCCGATAAAATGCCATGATGGGGTTGGTTATATTAGGAGGCTAACATTAAAGGGAAGGCGAAATGCGGAGCAACTACTCATGTATAGAGACCCAAGCAAGTAGTAAGTGCGCGAAAAATAGTTCTTGAGCCCATCAACTACAAGAGATCAGTGAGCAAGTAGTTGTGTGTCCAAATTCGCATCCACCAAATAAAAAAGGGGTTTCATTACAGCTGTGCTGGTGGAAGAGATAGACTTTTTGATCACACGTCTGAAATCACGGCAGAACAATCAAAACCCTTAACCATCGCGACAAAACTTCTGCAAATCACCTTAGGCTGATTCGGTATGTGAAATATGCTTATGATTTAGGACATCAGTTTGTTCTTCTATATTGGCGTAGACACCGCTTAAAGCTGAGTTACCGAAAGGGCTTCAATCGTTTATTCTCAAAGCCGTTCGACGTCAATTGTAGATAACATGTTAAGCTCTCCCTCCCCACCTGATCTTGCCAACGGAGTTGGGCTCTTCCTCTTCCACTGCTTTCACCACCGAGATACTGCATCGAATGATTTCAAATTCGGAGGATTGTCGTTTAGTGGAGAGAAAAAAAGGGTGCTTACCTCACAACGTTGCGAACAAGCAATCCTGCGCTGACAAGCGAGACACAATTGCACACAATGAAAGCGTGAGGCCGAAATACTTCAGTATGGAGTTTGATAAGCTGGCCGAAAGGGTCAATGCTCGAAAATTCTACAAAAAAAAAAAAAAAAAAAATTACAAAAAGATGATCTAGCGATTGCTGCTCAGAATATACTGAATTCATGGAGAGAACACCGCTCCAGTAAATAGCCAATTCCGCTATCCATGAAGATGAAGCAGACTTTCCAACTACAACAAAATCTGAATCGCCCCCGTGAAGATTAACGAAACGGCGTGAGACGATGGGATCAGGTAGGAGAGCACAAAAAGATCATCGCACTTCTTTACTGCTAGCAGGCCCCAAGACAAGAAGTCCAATCTAGGTTGTGTGTTAGTAGCTCGAGAATATTTTCACGGCATGCCTGACGTAAGGGGCGATGATAGTTCTCACGACACTTTGATCTCTAGGCGGTTTTTATTTTGCCAAGGATGTCTGAAACTCCCATAAGAATTCCTAAAACTAATTACGGCATCGACAACACAGGAAATCCTAAATTTATCAATATGTTCGAAGCTGACTGATAGAAGTAATGACCGAACGTTTTATGAGAGGTTAGAAACCCCTCACCAGAATACATACATATGTATATACTTCGCAATAAATCTGCTAAGAGGCGCATATATAGATCTTTTCCAGTGTATTACATCAGAACATAAAACTATGAAATACTAGTTGGGGCTTCCATGAAATGCTAGTTGGGGTTTCAAAGACGCCATGTTAGAATTCGGCAGTCCTGTCAAAATCACATGGCTATTAAAGTTTACCAACGCCAGAAGTTTCGGCAAAATTTAAATTAGCTCTGCGACGAGTTCGATAAAAGGAGGTTCTGGACTTGGTAATAAGAGAATATACCCTTGTACTAAGACAGCCGCAGTAGTCGTATGGTTAGCAGTGCATACCACCATGCAGAAGGTCCCGTGTACGAGCCGTGGACAGACCAAGGCAAGGAATGTCAGACATTCTGAGGGTATTTCTGCCATGAAATAAAAACTCTTCAAAAAAAACTCATTAGCCGTTCAGAGACAGCTAATAATAAACTGTAGAACACCTAAATTGTTGAAAAAAAAACATTAAGACGCCCATCACAAATTGTGGCAGGAGTTCAGCCGAAAATTGCTTCAGCTGTTATAAGCCGTCAGAATTTCGTATAAATATAGTTATGGCAAGGCTATGTGGCGTTTCAGAGTTCGCAGACTATGCTTATGAATTCTCTTTCTACCGCTATTATGGTTCTAAATCACTAAAAATTTTAAAAATAATCCAGCAGTGAGCTGTGTACTGTGGTATGTATGAGCAGAGCTAAGTTCCATTACCAGTTATCCATAACTTACGGAATATTTTGTTTACTAGAACGTATTCAATCAAGATGCGTACCTGAAAATAAAAAAAAAAATATATTTCAATAAATTTTAATAAAAAAAATGCAGTTAAAAAGTTTGTACTTTACTTTACCAATATACAAAAAATAATATTTTTCAAAAACAATTTAACCTGCTCGGTCTGTTAAAAACACAATATCTCCACTGATTGTCCAAACAAAAACACTTTTTGGTAGACAACTCAAGTGCAATAAATACTACTCAAAAAAGCTTAAAAGAAACATTGTGTGTGTGTCCGATCCCGTTTTGCAACAACAATAAACTGACGGCCTCAAGTGCACACTACATAGTACATACAGTGACAAAATTCAAATGCCACGACGACGAAATACTTGTTCGTCGAACAATAACCACTAGAGCACAACAACAATGCGTGGCATAAGCCCTTCCACCGCCTTTACACATACACAAACACAATCAAGGCTATAATACCAGTTGCAGACTTGGGATTAAATTTTTGCGATAAAAATAAAATACACGGCAGCAATACCAAAAAAGAACCTGTTGTGAAGTACCGTTATTTGTGTACGTCGCAGTGATGAGTATATATTTGTTGCAGCTGATGATGCTGCAACGCAGGTCAAGGCTAAACAGACTGCAACAAGCGACTGGCATTCACTCAGGCATAGTCGAAGGATAATTGAATGCGAACATGACGGAAAATTGACGACAAGGTCAGGTGCTGCTAAGTATGTTTTTTAGAAGACTGGGGGGAATTTCAAATGAGGTTTTGAAGTATTACGAGTCATAGAATTATTGATTCTATTCAAGTTTTCGTCACATACAAAAAAATTTAATTTTACATTATTATTTTATTTCATTTCGTTTTCTCCAATTTTTATTTTAAATTATATTATTTAAATCTTTATTGTCATTTCTATTTTATTTAAATTTTTATTTTATTTTATTTAAATTTTTATTTTATTTTATTTTATTCTATTTTATTTTTATTACATTATATTTTTTGTTTTTTATTATTTAGTGCTTTATTTTATTTTATTTTACATTTTATCTTCGATTTAATTTTTTATTTTATCTTTTAATTTATTTTTAATTTTATATTTTATTTTACTTTTAATTTTATCTCTTATTTTACTTTTAATTTTATCTTTTATTTTATTTTTATCATTTATTTCACTTTGATCTTTTATTTAATTTTTATCTTTTATTTCATTTTTATTTTTTATTTCATTTTTATCTTTTATTTCATTTTTATGTTTTATTTTATTTATATTTTTTACTTTATTTTTGTCTTTTGTTTTATTTTTATTATTTATTTCACTTTGATCTTTTATTTAATTTTTGTTTTATTTCATTTTTATGTTTTATTTCATTTTACTTTTTTTATTTTATTTCATTCTATTTTTATTTTTATTTTATTACATTTTTATCTTTTATTACATTTTTATCTTTTATTTCATTTTTATCATTTATTTAGCTTTAATCTTCTATTTAATTCTTATCTTTAATTTCATTTTTATGTTTTATTTCATTTTTATGTTTTATTTCATTTTTATCTTTTATTTCATTTTTATCTTTCATTTCATTTTTATCTTTTATTTCATTTTTTTTTGTTTTATTTTATTTTATTTTATTTTATTTTGTTTTATTTTGTTTTATTTTATTTTATTTTATTTTATTTTATTTTATTTTATTTTATTTTATTTTATTTTATTTTATTTTATTTTATTTTATTTTATTTTATTTTATTTTATTTTATTTTATTTTATTTTATTTTATTTTATTTTATTTTATTTTATTTTATTTTATTTTATTTTATTTTATTTTATTTTATTTTATTTTATTTTATTTTATTTTATTTTATTTTATTTTATTTTATTTTATTTTATTTTATTTTATTTTATTTTATTTTATTTTATTTTATTTTATTTTATTTTATTTTATTTTATTTTATTTTATTTTATTTTATTTTATTTTATTTTATTTTATTTTATTTGAATTCCTTTATTTTATTTGAATTCCTTTATTTTATTTTATTTTTTTAATTCCTTTATTTTATTTTATTTTAATTCCTTTATTTTATTTTATTTTATTTAAATTCCCTTAATTTATTTTAATTCCTTTATTTCATATTATTTTATTTTATACTATTTTGTTTTATTTTATTTTGTTAATTCCTTTTTTATATTATTTAATTTTATAGTATTTTGATTTATTTTATTTTATTGTTTAGCTTTACTTTATTTAAATTTTTGTTTTATTATTCTTTGTATTTTTGTTGCTTTAATTTCTCTGGTAATTTAATTTTTTGTTCCTTTACATTTTTTGTTATAATATTTTTGTTTAATTCCTTTATTTTATATTATTTTATTTTATACTATTTTTTTTATTTAATTTTTTTTAACTCCTTTTTTATGTTATTTAATTTTATACTATTTCGTTTTATTTTATTTGATTGTTTAGCTTTATTTTATTTAAATTTTTATTGAATTATTTTTGTATTTTAATTATGTTATTTTAATTTTTGTTTTATTATTTTTTGTATTTTTGTTGCTTTAATTTTTTTCGTAATTCAATTTTTGGATCCTTTAATTTTTTTGTTTTTTTTTATTATTTTATATTTTTTTTGTTATTTTATATTTTTTGTGTTATTTTATTCTTTTTGTAGTTTTAATTTTTTATTTTCATTTTTTTTCTTTTTTGTTATTTTAATTTATTTGATATTTTTATTTTTTTAGTTTAATTTTCTTTGTTATTTCTTTTATTTTACCTCTTTTCGTTTTCATTTTATTTAATTTTTGTTTTATTTATTTTCAATTTACTCATTTCATTTTATTTAATTTTTTATTTTATTTTATTACTTTCTTAATTTTACTCCAACTTATTTGATTTTAAACTATCTTTAGTTTTAAGTGCCTTACTTTCACTTTTACCACCATCACTTGACTAATTGCTTGTAGTGATTGGCATTGTTGTTGTCTGCCATTTTACACTTGATTGGCAATGTGATTTATATATACGTGTTTGTCGACACTTTTATGCACTTGACGCATAATTAAATGACCATTGAGTAGTATTGGACCGAGTAGAAGTTGACGTTGATCACGAACACAGTCACAAGGCAAATACGAGCGATCGTAAAGACAATAAATTAAAAAGCATTGTATAAAGCATGTCTTCATGTTCCCACGTCACAACATTGCTGTGATTGATTGCGTTTTATTCCAAGTGTATTGAGCATCAATGCAATACTAAGTACACATCTCCTTAGAGTAGAGAACTGTGGAGGCCTTATATCAGTCTCAGATGTGTACCTTAGGCTATGTGTAATCTGCTCAAGCTTTACTTCATTTTCCTTCTGCCAATATTTATACACAACAAACCACAAGTAAAGAGACTGTGATTAGATTTGAAATTGTTTCTAACATTCTTTGAATTTTCCTTTTGCTTGGCTTTTCTACTCAAGACATGCCTCTGCTATTATTCTTGGTGCAGCTATTAAGCCTCCATCAGTAATCTAATGATTTTCTACGGTTTATATTTTATTTAATTTCTTCTTCTGCAATGCAATTGAAGGTGCGCCAGTCTGCTCGTTCGTTTGACGTTTGCAGCGAGTCACCCGCTTCGGTATTTACTCGATATGTTTTGCCATTTTGTTGTGACCCCCTCCCATAGTTTGCACTAAAGCCATTGCTGGGTATGAGAAAATACTAGCGATACAACAAAGGCTGGGTCGCTGCAATCATTTTCTTTAATATTTCTTTGTTTTATTTTGCTAATTTTTCTGCTCATTTTTTATTTCTTTGTTTTATTTAATATTTTTTTTTTTTTGGTTTGTGAAACTCTTGTTGTGCTTCACTTACTCGAAGCGAAATAGTCAGCCAAGCAAATAACCAGGTCTTGCGATGATTCCTGTGCCTTTTGTACTTAAAAAAAATTACTTTAATTTTTTTTTGTTAAAATTCCATTTACTATCGGAATTGTGGCGTAATGAGAAAAAGAATTTATTTTGCGGTTTCGGTTCGATAGCTGGAATTAAATATTAAAGTATAGGTATATGGTAGATATTGCAGAATTTGAGGTGAAGTACTTTACGGTTTACATAATTTTTCTTAAAAAAGAACTTTGCTTGAGTTTGTGGACTTCTAGAGGCAGAAATAAATTTAAAATAAATATTGCATTACGCTTTTTGTGACTAATAGCTGAAGCATTAAAAGCAGAGAAGCGCACAGAAACAAAATAAAAATAAATAAATGAAAAATAAATCATGAAGCAATATAATTTATAGCGTAGAAGAAGGGGAAGACGACCTTGTACAATAACATAGAAATTATCAGGCACAGAAAAAATCAAGAAATAACAAATAAAAGGAGATAAAATGTCATATTTGGAGATTGGCAAGTATGCCTAATGATATTTTCTTCTTGGAATTTTTTGTAGTATTTGAATAATTACCTAAAAGTATAATAATAAAAAATATAAAATAAAAAAACGAGTAATTTTATTTGAATATTTACAAAAAAAAAATTATTTAAAATGTGTAATTCAGTATAAAAAAAATTATTATATTTAAGTAAAAAAAAATTTCATCATTATACAAAATACTATAATTTTTGCAATTTCTAAACATTTTTGGAGTACTTTTGGTAAGTGAAAATATCAGATATCTCGCACAGCGCCAGAAAATATAAATAAATTTATAAATTTATTCTTTGTTTTATTTGTAAAGAAACGAAAAGTTGAGAAATGTATTCAAAAACCACACTTGAAATAATAAATACCAATTTGTTTCTACATCATTTTGCAATATTTTGTTTTAACACAAACATGTTTGTGCTCAAATTTTGAAACTTTTTAAATAATTTGGACGAGGCGACGTCAATCATTTTGCTTTGTATGTATTTAAATCTTAAAGACTTAGTTCAATGGACACATATTTCAAAATATACAAGTATATAACACATATGATCACATAAAAAAATATGAAAAGACGTCACGGCGATAAGTTTTCGAAGCAAACTTTGAATTAACCCAAAGTCAAGACACAATTTTTAAGGAGAGGGTAACATATTAAACAAAAAAATATATAGTAAAATAACATACAATAAAAAAGACAAGAAAATAATAATATATTTAGAATAAAAGTACAAAATTGTAAAATTATTTTAGTAGAAACTAATTCGGTCCGTTCTCACAAAATGACTCCACCTGCAAGTTGTGGTCGATCTTGAAAGGGATTACCATTTTCATTGGAAAGGTTTCACAACTCTCAACAATAATTACTGAGCGTTTTTTTCTTAGAACAACATTGTTTTATTGACACTTCGAAAAAGTCCGAATTTGTGTTAAATAAAGAGCATTTGCGGCAAGTTTTGATTTTCTGTTTTAATTGTAGCTGAAGTCCATCGAATGAGAGAGTGGTCTCGACGCTTTAAAAGTCGACATTTTAGCGTCGCAGACAAAGACCGTCCTGGCCAAACCAAAAAGTTAGTAAATGAGGTATCGGGGACTTTACTGGAACAAAATCCGTGTGAAACGTAAACTGAACTCGTAGAACCGCTGGGAGTGACACAGCAAGCAATTTCCGTTCGTTTCATGCAATTTGGATTTATTCAAATGCAAGGGAATTGTATTTCGCGCAATTAGAAGCCGTGAGATGTTGAAAGATGACTTTCCACCTCAGAACTACATCTGGAAAGACAATAAAGGCAGAGCATTTTGCACGGGATTATGACTCGAGATGAAAAGTGGAAACACTACGATAACCACAAGAAGAAAAATTGCCATACCAAGTCAGGTGAAACCGTTCCATAATCGTCAACATAGACGCCAAAAAAAATACCTACGGTTCAAAGGTCATGCTCCGCATTTGGGTGGACCAGACGGGTGTGATGTACCATCAACTGCTAACACCAAGGGAAACTATTGATCTGCCGTGCATTGCGTCAAAAACGGCCAAATAAAATAAAAAAAAGTTAAAAAAAATGTATTAAATAAATATATATTGAACAAAACAATAGAGAATTTATTCCCATCTTAGTCCTTGTGGCCGACCGGTTCACCTTTAAAACTTACTACATAAAATTGTTTGGAAAATTACTTATTTATTATAATTTATCAAATAATCAAATCTATATTCCGACTGTCTATATGACTCCATTTGTTTGCCATTTTAGTAATCATAATTTATCTAGATCTAGCTGCTTTGCATATTAATGCAACAAAACAATTTACAATGCAACAATTCGGGATTCTGCTTGCGGCAATTAACTATAAAGAAGACGTGACAATTGGAATTTCAATAAAGTAGATATATGTATATATGTATGTGTATTTCGAAATCAATACAAAACAATGAGAGACTAATAAACAGCGTAGCAGCAGGAGAAAATAGATAAATTGAACAACTGTAGTGTAGTGAGGTATGCAAAATTTATAAAACCAAATAGAATATAAATTGTCAGAGTACAAATATTTTAAAATTAATATCCAAACGCTGGAAATTATTTAAATACTTATTGAAATTTATTTTAAATTAAAAGGCACGATCTGAATTTCAATTCGATGCTTAAAAGACCAGGAATTTCGTGTTTTTATTTATAAACTCACATTCGAGCAAAATCGAATCGAATAATATATAAAGCATACCGATATGCAATAAATGTTCGAAAAACGATTTATACTATTAGTTGTAAATTCAGATAACATTTCTTATTGAGTATATATATGTATGTACATGCATATATCGTACATCCTAGAAAAGCTTAGCTAAATTAACAAAATATTGGCTCAACAATTAATTTTAATTTCAGTGAATTCGACAAATTCCAGTTCGAACGAAATACCATTTGGATGTCATAAATATTATGTCCATTATGTCATGCAGTTCTTTATGTAAATATGTATGTGAATAGATTGCTATAGAAGAGAAATACTTGACTTTTTCGCGTCATGTCCAATTTCAATTTTGAAAAAATTTACTTTCAAATAACACTAAATAGAAATTATTACTGCCAGCGAAACAAAAAAAATATTGGAACTTGTTTAATATTAGTATTTTTGAAATTTTTAGTATTATTTTTTTTTAATAAATTTCTACACGTATGTACTGTTGCTTAAGCTACAAAGTGAGTCGAAAAGTTATAACTTAAGCTCAAATAAATACAATTAAAGCCTATTGTAAGTCTTATTATTTGATTTGAAACGAAATTCAAATGACGGAATTAAAAAAAAAATTAAAAGACATAATTGACATTCTAGCTCCAGCAATCGGTGTTGAGAATCGAAATTGAAAACATTGACAAACGCTGTCACCAACGACTTCTCGTCTTCACACATCTGTTATGCGAGTATTTAGACAACATATTCTCTTTCGGACCACACCTCTAGCAATTTAGAATTTGAAAGTAAATCCCTATAGGAAAATGACATTAAATGCATACCACAGATCGAATTGGATGGGGCCTACATCTATAAATAAGCACGGTTGTAAAATGAACTCAAACTTAAGAAACAAAAACTTAAAATAAATAATAAAAGTATAATTAACTAAAGTAAAGAAATAAAAAATTTAAATGAAATTAAAAATTTAAATAAAATATTCTAAAACAAAATAGCTTGAAGCAAAATAAAATAATTTGAAAAATATATATAATTTTTTATTAAATGAAATAAAATAAAATTGAAATATAAACTATAATATATATAAATATAATAAAAAGTAAAATAAAAAATATCAAAATAAATTTAAATAAATAAAACCAAATAAAATAAAAATACCAAATACTACTAATAAATATAATAATTTAAAATAAAAAACTAAACTAAAATAAGAAAAATAAAACTAAACTAAAATAAAAAGAATAAATAACTCAAAATAAAATAAAATAATTTAAAACAATATAATGAAACAAAATAAAAAAAATAAAAATAAAAAAATCCTATAACATCATACAAAATTCTAATAATTTATAATAAAATGACAATTAAAAAAAGTGTATTAAAATAAAAAATTAAATTAAATGTTTAAAATAAATTAAAATAGAACAAAATAAAATTAAATCAAATTATTTGATTGAAAATAAAATAAATTAAATTAAAGCGAAATAATTTAAGCTAAAATGACATAAACAAATTAGATATAATAACTAAAAAAAATAAACTACTTTAAAATATAATAAAAAGTAAAATTTTGTAAAATTAAAATAGAACAAATTAAAATTAAGGTAAATTTAAATGAACTAAATTAAAGTAAAATGGTTTGCAAAAAAATTTAATAAAATATGAACTTTTGATAAATAATAATTAAAATAAAGTAAAATATTGATACAATATAAAGTTCAATTAAATAAAATAAAATAAATAAAACTAAATAAAATAAAATAAATAAAACTAAATAAAACAAAATTAAATAAAATAAAATAGAATAAAGTAAAATAAAAAAAATAAAAAAATAAAAAAAAAAAATAAAAATTAAAAAAATAAAATAAATCAAAACAAAATAAAATGGTTTAAAATAAAATGAAATCAATGAAATGAAAAAATTCCTTTTATATACATAGCACTAAAAATGTTCCTACCAGCCTCATCAGCATGACTCTTGTGATGAAAATATGTAGCATACTTGGCGCTAATGTCAACGACAAACACCAACAGCCACCAAGCAACCAAAACAGCTGAAAGCATGAGCACATACAGCAACAACAATAAATATTTATATACATACATACATATGTACAATAGTTGGTCTTTCAAAATGCTCTACATTAATGGCAAACACATGAGCTTACACATAGGAGAGTACATTTTTTCATTGTAACATTTTCCACTCTTATTCTCTTTTAGCTATTTTTACTTGACTACATCTTAGTTGTCAGTTGTCAATTGTCAATTAACGCTACAAAAGGTCAACAACAAATTGCTGTTTACTTTTTTGTATTTTTTTTTCTATCTCTGCTGACTTTTCATGTCTTTTTTCTTCAATTTTGTAACATAATTGCGATGATATTTTTCTACTTTACCAGATGTGTTTGTTGAAGTGTGCCGGTTTTACTAGTAGATGTCGCTAGCAATATGTATAAATTTCTATGATTTGGCATGTATGTAATTTTTTTCTATTAATATTAACCTATAAAAATACGTAAGTCACATTCCGCCAAAATAATAGCGTCATATTTGTTTACCTCAATGAATATGTCGAGTTTCGTTCCAAGTAAATCGCATTTGCGGCATGCGTTGCTTTTCTTATTTCATCAAAAGAAAAAAGCAGCTGAAGGTGGTAGAAACTTATGGTAACCATGCTCCAGTGATTAGAACATGTGAGACATGGTTTCGTAAATTTAAAAGTGGAGATTTCGATTTGACAGACAATGAACATCCTGGTGCATCGAAAAAGTTCGAAGACGAGGAATTGCATGTTGATCTAACCCAATCGCAACAAAAATTGGCAGAAACACTACATGTGACTCGAGGAGCAATTTGCCAATGTTTAAAAGCCATGGGAAAGATCCAGAAGTGTGGAAAATGGGTGCCACACCAGCTGAACGATAGACAAACGGAAAATCGAAAACCGTTTGTGAAATGCTGCTTCAACGATTCGAAAGGAAATCTTTTCTGCATCGATTTGTCACGGGGGACGAAAAATGGATTTATTTTGAGAACCCGAAGCGAAAAAAATCATGGCTTTCCCCTGCTGAAGCTGGCCCATCGACTGCAAGGCCAAATCGCCTTGGCCGTGAGACAATGCTCTGTGTTTGGTGGGACCAGTGTGGTGTGGTGTACTCCGAATTGTTAAAACCTGGTGAAACGGTGAACACGGATCGCTATCGACAACAAATAATCAATTTGAATCATGCGTTGATCGAAAAACGGTCGGGTTGGGCCCGAAGACATGGCAAAGTTATCTTGCAACATGACAACGCGCCGTCTCATACCGCTAAACTGAGACACATTAAAAACACTTAATTGGGAAATATTATCGCACCCGCCGTACTCTCCAGACCTCGCCCCGTCCGACTATCACCTTTTCGCATCGATGGGACACTCCCTTGCAGAGCAGTGCTTCGCTAATTTTGAAGAAGTCGAAAAATGGCTCGTCGAATGGTTTGCCTCGAAAGAGAAAAAGTTTTTTTGGAATGGTATCCATAATTTGCCTGAGAGATGGGCGAAATGTGTAGAAACCAATGGTCAATACTTTGAATAAAAAAATTTTGAGATTCCTCTGAAAATTAAGAGTTTTCTTTATCGAAAAAACCGGCAAATTTCAACTAACACACCTGGTAAAACAACAGACACTGAGGCGAGTAGGAGTTTCCTGCAAGTTTATAAAAAATTTGTTATTTATCGGTAAATTAGTCATGGTCGATGGTATTGCTGTTAAAAAAAAATAATTCCCACTGAAAACTCACAATGGTAGGTGGGCTCCATCAGGAAAAGGGTATCGAATTTCCAATGTATTTACACCTAAATTCTAGAAATGCTCGGATATTATTATGATTCCTAAACAGCGAAAATATCCAACTTTGGTAGGCTCCTTAACACTATTAGCTTAATTACGAAGTTCTCCAAAATCTTCGAAAAACTTTTATCATTAGCATCCAACCAGACCATGTATACCATGCTCATACGGCTTTAGAAAAAGACAGCGCACAATAGAGCAGGTGCATAGATTCGGAACACATTTTCAAACGATCACAAGGAATATTGTACTGCAGTGCTTCTCCATGTTGCTCATGCATTTGATAAAGTTTGACTAGATGGACTATTACACAAGCTAAGAGGTACGTTTCCCGTAAATACTTATGACGAAACGAAACGTCATCTTTCTAACGTCATCTGATTTATATAACGTGAGATACAGATAAATAACGCCATCTATTGGAAAAATAAAATGGAATACTTTTTACTACCCGTAATATAGTACCCCTAATATAGTATCACCGTTCTCCGTTACTTACTTGGGAACTAAATTGGATAAAAGACTCTTCTGGAAAACCCACATAAACAAAAATATTTCACAAACCAAATTGGATTCGGACCTTTTGGATCCAAGTTTGGGGCTCAGCATCGAAATCTCGAAATCTACTTATAAGTCCTTTGTAGAAGTGTTATTTACTAAATTATTTTAATCAATTTCAATATGCCTCCAACTCGAAGATTTAAAAATAAATCTTCTACTTATGATTCATTAGATGCCAATTATGTCATTTCTTAAACTAGTCCAGCCTCAACTCAGATATGTATGGTATATAGGTATGTATGACTCGCTCCGAAGACTTTTATTTGAGCGTGCAAAAAGTCTAGAATGAGTAGCTCGAAAGCATTTAAAGCAAGCAGTCTCAGATTGAACTGTATGATCACATACGTATATGTATATACATATGCACATGAATAAGTATTAGTAATCAGCAGTTTGAAGCGCGTCATTTCAACTTAGCTAAGCATGGCTCCCGCCATCGTAGATCTACAAGTTTTCGAATATTTGCTTCGCTGAGTAGTTTAGCGGCTACGCCCTGAGAATACTATTCTTTTCTCGTTTGCTTTTTGGTATTTACGCGGGTAATGTTATCTCTCTGCCTCTTCCTTTGTGTCTGTTATTTTTTTTTTTTTGTAACGCGCACGTTTTCTAATTCAATTTAATATGTGTGTAGTGGGTCTTTTAAATTTTTTCTAATTTTTCAAGTTGGGAACAGTTATGCTGTCAAAATGACTAGTGTGTTCTCAAGTGCCGTTATTATTTTCCTTTTTTTTTTAATTTTTTTTTTGTATTTTTTCAAAATTTTCTTTTCTTTTCTTTTTATTTATTTTTTTCCAGTAAAGTGTTGCCTTTTAATTGTTGAAAGTACATTGCGCTATGTACGTAGATACATTCATACATACACGTATACACAACATGAATGTTGCAAGTCGTTAATAATAATGTGTTTCATACAGAAATATTATTATGGTGGCATTTATAATAATTTTCTACACTCATAAGGTAACTAACTGTAATTAGTGAGGCAAACATTACCGTTCGAGCGTCATAAACCTACATACTTATGTATTTATATGTACATACAAACAAATATAGTATGAGTAGTAACAGATATGTATGTGTCTAAAAGAAATTTATGTAACTTTAATGCATGCAACGTTTCTTTGAATAATTATTCATATGTATATGTATATGTGTATGTAAGTTTGTTATAATTGTAAAATATTTACGAAATGCCATCTAACTGAATGTTTGTAGACATGACTTCTAAGCTATTGATAATATACATATCTATCTTTATAAATTCATTAAGGAAGACGTTAAAAATATATATCAGAAATCTTCGCGATATCTCGAATAGGTCATTCTCAAACTCAATTTACTCGTATAATGCAGAAGTGTTCTTCAGTTTGTAACACCCTCAGCAAAGAAATATACATACGAGTATATTAGGTTAGATTGTGTGCTCTATCATATCGATTATACTTAGACCTGCCTAAGACCCATAGTGATGCCACAGAAATTTGACCATTTGGTTTCGTTTCCTCCTCATCATCATCTTTACGGCTTCTGTAACATCTTCTATAGGGAGCCCATAGTCTCTCCATAGCATGTCATCCTATCAGACAGTGGCCTCTCAGTACTCCTTTGTACTACTACTTTGGACATGCCCCTCTTTTTGATTCATACCTTGCGTAGCAAGTTCATCGCCTCACAACTTTTCTTGATGTTCATGTAACCAGGGATCCATATCTCTTGGATCAAACCCCAATTGCTCTGAAGCCACAGAGAAAACTCGGCTTTCTCAAAGTTATATCAGAAGTAATCGCCAAGAGTTCAGTTAACTTGAAGTGGCTGCCGACTTGTGACCAGCAGGCTTAAACCTTTGGCCTATGGTGCTACCACTAGGATATAAGGAATGATACTGGTGGAGAACCGGTCCAGAAGAAGGAAATTTCTCGACCATTTAGCGTCTAGCGTTGGCCAGAGGTATACTCGCGTCTTGTACAGAACTCGTATTAGTTATAATGGACCCTTCTCTCGCAAGCTTGTCTTATATATTTCTATGTCAGGCTACCTAGATCAAGGTCGTACTGCTTTTTCTGGAGTCTATTGAGTAATTGAGTAGTAATAGATCAGCCAATCCGTTGCTGATGCTGCAGTAGTCCGCTAGTCTCGTACTCAAGTTGAGAGAGAGAGTGATAGAGAGTGGACCACACATTGAATTTCAAAGCGGAATTTAGAGGTCGTGCAGTCTGCCCGTTCCGGAAATATAGCAACAGAGCGTGCCTCATACTCGGTCCCTTCGATGCTGACTGCGTTGCAACTCGCTTGAAGTTTTCCATAAAGATGTAGTAGAAGATATTTATCGAAGTCTCTAGTGCATTCATGAGAGTCAATCAAAAAGGTACCTATATAAAGACTGCTGTAGTAGAAAAGCATGATTCTCACTAACGCTGTGTATATTCGGTGCTATGCCTCAACTTTTCTCAATCTCTGCTTTGCAAGCGAGTAAAACAGTTATAGCTTTTCTTGTTCTATTTGCGGAGCTTGTGTTCAAACTCAATATCCAATTGTTCTTAAAGAGAAAATGTATTTTTAAAGTGTATAGCCCTTTGCTCGAAGGTTCCATAAAAATCGGAATTTCCAAAACAAAATTTATATTGCTCAAGTGAATATCAAAATTTATCGCCTAAGGTAAATTCCTTACTCAATATATTTCTCAATATTCAAACTCATACCCCAATTGAACTCCTATCATAGAGAAAACCATAAATATCAAATCATTCTAAGGATCGCGAGAAATTCATGTTTCCCAAGGTGTTATCAGAAGAAGTTTCTTCTACGAAATATTTATTTCTCAAGTTGATATCCAAACTCAAACTCTAATTGGTCTCATATGATAGAGAAAACTGTAGTTTTCAAGTTGAGAACCAAATATTCTAAATTTACATTTCTCTGGGTGATTTCAAAGCAATCTATTCTCCAATTTTTCGCAAATCAAAGATTTCAAATCTCTTAATTACGCTAAAAGTCGCATAAGTCGATTAAATTTATTTTTTTATGTTAGGATTTATTTATTCATTTATTTATTTAATAATAACAAAGCATTAGTACAATAAGGTTTCCATATCTTTTTTAGTACAACAGAAATAGTTTGAAGAATAAGTAATTATTACTTTACAGATATCCAATTTCCAAACACTTTTGAATTCAATCTAACCGCTTAATATACTTTTCTAGATACTCTAACCACTTGGTTTATTTTACGAAGTTCAGAAGATTAATTATGCCTAGAGATGCAAGCTCTGCTAAGCAATCGAAGAAGAAATTTCCGAAAAATCAATAAAGGAAAGCACTGAGAGATGGTCAGGGGCAGAAAAGTTGTTTGAGAAACATCACATCCCAGACTTAATTCTGTTCAATTTGATCAATTCTCCGTGGTTCCACTCTGTCATTTGAAACTTCATTATAGAATTGTTTTATCATGATTTATTTTACACTCATACAGAAGCCAAGAATTCTAAAATGAAAAATATTCTCAAATCACAGAGTAAATCAATTTTCAAGTTCTCATGCTCATGTTAATTCATCCCAAGTGGACCAAATTGTTCACTAAAAAAACTATAGATATATATAGAGTTAATATATATTTTTTAGAAAAGTTGTTCAAACAAACATTACAACCTGAGCATGGCAAATATATTAAATAAAAACAAACTCAATCTCGAAACTAAACTGAAAACTAATGAATAATAAAACCACATACCCACTCGAGTGTCGAGGGAAAGTTAGGCAAAGTGTTAACAACAACTTCAACACCCTTCACACGGCGTCGAATAAAAAAAAACTCACTCAGCATATTCAGGCCAAGCAGTACTCACTTTTTCACAAGTTAACTATTATACAATAATAATATGAAAAGTAAGACAATAACTTTTGTTGTAAACTGCTTCATTGCACTTAGTAATTCAATTGAGGCACACAAAAGTGTACTTCGTGGCTGGCATAGCAAAGAATCAGCACTCAAACTGACAGCCGTTAGACGGCAAGGAGGTGTGCAGGAGCAGGAGAGCAGAAGAGAAACGAGTAAGGATTGAGTTAATAACAAAGCATGAAATAAAATGCATTTGCATTTGAGTGCAGAAACTTCTAACCTACTTTTTCAAGAGAAACAGTGAAAAACAAAAATGGAACTAAATAAAATAAAATAAAATAAAATAATAAATAAATAAGCGTACAAACATGTATTACATATAATAAAATTACATGCCAGGCAACAAGCAAACAACACAAACTAAAGAACTGTAGCAACGAACGTATGCAGTCAACTAGAAAAGTGCGAAAATATAAGAGCTAAAAAAAAACACAAAAAAAATACTTGTAAATATGTAATAGTATGCCACATAATGTTGCAAACACTCGTCCACACAGCCTGATAGGAATGTTGCAAGCAAAACTTTCGACTAGTAGTATAGTGTTTGTGAGGAAATGAAGTGCTGCTGCTGCTGCCGCCAGCGTTGTTAGTGTGGCGCCAAGTGGCGGCCGAGGGTAGCGGGGGGTGACTTATAATACCAATGTAATTGCCAACTATGCGCCAAAGCTCGTTCGCCAACCTGCTGCTCGTTACACAAACCGGCCGGCACTTAAAAGTGCAATGCACTCGCTTATAGAAGCGAATGAGCGAGGAGTGTACGAGGGCGAACGACGGGTAAACTGCATAATGGCAGTGATTGAATGGCGTGGGGGCAAAAAAAAAGAGAAGAAATATGCATGTGTTTGTAAGATTTGTGGTCTTTTTTGGTAGGGTTGCAAACGACAGGCAAAATAAATTATTCAAAAGTGTGGCAAGAGAAGGCAAGCATACAAAGGCTACAAAAAAAGTGAGAAAAGCTTATAGTGCTACAAACCACCTGCAGCACAGTTAGAATGGCAGGTAATATATGGTGAAAATTGCAAGTGTTGGTGGAGCAAAATGGGCGTGGATGTGCATAATAATAAGCTTGTGTTTGAGTTTGATTATTTTGATTTTTGTGAAAATTATGGTGAAGCTTTTGCAGCCGAGAGTCCACTTGGCGGTTGAGCGCTCCAGTGCTACGGGGCGTATACGCAACCGAAATGCATTTTAATGAGGAATTCGAAATAAAATTATTAAAATAAATTTAAATAAAAGATCAAATAAATTAAAATATAATAAAATAAAGTCCAAAATAAAAAATGAATGATTAAAATAAATTAAAATAATAGGATAAAAATAACTAAAATAAAATAAACTGTAAAATAAAAATTAAATGATTAAAATAATTTAAAATAATAAGATAAAAAATAACTAAAATAAAATAAACTCTAAAATATAATAAAATCTAAAATAAAATATTATATAATAAAATAAAGTCCAAAATAAGAATTAAATGATTAAAATAAATTAAAATAATAAGACAAAGATTAATAAAATAATAAAAGTAAAATAAAATATATATTGTCAAAGGAAATAAAATAAATTAAATAATACGCAAAATAAAATAACATAAAAAGTAAAGAAAAATAAAAAAATAAAACTTAAATACAGTAAGTATTAAGTGTAAGAAAATTTAAAAAATCAATATCAATTTTAAAATAAAATATAAAGCAAAAACAAAAATTAAATCAAATGAAACAAAATTAAATAAAAACAATATAAAAGATAATACAAACAAATAAAATTAATTAATGTAAAAAAAAATAAAATCTCAAAAAACACTCAAAATAATAAAAAATAATTAAATAGAATCACATAAAAATAAACAATCAAATAAAAATAAATTAAATAAAAAATAATAATATTAAACAAAATAAAATAAGCAAATTAAAATAACATAAAGTAAAACAAAAACAATTTTATTAAATTAAATTAAATTAAATTAATTAACAATAAATAAAATAAAAGTTTACTGTTTTTATTTATTTTTTCGTTTTTTTATTTATTGTTCTTTAATTTAATTTTATTTGATTTTATATATTGTTATTTTATTTAATTTTTTTCTTTTTTTCTTTTTTTCTTTAATAATTCAAAATAGAATGGAATAAAGTAAAATCAAATTAAATAAAGTGAAATAAAATAAAATAAAAGCAAAGACAATATAACAAAATAAAAAGCACAAGTATATAAAACAATTTAATATAAATATAAACACCAAAATAAACTGTAATAAAGTAAAATAAAATAATTTAATAAATTATAAAATTAAAAAATATATAAAATTAAATTAAAATAAATTAATATAAGTTAAAAAATAACAACAAAGAATAATAATTAAATTATCAATATAAAATATTTAAAACACAAAAAAGTTTTTGCTTTCCCAACTTGTTAAATGCACACACATACAACTGTCGCCCAACCAAGTTCTGCTCCCCCATACACTCAGCAAATATCTACTTAAGAGGGGTGACAGGCGCATTTACCCGACAATATGCTCCCAAACACACCTAGAGCTGCTTATTAGTCATTTAGTATGGTTAGAAAATAAATAAATGAAAGTGAAAATAAATTCTATTTTTATTTTAACAACCCTCCGCGGCGAAGGTAGTCAACGGCAACACAAGCTGGTCGTTTAACGTTTATTTACACATTTGCAATTGTTGTTGTTTTTGACGCTCACCCCCTGTTGCTACATATTACATTTTATTATTTATTATTATTAGTATTTTAATCACGCAATTGAATAAATAAATTAAGAGAAGAGGCGCGCGCAGAGTAACGATATTGATTATACTGCCAAATAAAATAATAACAACAATAACATAATAATTAATAGAAATATGTGCATATACTAGTATGTATGTTGATTTATAATATAGAATAAATCTTAAAATCTGCATTGAAAATCAAAGGTTCTCAAAAACGAAAACGTCAAATAACTGAGATTCTAAAAAACAATAAATTCATCCAAATTAAGGCAGAAATAAACAAGTATACAAAAAATTCAATAAATTCCTCTAGTATCTACCATAAAGATAATTTATATGCACCTATGTACATGTACATATGTATGTATATGCGGTAAAATCACAAAAACAGCGGCCACAAAATGTTGTCCTTGAATAAATGTACATATGTATAATTTATATACTAAGTACGTACATAAATAATTTATGTACAATACATGGTAAATAGCAGTAAATCTGAGTATACTGAGAATTTATAGAAACTCACTTTCCTGCAGAAAAAAGTTCATAGCCAAACAGCCGTGAGCAAAGGATTTCGCATCAAGCAAAAACAAGCGCACAAAATAAAAAGTAAATAAGAAAATAAAACGAATTAACATCCGTTTGACGTATTTACTCTGTCACTCGTTTACCAACAGCGAGTTACGATTCAAAGAAAGAAAAATTTAGAGTCATACAGAAAAATATCGATTTTTTACACAACCGGTACCTACAAGCGAATATGTATATTGTACATACATATACATTTTGTATAGAAATTTATTTTATCCTCTACTATACTACATTTCAATTTAACCGCCCCTCGACGCATTAAGCGAAGAAATTTGTATGCTTGCCACCGACGCTTCATGTCCTTAGCCGCGAGGCAACTAAAGTCGTTTGCTTAATGGTAACGCCCTGTGCTCCGTCCTGTCGCCTGCTGGCATGTATATTTATATGTAGTATATTATATATTTTACATACACGTACGCATGATTTCGCTCAATATTTCCACTTCACAACGCATTTACTTTTGTACTCGCCTGTGTGTATGTATGTATGTATTTGTAATCCATACTTTGTTTACTTGCTCAATGCCGCTTCTGGCGCCTTTTAACGCCACACCGACATGTGAGTGTGTACGTGTATGTAAGTGAATTCATTTAATACATTCATGCATATGTACACGTATATAGAGAAAGTGACATCATACTAAGTTCTGCCACTCAAGCCGAATGAACCACACTACCCAAGCCAACCTACCACCCACCTACCCACCACTTGCTGTTCGATTCTCAAGTTACTTGCTCCCTTTTCTCATTTGGCTACCAACTTTTATAATAGATAATAAATATTATAAATAGCTCAGTTAGTTGCTTCGTTGCCTGATTTTTGATTTAGTATCAATTTCAGTTAGTTAAAATGTATTGGAAAAATGTATGTAATTTAAGTATTGCATGCGGTCACAGTGGACATTTGGATCACTTGCGTTGTCTATTGGCAACATATGTCACTTTCAAGGGTTAATGAACGTGGTTTGGCATGATTTAAATAGATATGAAACACATTCTGGGAAATATAAAAAAAAATATTATATTTAAATATATGGTATTGACTAAAAACATCTTCAGCAGCATAAAAAAAAATTATTTTTAAATTTTTTTTTTAATGTTTTGTTAGTCTCTTTTTTAGTTTTAATTTGTTTTAATTTTCTATATACTCTATAGCAAATGTTTAATTTTTTCACAATTTTTTAAATTTACTGTTTATTTTTGATATTTTTTTTAGTTGGCATCGACCGTCCACGTCGCTTTCAATATGGTCAGACTTTCGCTCTAATGGCTGACACTGAATCCGATTTTTAGAAGAAAGTTTTGATAATCGACGCGAGCCAATTCACACTGTCTGGTGGGGTTAAAAGCCAAATTACCGCATTTGGGAACAGAAAAACCATTCGAAGTTCCATGATACACAACTTGAATGGGCAAAAAGTGACTGCTTGGACTGTTATTTGCCATTGGTAATTATAAATGTGTCATATTTTTTCAAAAAAAACTGGATCATTGGATGGAAATGGATGTATGTATGTCCGCAAATGCGTGCCAAAAGTCTTCACAATTATTGTTTCCAAAAATGCATGTCTTATTTCAAATCAGTTCAGCTTCGGCAGCGACTGACCACCCATATCTCCAGATCTCACTCCCTTAACGTCTTTTTTGAGTTTTTGTGAAACAACGCAAAGTGTACGTCAGCAATTCTCGGACCACTGACGAGCTCAAGGCAAACATCTGTGCCGAAATAATCACTGAACCCTCCCGAGATATTCGAAAAATAATGTAAAATACAGCAAAAAGAACTAATTTTGCTCGGGTCAATACAGGCGGTCGCAATAATCCATTCGGAAGGCCTGGATGCGACTGCTGGTCTGACGAACATCCAAATTAATAGAAATTTAATTTTTCTAATTGTGCTCTTTCCTCGGCAGAGAATATCCGAGTGGATTTCAGACTTGAAAAAAAAAGTTGCTCATAAAAATCCATCGACCGTTCGGAGGCGACATAGAATAAACTGAAGGTCCGTCTATTTGCTGGTAAAACAAGAAGGCACACCCAACAAATTGGAGGAGGGCTTCAGCGTTAACGCCTGTTATACATATACATTTTTTTCATGAAATTTCTTTTTTTATTATAAAGTTTGAGTCTTGGCATTATATGTGAAACAATACATACATTTTTGCAGACTGTCAGATCTGTTCAAGTAATTTTCGATCACTTTTTGGCACATATTCGGCGGTATCTCAGTCATAACTTGACGAATGTTAGTTTTCAGTTACTCAAAAGTTAAAGATTTATCCACATAAATCCAAGAGGTTACGTGGCCGGGAAATGTCTCTCGAAATAACGCCATATTCGTTCGTGGTGTGTGTCATGTGAGACTATCTTTTTGAAACCACATATTTTCCAAGTTGTGTTCTTCAATTGTAGTCCAAAAATATTGGTTATCATACGACCATAACACTCCGAGTTGACAGTAGCAGTCTTGCCGTTGTCGTTTCCAAAGAAGTAAGGTCCAATCACACCTCCGAAACCAAAGAGCGCACCAGACAGTAAGCTCTTTTTTTGCATCCCTTCAATTATTTGAGTATTTTCGGAGTCTCGAATGCGACAATTTTGCTTATTTACTTATCTCCCGAGTGAGAAATGTGCCTCGTCGTTGAAGAAAATTTTACCAATTCCTTGTGTACTTAGACCATTATGTGCACCTCTTAAAGCACTAAATGTGGGCACGTCTGAATCCTACTTTTTCTATCAATCTAATTTAATATAATTTATTTTTTTTTTATAAAAACCCTAATGTGGATTTCATCAAATAAAAAATATCAAAAAGTCTAAAAAACCTTTTAGAAAGCCTTTTCAGCAATCTTCCTGATATCTCCTCTATAGAGAAACCCTCAACTAGGTGATAGCCTTAAGCTAAGCCCTATGATCCACGGTCTGTTCGACGGCGTTTCGACCAATAACATTTTATACCAATGAGATAGCCGCACCTTAGAGAACAGCTATTATTTAACTATGACATATCATCTCTTAATAGCACCTAAGGAAGTATGTATCTATCTATAAGTTATGTGTCTATCGTTAAGCTCATTATTCGAAGCATTTCTTATCGTGCCAAAAAAATTAAAAACAAGTGTTAAACTTTATTTTTCATTTTATTTTATTTTTCAATATAATAAACATAGCTGAAATAAATAAATAATCGCATTTGGCAGGTACATACATAAATATGTATGTATGTATGAACTTATGTAACATATGTAGGTATGTTCATATTTATTGTATGCCCAAGTAAATTTTGCACTTATTATCGGTCATCACCTTTTTATCTACTTAAAACTTTATTTATACAACAGACGTAAATACTAACAATAATATATTTAGATATGTTATTATATATATATATATATATATATATAAATATATGTATATGTACGTATTTTTACAATTGCTTCATATAATCCTCAAGGCAGCTTACTTTTCATGACTATAGAAATTTAGTGGTACATGCATGTGTATGTATGTACATATGTCTCGTATGACAAATAACTTTTATTTAAACTTTTATGTGCCTTTTGTCAATTTCAATGTTAAATCTTAACTTACTGTTGCTAAAAGTTACAAAAAAGTTTATAAATATAAGCTTAAATTAGCTACATTTATTACATACTCTTACACAGTTGTGACACACACAAGCACGTACATACATACACTTACTTTTGCAGAATCAACTATCCAACAAGTTCTATTCACACTTTACCTTTCAGTTCGTTAATATTCTTACTATTCTCATTCTCATTCTCTTCTTCTTCTTCTTCTTCTTCTTCTTATTCTTTGTCACTTTTGACTTCATTATTATTTCGCTTCTTGATTCATATGAGCGAATTGAATTCAATTAAGTGCATACATATGTATATATACATACAATACATACATACGTATATAAAAAATATATAACAACATTTCATGCGGCTGACTTTGGCGCTCGGCTACATACGATTATATGTAGATAAATATGTACATTCATAATGTCAGTGAGTCGACTCCGCGCCACGGTCTGTTGGTTTGTGCAAATTTAGAAAATGCAGATCAAAAGTATCAGCAGATGAGTGAGTGTGAGACAAGCTTAAGCTTTAGACTTTCAGCAGTAGTACAGACAGTTATACATACATATATACAAACATATGTATATAGGTATGTAAGTAAATTTATAAAGATTTCATAGAAATTGCTCAATCCAATTTTTATTTTGGGTTTTCTTTATGAGTTTTCTTTAATTTCTTTTACATTTTATTTTAAAACTTTTTTATTAATTTCTTTAATTTCTATTTTTATTTCAATTTTCTTCATTTAACTTTATTTAATTTTTATTTGATTTTATTTAATTTAGCAATGCTAACCCCTCGGCTATCGTGGCCGCTGAATTGATATACAATATTTTATTTTACTTTATTTAATTTTTTTATTAAATTAAAATTAAAATAATTATATAAATGGAAAATAATAATAAAATAGAAAAAGGAAAAGTGAAATTAAATATTAAAAGGAGAGAAAATAAAGTGAAATATATTATTTTCTCTCCTTTTAATATTTAATTTCAATTTTTTTTTTTATTATTATTTTCCATTTATATAATTATTTTAATTTTATTTGCTTTTTGTATTCAATTATTTCAACGAATTTAGTTTATTGTAATTTATTTTTAACTAAATTATATCATTTTTTTTTTTTAATATTTTATGTTACATTATTTTATTCCATTTTGTTATTATTATTTTCTATTATTTTTTCTTTTAATTTATTATTAGTTTCTATGAATTTAACTATTATTCTATTTTAATGAATTTAATTTAAATTTATTCTAATTTTATCTTATTTCATTACACTTTATTTCATTATCTTTTATTTTAATTTATTAATAATTAATTTATTTAATTTTATGTTATTTTTTTTTATATTATATTATTTTGTTTTATACATATTTCATATTTTTATTTTATTTATATTTTATTTTATTTTATTTATATTTTATTGTATCTCATATATTTTTTATTCGACATTTTTATTTTATTTTTTTATAATTTTATTTTGTCTTGCGTATAATTTATATCTTTTAATGAAATTTGATTTTTTATTTAATTTAATTTTTTCATATTATTTTTAAGATATTTTTTCAATATTTACATATAATATCTTATATTTTATATATACCATATATACATTTTTTTTGTTGTTGAAGTTTGCAGTTTCTATTACTCATTTAAAAATGTCCCGTTAACTGGTTGTAGTTGATGCTAACACCGATGATGTAGTCAGCGCTATTGTTGACGTGATCGTGGTGTAGTCACCATCAACACAATTGTTCTTATTCGCAAAGTTGCGTACAGTATAACGTATTTAAGTATGTTGAGTTCGCATTTCAGACACTCTAACAATGTAATTTAGAATATGTAGAATAATCTACGAATATATACGTGTACATAAATTAACTGATAAATGTGTAATAAATTTGATGAAAAATTAAATTTTCTATGAACTAAATATAAATTACTCCTTTGACTTGGGGAAATTTGTTAATATTTGTCCAACAAACTAAGTAATTTTCTTTAAGAGTGTAGTGTGACGAGTTTTGGAAGACTTTAATCTTTAGCCACGTGCCCCATACTCCGCCGCTTCCATCTTACTTAGTTTTTTTAATCTTTTCTGCTTTCAAAAGCTCACTTTAGAACACAAATACTGCCAACCAGAGCATTTAATTGTCAGAAAACAAGTTTTCAAAAATATAGTTACCAAAAAAAAAAAGTTTAAATCAAGGTGACCACAAAACTACTCTACGTCGCTTCTGGCTTCCACGCCTAACGCAGAACCATGCGAACCAACATATTATTACGTTATTGTTGTAGTAAGCGAATGAGCTAACAAACAGCCAACCAAATACATACATACATGCCTATATTGTGTAGCAAAATGACGTAACCTGCCGCCAATGCCTCCACCGCCAACACACATACACACACACACACACTCAACCACGCATACGCGGGTGTTAAACAAGCTGTGGTAAAGCCAATGCGTGTGCTGATGGTTGGTTGCCCAAACCAAAAACAAAAATAAAATAAAATTAAATAAAAAAAAAAAATATACAAAAAACTCTGCGGCACGAAACGACCGCAAAACCTCAAAACGTTTCAGAATTTGTATGAATAAAATTTGTACAAAAACAAAATACGCACATACACATACATACACATAAATAATTTGAACAAAAACAAAATTAATGAGACTCTAAAAAAAATAAAATAAAATTTACTATTGAATAGAACATCAAAAGAGACAGACGAAAAAAAAGTAGAAGAGGCAATAAATATGGTAAATAGCAAGAATGAAAGGCAAAGTAAAGAATAAACGAACGAATGCGAATAAATGATATTTCAATTGACAAATACATATAAAATAAAAATAAAATTCTTACGGCATATTTGTTGGTTTGTATGAATGTTCATATGTACATATGTATGCATATATATTTGTATGTTAGCATAAGTAAAAATAAAATCAAGTGGCGAATAAGTAAATCCGCCAAATAGAAAATTTGTGTGGATCAAAAATCTTTTGAGTGTCTCAGAGTTATATGTATGTAGGGACATACATACAAACATATGTATGTATGTTTAAGTATATACGATTGCTTATTGCTTATAAAGTATAGTTTAATACTAGTTAACTGAAAATCAAAAAAGGAAAGTATTAATTGGAAATAAAAAAATTCAATAAATTTTTTTAAAAATTAAATGAATATGCCGAAAGATACTTTCAAAATTTAGAACAATGAAAATTATTTTTTTTTTTATTTTTTACGTTAAAATAAATTCTGAATACCTACATAAATCAAGATTACACAGATGCTAAACACAAAGGGCTAATTCAATTTTGACATATTTACTTTTAAATGTAAATACGTACATATGTGTACAAATCTCTGTCGATTGGCAACTGTCAGTTTGAATTTTGTGTTTTTGCAATAATGATGTAGGGTGGAAAAATACATAAAAGCACAAAAAAAACAGATTAAAATGTTTGAAAAGGACAAGTAAATAAAATGCATATGCACATACATACATACGTGTATGTAATTACATAAATAACTAGATTAGTCAATGAAAAGACTGTGAAACGAATGAGCAAAACAAATGGACAATAAATAAATGCAGTTGTTTTATTACTTTGCAGTATATACAAACATATAGTTTATGTTTACATTCCTTCAAACATATATATTTAAATATATATAACTACGTTAAACCCACTTCGAAACTCTTCTATGTACATACATACATATGTAGCAACTAGTATTTTACTATCTTTAACATATCAGTCTCATACCAGTGCAAGATTTATAAAAGATTAAGATTCAGCTTTTCATCAAAATTTCATTGATTAAAAGTGATTAAACCAAAAAAAAATTTAGCGATAATATTTTAAGAATAGTTATTGGAATTTTTATAATTAGTTATTATAATTATTAATTAGTTATTATAATTAACACATAAATTATTTTTAATTGTTGTATTGAAAGAATAAATAGGCATTTTTTGCTTAAATTCTCAATCAACTAATTACCTATTTTATTTCTCTCTTATTTTATAGTCAACTTAAAAAAAAATATTTTTTTTTTGTTATTATTTTAATATATCAAATATTTATTATTTATTGCGTGTTTTATAAAAAAAATATTAAGAAATAATTTGAAAAAGAAAGCTCTAAAAAGGAATTATGATTTATTTTCCAACAATTTTTAGTATAATTAATTTGATAACTCAACAGAAACAAATTTTCAAATTAATAATAAAATACTGGTAGTGGAGATGTGGTATCTTTTTAATGAAACTGATTACGCTTACGGAAATGTTACTAGGGAAGCAGTACTTTTTATAGGCTATTATTAATAATTCATCGAAATAATTCACAGCCGGCATCATGCAAAGCGTGCCACTGTGCCTTAAAAAGGTCAGTGGGAGCATTTATACATACATACATACAAATAAATGTATGTACGTACAGCAAAAATTAATAATTTTTTTTTTTATTGAATTATGTAGTATGTACGTATGTACATATGTACATATCTCGAGAGTTATACGACGGCACTAAATAATTTAAAAATTTATATTATTAATTAAGTATTTAATAACAATAATTTTTACAGCAATAAATAAAATAGTGCTTAAAAGCTAACGGAAAAAGTAAATATTTTACGTTATGCTAGTGTACTATCCTTGATAAATAACACAAAAAAAAAAACAAAAATGAAGAAAACTATCTGAACAAGAAATCTTTATGCTATATAACAGTGAAACACATTGTAATGTTTAAAAAAAAATGTATTCAGAATTTTTAAAATGTACTTGTGTAAATATGCATAAGTTTCGTTAAAAAAATAAAATAAAAATCAAAGGCATTAATTACATAAAGGGCCAACGCATTTCTTTAGAAAGAGATCAAAATTATGGACTGGCTTTGAAGGTTAATAAATAAACTAGATAGGCATTCAAATAACTTCTATTCTATAGAAGGCTAGATATTTTGATTAACCCAAATTATATAAACATTTGTTGCGTTACCTTTCGATCTAACACAGAGATCGAAACAAAGCCCTTAATTTGTGAAGTTCAAAACTGACGTCATCAATTTAATAAATAGCAAACGGTTAACTCACTTTTTCTAATTGCCTTCTTGCCAATCGCTAAACTGACTAAAACATTATAATTGTTTTCAACTTAACATACTCGTTGATCACTCTATCTCTCTCTCAGGTCATATTTATTTCTGATTTTTTTTTGTACTAATTTGAATTTCATTTCGAAACATTTGGAAATTTGACCAACATAAAATTAACATTTTTTCTAATACAGCCCGCGCGCGCAATTGCTTGTTTTCAAGTAGAAAAGGGAAAGGGGTAAGGGTGGAGGCTACATGGCAACACTGGCCACGTTGCGCCCCACCTTTTTTAACGTGTAAACACGCTGGGAAGCAGTGCCGCTGCAGCAAACGGCTAAAGTAACCGCGACAATGACGCTAGCGTCGACGTTCACGTCGTAGAAACCTGTTTTTGTTTTCATTATTGCTTTTGCTTGCGCGTACGTGTTTTCGCACATACATACATGTATATATATACACACATTGTTGTTGGGACGCCAACATTGCTGCTATTCAACGTCTAAGTATGAAGTCAGCGTTTTTGTTATTATTACTTCAATTTTGTCTTTTATTTTGGTTATAATTTATTAGTTATTGTTGTTGTGTATCTAACGAATGTATAACTACAGGGTGCAGACATGGAGCTCTAATTGGTCGCGCTATGTGAACGGGCAAAAAATAAATGGTATGAAATTGAGGTTTCGCTTATAATATTTATTTTTCATTGCTTTTAATGCAGTTGCGAGTCAGCATGTTTTTTTTTTATTCATTGAGAACAAGCGCAACAAACCAACGAGCTACACACATAGAAAAATCAAACTAGAATTGTCGACCATTTCGGGGCTAATTCAGACTCTGCTAAAGCCAATATTCGTGGCTTTCAATTTTTTTTACTCGCCTTCAACCAATACATTACAGTTTAGAGGGATTTCTTATGCAAATTAATTTAAAACAGCAAATATTAAAATCATTTATTTACCCGAAAATAGCTAATGTTTAACACAGCTTTTCGTTTCCTTTATAATAATTTGTCGTTGTTTTTTATGTTTCTGGCCAAAACGAAAGCTTTCTTTTCGGCACCAAAGATACACACAAAACTGCTATTTTGCAATTTCTAGTTATATTCACAGGTTCACACTTCGTTTTTCAACACACGGCTTTTGTTTTGAATAACAATTTCCCCTCCAAATTCAATTCACACAAATATCAATTTGTTGCTATTTTATTAACTGAATAACTGTAAAATCTTAGCGCACTCAAAAACCAAGAAAAAAAAACACACAAATGTTACTCATTTACCACTACTAGCAGAGAATTCTATGAAAGCAGCTCAGCCAGCATTAATTTCACTCGCGTCTCAACAATTCGGCTTCTCGCGCACAACTGCGACACAGGGATGAGCAAATGTGCACACAAAAATTCCAATTCGTTGCATTGCGCATTTCAAATTAGTGAAAACGTAGTTTTTTATGCATCGGCAACACTGAAAAGTAGATGTCAATTAAAATATTGAATGAAATTTGAAATAAATATTAGCATTATCTTACCAATTGGCAAATAGGACCTGAGCTTATTTTTTGATTTATATTTAACAAAATCAAACGCTACAAAGTACATAAAATTAAGTTTTTCAAAAATTTTATTCTTGTATAATAATTGCAACCCTGTTATATTCACCACGCCAATTCAACTTGTTTAAATAAGATCCAATTGGAAATTGAAGTTGCCGTATTTGGCACAACTGCGTAGTACTTTTTCAAATTGGTATTTCACCAATTTTGGCTAAATAAACTTCGATGATTTCCCAAATCCTTCGAGTTCCATCTCTGGATTGTTAAATACAAGCCCTAAAAATTATTGTTCAGCTTCTTTATTGTAAACACACAGTTTATCATATCTCTTATAAATAAACAGTTTGTTTTGTTCCAAGCCCCCTTGTATATACTACAGTGCTGCCTGCCGCTCTTATATACCTTAGATTATATCGCATGCATCCCTTGAAGATTCTTGTTTGAAAATTCTGTTCTTTGACATTCGTTTCATGCGTTCTAGGACATGCTTTTGTTATCGGCTTCTCCATCTCAGTTCACAATCATATATAGCATTTTCGTATAAGTATTAAGTTGAAAGATAAAAAAGCGTAAGACATATATTCTGAAAATGCTGTCCTTATTTCGAGTTTTTAAATTGTTTGCTGCACGAAAATATATTTTTGGTTGGTATAAAAATAATTCGTTTAAAACGATTTTCAATGGTGTACAAAACTAATTTATATATTAAGGACACGAAGTAAATGTTACCTAAGCAACTTTGAAATAATGCAAACATTTTTTAAATTTTTTCCTCAACATAAAATAATATAATTAACATACGAATTTTTATACTAGTTTTTGCTTTTAAGTGAATGTTCACATGCATCCCTGTGTGTTTATTTATAATAAACGCGTGTTGACTTTTTGGCCAGACACAGGCAGATTCAAATTCACTTTTTGCTCCATCTTCATTTGTACCGGTTGCTGGTAAGTACTCTAGCTCCAATAATTATCTTTCAATTAGCAAAGAATTCTTAAAGGATCTAAATTAATCCTTCCAAATATTTACAGGTTCTACTCAAACATCCTAAATCAAAATGAAGCCACAATACAAAGTTGGTGAGTATGCAAAAGAGGTTAAGTTTTGCGGCTACAAGAACAACTGTAACCGACAAAACTAGAGTTTTTACTTAAATTTTAACTATTTTGATGCTAAATAAATTAGCACTAATATCTCAATCTTATTTTTTTTTTAGCTGACATCAGCCTTGCTGAATGGGGTCGAAAAGCCATCATCATTGCCGAGAACGAGATGCCTGGTCTGATGTCTATTCGCAAGAAGTATGGCCCACAGAAGATTCTAAAAGGTGCACGCATTGCTGGTTGCCTCCATATGACAGTGCAAACGGCCGTGTTAATAGAAACCCTTACCGAATTGGGTGCTGAAGTAAGTTGCTTGTTCGCATATAAAAAAAAAATAATACTTTGGGGGCTAGGCCGGATATATTGAAAAACTCTTATCAGCATTGTTTTCATTTATTTTGAGTTTATGATAATTGTGCTAATTCATTATTCATATCATACAGATTTTACGTAAGTAATTAGTTTCTTCTATAATTAGTTTCTTAGTATACTATTATTATGTTGATATTATAATGCGGGTCAAAAAGTTCAAAAAGATTTTGTAGAGATAACATTGGCAACCCAATAGCAAGAATAGATATATATATATATATATATTTGAGTTATTTAAATTATGTTTTCTTACTATTGTTTTCAGGTTCAGTGGTCAAGCTGTAATATATTCAGTACACAAGATCATGCTGCTGCAGCTATTGCTAAAACCGGTGTCCCAGTCTATGCCTGGAAAGGTGAAACTGATGAGGAATATTTATGGTACTAATGCGGCGCTTTAATGCTTATAAAATTAAGTTTTTTTTTATATACTTGCTTTTATACTTTTTTAGGTGCATTGAGCAGACTTTGGTCTTTTCTGATGGTCAGCCTTTGAATTTGATCCTTGATGATGGTGGTGATTTGACTAATTTGGTGCATGAGAAATTCCCACAATACCTGAAGGACATCAAAGGTTTGAGCGAGGAGACCACAACCGGTGTACATAATTTATATAAAATGATGAAGGAGGGTCGCCTTGGTGTACCAGCTATCAATGTCAATGACTCAGTAACTAAGGTTTGCATCATTTACTCTACAGTCCCTAACTTGAACTTAATAAAAATCCTAACGTTTCTTTTTTTCAGAGCAAATTCGATAATCTGTATGGTTGTCGTGAGTCATTAATTGACGGCATTAAGCGTGCCACCGATGTCATGATTGCTGGAAAAGTGTGCTGTGTTGCCGGCTATGGTGATGTTGGCAAAGGTTGTGCGCAAGCACTACGTGGTTTTGGTGGACGTGTCATAATTACTGAAATCGATCCCATCATTGCCTTACAAGCTGCTATGGAAGGATATGAAGTGACTACCATGGAAGAAGCCTGCAAAGAAGCCACTATCTTTGTAACAACAACTGGCTGCAAAGACATTATCACCGGCGTTCACTTCGAACACATGCCCGATGATGCGATCGTTTGTAATATTGGTCATTTCGATTGTGAAATAGATGTTGCCTGGTTGAATGCTAACGCCAAAGAAAAAATCAATGTTAAGCCACAAGTTGACCGTTACACACTATCCAATGGTAAACATATTATCTTGTTGGCCGAAGGTCGTTTAGTAAACTTAGGTTGCGCCCATGGTCATCCTAGCTTTGTGATGTCCAATTCATTCAGTAATCAAGTGCTGGCACAAATTGAATTGTGGACCAAAGCTGATAAGTACAATGTTGACGTTCATATGCTACCCAAAATACTCGACGAAGAAGTTGCCAGTCTGCATTTGGAAAAATTGGGCGTGAAATTGACGAAATTAAGTGATGATCAGTCCAAATACTTGGGTGTACCAAAGACTGGTCCATTCAAGCCAGATCATTACAGATACTAAAGCGGAAGGTTGTAGTTTCTAGATGGCAGCGTCATTACATCTAATTAATTGGCTTTCGTTTTTTTAATTTTACATTTTTGAACTGATAACGTTCTAAAGCTATAAAGTGTATTAGAGTATTAGAGAGATAATGCTGACAGTCACGTACTTGATAAGAATGTTTCAAAATAAAATGTTTACTATAAAATAATAATTGTATTTATTTTAGTCGGGGGTTTGTTTGATTGGATGGACTTAATGAGAGCGATGTAGAAAACTAACATTTTCGAAGTTCTCTGATTCGCGGGCTGCATCATCGACCCCTAAATATATGCAATACCTTTTGTAGTGCCTATTAGGTAAATTTACAGGTACATACATGCACACATATGTGTGAATGAATGTTCAGTTCATCACTAGGTGATTTTCGTATGGATACTGCTGATGTGATACCCTGATGCGATTGTTGTTGTGCTAGAGTGAGGATTTGATTAAATAGCATATGGTGATATTATGTTGACATGGTGATGTAATGCTGACATGATGTGATATATTGGTGAAATTTCGATGATGTGTTAATGTGATGTGATGTGCTGAGGCGACCTGTAAACGTGATTTTATATGCTGATGTGATGTGATTTGCTGAGGTGACGTGATATATTGATGTTCTTAAGGTGATGTGAAGTGTTGATGCTGGTCTATTGTTAAAGTAATCAAATGAAATTTGGGTCTTACCAAACGCAGGACAAAAAAGTCTTATTGTTGTTTTTGTTGTAGTTTTGAGGGAACTTTGTGAGAGGTAAAAATCCGGATCGTTCCGGTATAAAGACCTAACTGTCGCGGAAATAGGCACGCGGTTTAGTTCTTGAACCCCTACCCCACAGGGTCATTTGGCTATGGATAGTTAACCCCGCTTAGAAGCTGGTAGTCGAAGTTGACGAGGTTATTTAATGGGAGGCCCAAGAAATGAGCCAGAAGAGAAAGTGGTGTTAGACCAGTAGGTTTTAGTAGACAGACAGATGGTTAGTGCTGTTGGAGTACAGCATCCAGATCTTATGGTAGTTGTGACAATATTACTCGGCTCTGTAACGGATCTAGATATAGCTGGATTACCACGACGACATTAAAGCAGATGTCGAGTGACTGTGCATACTAAAGTCCGTACTACCTTACTGATGGGCCTAGGTGTTGATTCGGGTTCAAGCCGTATTTTAGTGATGATCGCGGCCAAATGTTGCGGGGGAAGGAGGGGACACTATCCAGAGGAACTCATTGTATAACTTTTTCGTCCTCGGGGCTGTGACCTTAGAATTCTATAGACGATTGCCGACCACGCAATAAATTAATGGTACTCTTTAAGCACGGTGGTTATGAGGAGTTCTCAACGTCCGATATGAGGAAATATCTCCAATCATCATACAAACAGTCATCGCATTCATCACTCGGCTCGTACGTCACTGTTGACAGTCATAACTATGAAGTTGCACATAATTTAGTTTACCTTGGAACCAGCATTAACACAAACAATAATGTTAACCTTAAATCACTAACTAGAACTGAGTATTCAATTGAAAAGTAAAGTCCTTTCTAGGCGAACGAAGACCAAATTCTATAAGTTACTCATCAGAAGGCGGGGACGAAGGCAACATCCCACAATACCGCTTTGAGAGCTATTGAGAGAAAGGTTTAGGGTAAAATTTATGGTCCTCTACGCATTGGTAGTGGTTAATGCATGTACAAAATATGTGTCGACATTGATATAGTTCAGTGAATCAACACGGCTACACTGGCTAGGTCATGTAGTTCGGATGGATAAGAATACTCCAGCTTTAAAAGTTTTTGATTCAGCACCCATCGGTGGAAGCAGAGGATGGGGAAGACCTCCACTTCGTTGGAAAGACCAGATGGAAAAGGACCTAGCTGTGCTTGGTATTTCCATACAGCGAAAAGAAGAAAAGAATGGCGTGCTGTTGTTAACTCGGTTATAATCGCATAAACGGTGATTACGCCCGTAAAGAAGAAGAATATTAATATGCTCGATGGTGTGAACAGATGGAGGACTGCAGTAGAAAAGAACTTTTCTGATGTTGATCTAGCCATAGCTCAAGCTCATGCCACACAAACGAGTGTATATGAAGAGAGTACTTATTCATTGTTTTTTTTATCTAACATTTTATCAAAACATCACCCACACAGCCACATTTTTTTTATTACAACCGATCTTAAAGCAACAACAGATAAATCTTATCACTTATCTGAGAAAACTTGCTCTCAACAAACGAGCAGATAATGAAATTTTTTACTTTATCACCACTGCGTGACTTCCTCGCTATCGTTGCTTCTGCTGTAGAGCAGGCAGTTAATCATAAATGGCCGTCTAGCAGTAATAAAGTCAGTCTGCATGTGTTCTGCTGGTTTATTTTTAGTCGAAAAATATTAATGAACAATTTTTAAGATCGCCAACTGCCGCGCCGTCATCACTAAGCGCAAAAAACCTTCAACGTTCGCTTTTTAGTTTTTGGTGTTTACTGCTGCTTGCATAGCGTGAGTACTCAGGCCGGTTGAGAAACGACGTACAATTGGAGATTGTCAAATTAACTACGGTCGGCTGAACGATTGAGCGGACAAGCGCGAGCTCAGTTTTTGAGCACGGTTTTGTTTGTGAGAGCGCACAGCAAACGCAGACGTGTTTTGGGTTGTGGAGCAGAATGTGATTTTATTCAATTATTTGTATCTCGACTTTACATGGTTTCGTGGATTCGTGGATTTTTGTACTTTTCGGCTCTTTTTTGTATTGTGATTTAGTTTATATACTTTATGCTACGAACATATTATTATATGTAAAAGATTTTCGATACGAAAATACTTTCTAATAAATGAAGGTGGCGTGAAGGTGTTGATGAAATTTGACGAGAAAAATGTAAAGAAAAATGTGAAAATAAATTAAAAGTATCTACAAACAAGTTATCCACACTCCACACCTGTGGCCGATAAGCAGCACGTACATGCAGTAATATACATACTTATGTATGTATGTACTTATATACATATAAACTCTTATTCATGAGTGTGGAGAAAATCTACAAACTCCCGGCATAAATACGAATATTTACAAAGTTTTACCGTAAAACAATTGAGAAAAAAATAATTACTTAAGTGTTGTTAGTGCTTATATATGTATGTAAATCGTTAAGTGTAAGTGCATGAATGTAAATATAATATAATAATATGTACGTATGTGCGCTTTAAATGCACTTAAACCACTTGTTAATTTATTGTAAAATAAAAAATAAAAACAAAAACAATGCATCCACACAACTGTAATTGTGCAATATTATTTTGTGGCATTTTGCTAGCAATATTTACTATCACATCCACAACAACAACCATTACCACAGCAATGCAACAAGTGACACCTTACAAATTCGGAGCGGAGAGTAAGCGTGTCTTGCGTGCAACGGCCCCCAATTGGCATGCTAAATTCACACCATTACAATTGCAAATGCATATGGGAACGAGCGCTGAAGTATTGTTGGAATTAACAGGTAATAGTGGGTGCATACATACGTACTATGTACATAGAGATACGACGAACCGTACACGAATGTTAAGAGTTGCTGTTTTATTGCTTTGAGAGATTTTTTTCTGTTTTATTGTTGTGACATCTGTTTCGTAGGACTAACCCTCGAATCGCGTCTTATTGGAACCTTTCAGATATCGCTAATCCCACTGTAGACGCAGCTAAATCCCTTCGTCAGTAGTTCATATCATACTTAAGGCCACTTTGTCTCGAAACCATTCTAGACACTAATATCGCCTCTGCTTTTTAGTTGTAAAAACTGATCGACCTTTCGAAAGCATCATCATAACAAAATCACTAACCAGAATACCCAGGAAATGAGCTGTTTCGATCGGCTCGGCTCAAAAAGAGTAGATTACTGTCGCACGTGTATAAATGTACGGTGGTGGATACATATTCGCATATATTTCCTTACGCAAACATCTCAAGACTCTGCAGCAGCTTTACGGGGTTGTCTCAGTTATCCCACCCACTGCGGTACGCGCAGTCAAATCCTTTTCTCTAAAGCTTATTCCATTCCAAAGGGATCTCCACGAGTTAATATTTTCGTTTCAGCGTTTATTGTCCGCAAGTCACTAACTAAGATTCTCAAAAGACCAAGAAAAGCTGTTTGGACAGGTTAAAAGAGAAAGGAGTATTATATGAGTTTATTTAAGGTCGCATAAAAAGAGCGCGTGAGTGTCAAGCGAGGATTCATTGCATACGGAAAATACGTCAACTCTGCTATAATATCCAGGAAAGGTCCTTGGATGTGTCTGCAATAGATAGTGAATGAAATTTATGAGCAATAACTACTTCAGACGAAGGAATCAAGGTTTTTCTTATTTTTTATTGACTTAGACAGCGCTTAAGCGGGGCTACTGCCGAGTTCACAACAGCACGCCAGTCGTTTATTTCTTTCACCAATTTTCAGATACCAAGTGAAGCTAAATCCTTTTCGTCTGCTTTCACTGGGAGTATCGAGTACTTTCGCAGCTGCAGTGCACTCACAAATTCGAACAACCTGACCTAGCCAGCGTTGAAGCTGAACTATATCAGTGTTCACTTATCTACAGCTCATCGTTTGCGGTATTCGCTGTCTACTGATCAGATTTTGTCATCGTCCAGTCCTTTATACCATAAAGCAGAAAGGGAGTGTTGAGGGATTTGTAAAGTTTCGCCTTTGTTCGTCGAGAGAGGACCTTACTTTTCAATTGCCTACTCAGTCCATAGTGGCACCTGAAGCAAGAATCAAGCTGCCTGTGTAGACAAATTTTGCACTCTTCAACGTTAGCCACCTCTAAGTATGTCTCGTTAAACGTACTCATCTTTCTATGGCCATTGCGGAACCTTCTGATATTAGCGTAGAATATTCTACGGTACTTCAGGATGTTTCAGATACCAGTTCAGTTTCACAGCAGAAAAATAAAACACCGAATCTTTGTAGGCCGCCCAAAGCATTTTTATCTGACAACATTGAAAAGTCTCTTGGGAAACCCACTGTTAATGAAATATTCGATTTTCAACAAATTGTTTTACATGTATTTTTAAAGAACTAAACTTCAAAAATTTCATTTTTTTAATATCTTACTTCTCCATTTGCAGATTTACCGTTAGACGCTGCTTTTGAGGTCTTAAGCGAAAATCCACATTTAGCCAACATAGAGTATCTCATACCCGCCGATGTTATAAATCCCACAACACGAAATTGGCGTGGCAATGTTACTGTCGACGCGCTCTTTCTCGGCTCCACCAAAGTTTACGTGCGTCGCGTCAATACCAGCGAACGTGCTGAAGGTACACTCGAGCTAACGATTATACGGCGCACACGTATTATCGATCATGTATTCACCGGCTCTGTGGCGCTGCTTGTCTCTTTACTCTATATTAATTTCGGCGCTGCTTTAGATGTGGCTGTGTTGCGCAGTCTCTTAGCACGTCCTCTCGCGCCGCTCATTGGCTTTTTAACGCAATTCATTATTATGCCACTCCTAGGCTATGGCCTGGGTGTGCTCATATTTCCCGATTCACCAGAATTACAGTTGGGTCTCTTCTTTACGGGCGTTTCGCCGAGCGGTGGCGCATCGAATATCTGGGCTGTCATATTGGGTGGTAACATAAATCTCTCCGTACTCATGACTACCATAAGTAACTTTGCCGCCTTTGGTATGATGCCTTTGTGGATCTTCACACTCGGCCAGCTGATCTTCGATCGTGCAAATATCACAGTGCCATACGAAAACATTGCAACATTTGCGGTGTCGTTGGTGGTGCCACTCGGCATTGGTTTATGCATACAGCGTTGGTGTCCGCGGCTGACACGCGTGCTGGTGCGTTTACTCAAACCGATATGTACGTGTCTCATACTCTTCATCGTCATCTTTGCCATCGTGACAAATCTCTATTTATTCGAGTTGTTCTCGTGGGAGGTGAGTTACTTTGATGAGATCTCTGCGACTTTAGTTGAAATGTTAAAAATTTACTTCTTTGTTTACAGATCATCGTTGCCGGCTTTGCGCTGCCTTGGCTGGGTTACGTATTAGCTTGGTGCGCTGCAAAGGCGCTACGGCGCAACTCTGTCGATTCTTTGACCATTGCTATTGAGACGGGCATACAAAATACGGGCATTGCGATATTCCTTCTGCGTTTCAGTCTGCCACAACCAGAAGCCGATTTGACCACAGTCATTCCTGTCTCAGTGGCCATATTAACGCCTATACCCTTACTCGGCCTGTACATTTACAAACGTTGTGCCGAGCGTGGTATTAGGGAAGGGCAACTGCCAGATACCCAACAATCTATTACCCCAACTCATAGATATTAATTTGGGGGTAGATTAAAGGCAGTGGGCGTAATGCAGTCGTTCCTATTTATTAAATGCATCACATCTATCCGATAGCTTGGGTGAACGGGCTTCCAAAAAGTGCTGTTAAGGGCACTGAAATACAATATAAAGAGTGTTTCTTTAGACATGTGGCTTACAAAAAGAAATAAAAGTCTTAGAATATAATGCTTTGGCCAAGAATTTAGCTTTATTATAATGATAAGGGTTTGCAAATAGGTATGTTTTAAAAATGATTTCGGGCAAGTGATCGAATAAATTTTCTCCGAGAGGCTCAATTTTCGACCACTTTTGCAGAAATTGGAGTCTTTCAATTGAGACTTCAATTCTTTTACGAGTTCGATTTTGTTCATTATGAAATGACAACACAAACAGAGTATAAATCAAGTAATTACTGTCACCACACGTTTAAAAAAAACACCTTTTATTAAAATAAAGGACATTTTAGTGAACTTGTTTGTAGGCAAAAGTTTTGGAAATAAATTAGTGCTTTCGGTAGTTTTTCCTTTTTTTTTTGTTGTACGAGATTTCTCGTTATCTGTGTAGTTGTTAATATATATTTTTTATTATATTTTAAAAACTAAATATACTTTATTTTGTAATAAATATTTGAACGAAAATACAAAAGTTTTATTTCCTTTGAGCTTCACAGAGGGAAATGTCTTTAATAGAACCCTAGATTAGGTTAGCCCCTACAACTGTGTTGAGTATGAAATATTTCATTCCTCTCCCCAAAGCTTTCTCTTTCCTTCGTGCCAAGAGTACGCAGGCTTACGGGGAGCTTGAACCCTTCACCTGTCATAGGCTCTCAAAAGTCATTGATAGACTCTCTGTGAAAAGCTACTTGCCTTTTACCTATAAGCCGTTCGATGTAAAATGTACGTATGGGTTCTGCGATATTTATGATGACCTTCCGGTTCTGTCTCGGTGCCGGTCACAGAAGCCTTGGTTTTCATTGTATAGATTATAAGGCTACTCTTAGCGAAGAAGTGAAGTACACAAGTTGTTAAACCTTTTGTCTTCGGGGGAAAACTTCTTCAGCTATTTCGATTATGTGCCGTGTGATTATATATATGTATATATTGGCCTTTCATAACCGCTAAAACGATTTTTGGACGAACTATTGATAAAATTTGTGGTGTTTATACCAGCCCTCAACTGAAGAAGAGAGAAGTAGAGATGATGAAGAAGAAAGGAAAAAAAGTAGAAGGGAAAAGAAGTATAAGAAAGGAAAAGAAGATCTTCACTGCACGACACCTACAGCTGCAACATGCAAAATCCTCGGCTAACGTTTTCATCAGCTGAATGAAGGAGTACCGGCTCCAACCCCATGTGAAAGTCGATATAGTAAAAATTCCGACAACTAATAACCCCAAGTTACTGGAAGTCACACATTCGACATCGTGCACTGCTACACTCTATATACGTGCTGTAAGTGCCAGAGAAGTACAGAGCCGTAAGGAAATTTTTAAATCGTTAGTCGGCAGCACCTGGGGAAAAGACAAAGAGTTGCTCGCAACATACAAGGCAATTATCTGACTGGTCGTAAACTACGCTGCTTCGATTTGAACGCTCGGCAGCAATTATTCAAGACAACGCCATCAGGAACGTGATGTTACCGGAGTCACTTGGTACAGAGCATAATGTTAAGCTGTGCAAAAGACTATCTGCTAGTATGAAACCATCAGGAGCAGCACTCCCGACAGACATTTACTTCAGACTGAACCTTAATCTAGACACATCAGAAAGGGAGTACTAGACTATACATACTCCATTCAGCACCATAGACCATAACCGCTGGAGACGACGGTATACGGTCAACTCACCAAACCACCACCCACCGCTGTAATACTGGCGCAACTTAAGTGTGGATATTGTAGCAGATTAAACTCCTACCTATCCAGACTCGACCCCGACATACCCAACGTATGTCCAGCGTGCCCCCTAAAACCGACTGGTCTGAAACCGTCGAAACAGCTCGTTTCCTCCCTTTAGATGACCTGGGTGACTTAGACTAATTAGCCTCTCCCTAAGCGGGGTCGGAACAACCGCAACAACAACAAACGCGGCATACGACAGGTGCTTGGAATCCAGAAAACCGAGTAATACTGCCACAATTAAAATCTGGTTATTGCAGTCGACTCAATTCCTACCTATCCAGACTTGACTCCGACATACCCAACGTGTGCACTGCATGCAATGAGACCAGGCACAACCCTAACCATCTCTTTCCATAACGCATAAAACGTACTCATCTCAAACCACTTTGCCTCTGGTACGAACCCATGGAAGCAGCTCGTTTACTGAACATTTCGTAAGATGACTTCGATGACACAAACTAGTCTCACCTGCTACAAAGTGAGATTGGCGAAACGCTACAACAACAACTTGCTGAAGAAGAAAAGAAAAGAAAAATAAGAGAAGAGAAGAGGTGTAATGCATATGGGACAAACGAGACAGACCGGACCTAGTATAACGTGGGTCTCAGTAGGTAAATGGCACTTCTCAAGAAAGCAGCGTTGAACGATAAATAAACAGGTTTTTTTTTTTAGTTTTTTAGCAAAATATTGTATTTATGTAAGCTGCGAAAAGTATCACTGAAGCAAAACCTTCACGACACTCATCTTCAACATGCACACGGTTTGTTTACTTATTTTGTTTATCAAATAACATTTGTGCAATTAATATACAAATCTTATTTCAATACAAAAAATTATCAATTTCTAATTGATAAAAAGCTTAGTTCTTCCCTTTATCATTTTACATAAGCATTTGTAGCAATTTTCTTCTGCTACATGCTGCAGATGTTCAAACAGCCTCATTACTGCTCGTTTGCATTAATATTTTAATTAAACAATTTATAGTATGAACATCCAAATTGAGCTTTTTAAACTCATATAAATATCTTATATAGTTAACTGTACCGCTAAGATCAACCAAACTCAATACATTCGGCGATAAATTATAAAAATTCACAACAGCGAGTAAGCGTGCCAGCTCCTCCCTGGATAAATTGGCAGTAATACTTGACTCCAGCGCGGGAGTGCTGATGAAGCTACGCAGTGTTGGCGCCAACGCGCGACGAGTATTTTCAATGAACACTTTGAATTTCTCAACGAGAGCACAAATCAATTCACTAGTTATGAGCACATGAGGTTCCGCATACTTCTCCATATACAAGTCCATGAGTTTCATTTGCCAAATATCTTTGGCGTCTGGTTGGTGTTGTACGCGTTGAATGAGCTGAGAACGCAGGAAAACATAATAAATATGTACGTGTATGTATGTAAAAAAAAAAAGAAGAAAATTTCACAAAGTTTTACTCACATTGAAAGTAGTTAAATAGATAGGCAAAATATGCATTTTATCCTTAATAACAGCATTGTAGAAGAGCATTGTGAGCTGCTGCACCTTCAACAGCTCATCTTGTGTGATAATCTCGGCGTCAATATGCAGAAAGCGATCGGTAAAACTTGTAACGAAAGGATCATTTGAAAAACGTTCCAGCACCGTAGCATTTACATGCCAACAAGCATACTGTTGGGTGGTGAGTGTTTGCGCGAAAAGGCTCTTCAACCGATCGGGATCTTCCAAATGTGATAGGCAACCGGAACGTTTTTTAATATCTATGCAGGCGGAATTCTCCAACGCTTTACTACAAATAGAGGAGGAGAGTTCAATTAGTTAAATAGTTTATATATTTGTGAAGTGAAGCGAATTTTTTACGCACAGCAACTGCGTCCAATTTCGTTCCTTCTCAAAACAAACCGGCCAATAATTGTCATCGTCTACAATCACTTTCTGCAAGGTGTGCAATGGTGGCAGCATACAGGGTGCCATGGGTAGGCGCCGCAATTCCTTACTGCCCAACTCCAGCACAGATATTTGGCAGAGACACAGCTTTTTCGTGTCTATATCTCGTGGTAAGAAGAGACGCGGCTCTACGGCCAACACATACAGATGGCGAAAGGCTTGTAGGTGGTATCTGAAATTGATGTAGAGAAAAGGCTCAGAGATATTTATTAACAATTTATGAAAAAAAACTGGCTCAAAATTCATATTTTAGAAATTGGTAACACAAATTGTTTAAGTCGAGATTCTCTTCAAAATCCTATATAATCTCATAAGGTCTCTGTTGTTGTTTTAGCGGGGTTTCGCCCTATTTAGGAGAAATTAAACTGGTCTTTGACATCGAGGTCATCTAACATGGGCTCATGAAAACAAGCTATTTCGAAGAAATCGGACCGAATGAAGAGTTGTTAGAAGAATCGGTTTAAAGAGACATGTAAAGAGATAGGTAATGCCAAGAGGAGGCTCAATATATGCTAGACAACGTTGGAAAAGAGTCTGAAGAGGTTAGAGCTGAGTTTACTACAATATTCGGACGGTACAGCTCGAACAAGCAAATGTCTGCTATCTGAAAAAAGCCCTCAATGTCCGATAGTAGCAATGCTATCAAAATAGCTTGCGCGCAGGGTCAGTTGGATTGAGACCACGAGTTATCTGGGAGTTTACGGGGTTTAGTGCGATGGTAAGACGATTCCCTTTGGGAAGCCATGTTGATGTGATGTTGGGATTAGATGGTTGAGAGAGATGCTAGCAGAAAAGCCAGTAATGTGTTGCTTACTGGAGAAAAGAGAGATGTCGTATGTTATGATTACGCTTTGTTAGCCAGCTTCCCATTGGGACTACTTTAGTTATAGTGACTAAAGAAAAGTTGAGAACCTTCTGGACCTAGCATCACCATGCTTATTTTGGTGTGACTACAAAATGAAATTTCCACAATGTAATCAAAGCTTGATTGCACCAGGGAAGAGATCGCAGGGCCCTAACTGCTTCTCCTCCCATTTAGTTCGCTTATGGTGAATTTCCAGTTGTCAAATGACTGTGTTGAGATTCCTGTGGGGAAGCTAAATCTGCTGCACCAGGGAAAAACAGTGTGAAGGTAACCTAAATTCTTCCTGATCGTCACATGATCTCTCTTACTCACCTGTTATCATTACTATGATTGGGGAATTTCGGGAAAAAGGCACATATTAGTGCAGCCACCGCTTCCGGCGTATTAGCTATGGTATAACGGCCAGCACCCAAAAATAACAAACCCAATGACATATGTATAGCCATTTGAGAGCCGAACGTAACATTCGGATTATAATTGACACGACAACGATCACGAAAACTAATGCGTGAACGAAGGTACCGAATGATGCGCAATATTTCCAAATCGCCCGAGCCGGCGAACACCATGGATATAGCAATTAAAATGACCATGAGGCAACATTCCACCGTTGTATAGCCAGCAAACTCGAAAACATGTTTGCCTTGAAAGCCGATAAAGGTTTTGAGCGCTTTGTGGAGTGTTTTGAAAGCTTCCTGATTTTCACTGCCAGCATATTTCAGACCCATGCAGAAGGCTGCGCCAGCAATGACATTGCACCAGGCTTGACTGCAAAACAAAAAAAAAAAAAGAAGCCGTTATTAATACAACAGTACAATAAGTAAGAAAACCCATAATGAACTTACGCTTCAGACTCATAATCCACACCCGTTTCATACTTATCACTCCAGTAATATGGACGCTCAAGATCTATTTTGAAGTTGGACGGAAATTGACCAAATAACCAATCGGCATCAGATCTTATTTCCGACCACAGAATTAGGCCCCGCGCAATTGTGCGTAGCATAAGCAAATCAGGACGGACCAAATCGAGTAGGTAATGTGTATTCGGTGGATCCATCCATCCGGCCACTGCACGATTACCCGTATTGAAGAACATCAAACCAAGTGCCAGTGTTGCACCGGGCGCAGTGACGTCGATATTCACGTTCTCGCCTTCACGTACTTGAAATGATGGCAATTTGTACTTTTCCTTTTGCGAGCCGGTTAGCTGCCGCTTATTACCGCCGACCATGTAATAGTGTAGCGTATCGGGTATTTGTAGATCTAGTAGACCGGCTGGTGATTCGCCTAAGCCCAGAGTTACCAAACCCAAGGCAAGACCAGCGGTCAAAGCGTACGATTCGCGTTCAACACTATTCTCCATCTCTGGACCAGGGGGACGACCTGTGTGTGAAAAGTGTTAAAGTATAACTTGAGAGTTGTTGCAGAGATGCCAGTTAGCATAGTCTAAATAAACTAGTTTTTCTAGTATGTAAAAATCAAAGCAAAAGAAAGTTTTTTAATGTGTTCGTAAATTTTGGCGAATATCTCTCAGGAGCAGCTGAGGTAATCACGAAATGGAATGTTCTAGAAACCAATCATAGATTACTACGAGAAATATGATGAGGTTGTTGTTGTTGTGATATTAAGCAAGTAATACTAATTAATAACACTCATCAAGAGTCTCTAATGGGAGGCTCAGAAAACGCGTTTTTTCGAGAGGTTCGGATAAGAAGATTATACATAGCATTGATTAGGTTACGTAGATAAGAGTTTAACATGCTTCAGTATCTAGACATCATGAGCTCTTTGTTGGAATATCTATGTAATCGATTGCGTTAAGGGAGAGTTGAAATATTTATAGGTCTCACTTCCATTACCGACTCGAAAGAGGTGCGTCAATAAAATGTAAGTACCTCAGTTGTTTTAATTAAGATATATCTTTCACACTGCGAAAACATAAAAGAGAGTATCCGTTTACTAAAATACTCACCCACTTCCTGCAGCAACACCTCGGCAATGTGACGCTTCGCAGAACCTTGATATAAAAATCCAATGCCCATTAGCGACGCCACTTGAATATTCTGTGGTATGTCAAGTTCTAATGCTGTTGTCGGCAGCAACGCTTCAATATGCACACTCAAAAGCTTCGTTGTTGTAGTATCCATAGTACCACGGTGTGTAGCGGAAATGCCCAAAAGCAGTCCAACACTTGTCATTTCCTCACACTTTACTAAATATTCATAAATACTCATAAAAGAAAGCGTCTTGAGATGACCATTCAGACCGAGACCCATTAGAAAACCGGCATGCTCTGTGGATACTTCTTCTTGAGCTTTCGGTTTATTGTAGACAATCCAAGTGGAATCTACATCACGTGCGTTTGGTGAGATTTTCAAGCCAGCTGCAACGCCATTATGAAATGAAGGCCAAAGACTCATATTCGCTGGCAATTCAATTTGTTGCATTTCAATTGTGGCACCCTTAACAGGCTCTTTGCCTGCCAAACACAATTTCGGTATTGGCATCAGTTCGGTGGGTGTTGGTATAGATGTGCGTAGCGTAAACATACCACGTCCGAGGGGTAAAGCCATTGTACGTTTACATAATGCAAACAACTGACGTTCCTGCTCCTCAATAAAACGATGATCAGTCATGCCGGCCTTTTGAACGATGTCTATAAGCACAGGTTCTGAAGAGGTGAGTAGTCGACGCACTTCAGCAATACGCATATCATCAGGAAAGCGTAAATTCAACAATTTTGTATCGATATTATCCATGCCATCATCGAGTGCTGCTTCCATATGTGAAATGCCGTTGGTGGCGGGTGGACAACGTGCCGACAACGAGTCTTCAGCATCAACATGTGAGCTTTGTTGTGGTCTACTAACGCTATTAGCGAGTGTATCGTCTTGCAGGAGCGCATGCGCTACTAATTCTGTACGCAAAATCAACTCATAAGTGGCAGCTGAACAACCAATGGGCGGCGACATGCGTGCTTGCTCCAAACACTCGGCGATAATGAGATGTATGGCGACTGGCAGACGAGCGATATCGGTGCGTGTAATATCTGGCAATAAAAGTCAATATAAGAAACTGTTTACTACTTGCGCTTTCCGAGCATAAACTTAAGGCTTCATCATACCCATATTTAAAAGCATTTGTATAACTTGCTCTACACGCGGTACATTCGTTGATATGAAACGCTTCGGTCGCTTTGGATAGTAGGACTGCACCGAGTCAGCGAATTCTAGCGGTTTAATCCAGTCTTTGATTCGCTGTGTACCATGCATTATAAGTGAGATCACCTATTGGAGATTAATTTTTAATGAAATAAATGATTTCTACAATCGATGACACACATATGTACCTGCAATACATTCCGACTCATATCGTTAAGCCCTTCGACAAAACTATACTGCAAGATATCATTTCCTTTTAAAATAAGTTCCAACTGCTTGTAAACACTCGGCGCAGGCGATTGCAACAACTCTTTGTGAGTCATTAATCCAGCATGTTCCTCGGTGAGTTGACACAATTTTTTTGTGGTGTGAACGAATTGAGGAAAATCCAAAGTATAATGAAATACATACGTCATAAGTTGCATATCGAGCGCGAATTGATGTAAAAACTATATGGAAGTGTTAAAAAAGTAGTTTAAAATAAATAAAAAGTGTTAACTAAATATTCTCACCTTCGCCAAATGCAACAGGCAATCGTGCATTGTCTCGTCCAACTTGAAGTCTTCGTATAACAAATGCAAGCAAAAAAATATTGCCGGTATGCTTTTAAATAAACATGCGCTTATATCGACATTATCTGCGATAGTAGTACCAGCAGCGTGTTCGGTTTCCATTTTCATGCTATCTTTCGCACAATCACCATCTTCATTAAGCACAGCTAACATGAATTCCCAATCTGCATCGGTACCTTCAGTGATTTCATCATTTTTACGACGCTTCTTTGGCTCATCCGCATTAAACGAATATGTGGTATTGGTTGTGGTTTCATGTGTAGCAGCAGCGCAGCCCATTAAATCGGTAAGAACACTACGAAAAATCTGCCATTCCTGCTCAGTGCTATAATCACGCGACCCAGGTGGATTACGTGCACCATACCAACGTGTAATTAGCTGCATAAATTGTTCACGATTCAAAATGCGACGCATTGCGCCAATGCAACGTGAAATAAATTTTGTTTCATTGAATTGTGGCAGCTCAATGCGATACATTTTGCCATAAGGATAAACTAAAGTGAGGCGATTACCGGCAGGATCACGTAGACTAGTGCAAACATTGCTGGTTTTCCTATATAAATAGGAACATATATAAATATATGTATAAAAGTCATAAGAGGAGCTAAAAATGTAAAAAAAAATATTACCGATTTGGAAATTGTGGTTGTAGTGGATGAACAGGTGACAGCAAATGTAACTCTTCATCGAAGGTTGTATCGGTGGGTTTTTGTATTGTGGGTAAAAGGCTGCTACGCCTGAAAGTATGCAGCGAGTTTAGCATTAGAAAATATATTTTTTCATTTTTAAATACTACTTCTCTTTCACTTACCTTGGAAATGATGTATTTGGCGACTTGCCCGCCAAAGTACTTGTCGTAGCGTTGGGCGTAGGTGTGACTACACAAACACTTGCGCTGCCCATTGCCGCCGCAACATGTACTTTGGAGACCATAACCGCGCCTGTATACAAAATTAAACTGCCAGATGGATCTAACACGGCTATCATGCGCAGACGCTAGAGCAAGGGAGATTTTTTTTTATAATTTATTTGCCTTCAAAGAAAGCAACTACATACCTCCATTGGAACCGCATCCTTGGCTGGAATGGATAAACTTTTATTGGACACTTGTAGCTCTTTTGTACCGTAATTGATTAGACGCACCAGCTGCAGTTTACAAGAAAAAGGCAACAGATAGCAAAAGTATGTTTGACCGATCAAATCGGTATGCTCAAAAGCACGATTGGCGATCTCGCCGAACTCTCGATTGCTAATAAGAAAACAAAAGTCAATAATTGCGTTTAAAAACTTTAAAGATTTGTTTTTTGTTTTTAATTTTGAGAACTAACTTTCCATGCGTATTTTCAGTCCAAATATGCTCCAAACACAGTTCTGGCACTATGGGTTTTGAGGGCTGTGCTTGACCTACTTTTCGTATATCTTGCATTGATATCGAATGTTGACCGATAGTGGACTGCAGATTATTCAATGGTGAGGCTGTACGACTGCATAAAAAATTGTAATTTTTTGTGAAAAATTTATTGAAACATATTTCAATAATATTTACTTCAAATTACCCAATGCACCACTCAAGGAGTGTGCACTCGTTAGAAATTTGCCAATATGAGCTGAATAATTGGGATTAGGATTACCTAAGCTAGAGCGACCCATATTTGCTGTACTGTGTTTTGGTGTGCCTGAACGTAAGTATGTAAAAATAAACCAAATGAAATATACTTTAAGCCAGCATTCTTACCTGCTGAACCAAAACCACCACCAGCACAGCGATTTAACGAATGATGTGGTAGGCCACCAACAGTGCCACCCAATGCAGTTTCATTTTGTATGCCCACATATTGTATCTCCTCTTCGGTTGCCTTACGTAAACGTGAAATAAATTGTTTTCCTATTCTATTATCATATAATAGCACCAAATCTGAATGTTCTGATGTGTATATGATATTATAATCAGAGTCTACAACATAACTTATAACATTTGTTGCTGTTTTGCAGATAACAGGACAAATTTCATGCAATGGATGTGAGAGTGAGAATAGGCGCGGCATGGAGATGGCATGATTCTGTACAATAGCACTTGAAGGTATTTTTTCCAAGAGTATGCCATAATTAGTGGACCATACGTGCGAAACAGGAAACTCGAGATTACATAAATAATCCTCACCGTTACTGCAGTAGATGCGTAGCGCAGTTTTATCTAAATAATAAATTGATATAAATTTTTATGTACATATGTATATGATTAATTTGTTTTTAAATTTTATATTTCCTACCAATCAGACAAATAACGCTAAAGTCTTCTTTCTCTTCCGAGTCTTGGCGCTTTTTATTATTAGAATTTTTGCTTGTGTTTCGTGAGTTACGCGTACGGGAAACAAATGATTTATTGCAGAAGAATGCAAATTTGATTGGAGTCTCACATGTGAAACATAAATGTGGCATTACACCATTTTCATCAATTAGACCTGGAATTTGCATTGTGATTAATAAACACTAACTAATGCTACATTCAAAATGCATATAATTAATTGTAACTACCTTTAGTCCACACTGCTGTATTTTTCCTTACGTACAATTCCTCCTCGGAATTCACCAAATATTCACACATATAATCGACATCCACTTTAGCAGCACGTTGTTGTTGCAAAAAATGTGTCTCATTACAACTATCGTCCTTGTCACATTTCTCATTTTGAGGATTTTTATTTGTGTTGTCTTTTGTTGGTTCATTACTTTGCTGATTGACACGCACTCCGGTTAGATCGTTATTCAAATCCTCGAATATTTCACGCACACACCAAAATTCATTATACTCGTCCGGAGCAGATATATTCACATTTTGCATGCGTTGCAGCAGCACATGTTCTGTGGGTAGGTGATTGTGCTGTTTTACATCGGTGGGTCCGGGATGTTCCTCAACCGCCTGACGACCCCGAGGAATGAACTCCTATACATAAATTTAAATTTTATTTACTTCGAATTGTGTTATTGACTTTTGCTATATTCTTCTTACCAAAGGTTCAGAGGCGGCAATCATAACTTCGCTAGTTTCATCCAGATTTGCAAAGTTTCCAATTTGAAAATGATTAATAAAAATTCGAATGCTTTTTGGTTTTCACTATCAGCTTAACTTGTTGAAAATGGCGTTGCTCAAGTATTTGTTGTTTTTTTTTGGCGTTGTTTCCCGGCAAGCAATAATTTGTTAATAATTTTTTTTGATTGTGGTAGTACTGTTCGATTTGTCAAATTGGCAATTGCATGTTTGCACATTAACCCCTAAGTGAACATTTCGAGTTTTTGATACCTATTCGATTTTAAAAATTTTGTTGGTGTATTTCGACCCCTTGAAACATTAAATTGAAGATTAACGAGTTTTAATGATTTAAAGACATAGATAATATTACTGTTGTTAGGACAATCGTTCAGTCAAACAGTGTAATGTAACCGACCATAAAGGGGAAAAGAAGAAGTTTTCAAGAACAAGCGGGGTTAAACCAATCGTTAATAGATTGAAATTCGAAAATTCTTATTACAGTTTTCTTTTAAGTGAGCTTATAAGAAGCATGCAAAATGTAGGTGACCTGTTTGAAGGAGATCAGTAAAAGTTTGCCTGGTCTTTAAAATCTAGTAGATAATTGGAGGCAGCGATATGTTGCAACGTGATCTAAAAGCAACGCTGAAATCGTATAAATGTATTTCAGTTGGACCATGCCTTACCTGCACAGATGTAATTCTTTGTAATTCTCTCTATTCTGTTATTATTTTCGTACGAAAATATTATAAAAAGTAACGATAACATTTAACTTAGGAGCAAAATTATTTAATAATATGGAAAAAATAAACACAGAGTCATCTAAATTAATATGTAGTTTATAAATTTAAAAATCAGTCACACGTCCTTTACGTTCCCAATCACCATAGCGTGTTGGCTCCGGTCCAGCAGGGCCACCTATTTCACCAGTATGTGGATTAGTTGCATTGGGCCACGGTTTCAACGGTTCCTTCTCTTGGAATGGATGTTGTGAAAATTCGTCTAATTTGCCAATTGGTGTTTTTGCACGTAGTTTCTTTTGAAACTCCTTCACACGTTCACTCTTTTCTTTTGGTGGCTTTGATTCGCTGCATGCACCAGCTGTTGTCGAAATGGCGGCGACGTTGTTATTTAAAACATTTTTTGATACTCCCTTCAAAGTTGTTGGGCTTAAGCGACAAGTCTGTTTGCTAATATTTATTAAAGCGCTCATTTTGTAGCTCTACCTTCCTCAGTAATATTTATTTCACAAAAATTATTCAATATTTTTCCGCAAGAGAAATTGTATAATGACAATTAAGACAATTGACAAGATATCAGCTGTATTAGTATATCAGCTGTTTATTGTTTATTTGTCTCTTTTTTGCCTGACATTTGAAACAGATGTTGCAGGGGATAGAGTGGTGAAATATTTCTTATTTGTTTTTTAATAAAAAATTTATGGGAAACTAACCACACATATTTAGCGGCCGGTATTTTGGCGCTCAAAGAGAATTTGAGTTGAGAGCAAACGGGTGGTTGTTTGTTTATTTCATAGTTGTTTCTTTGTTCTGGCGTTCATCAAAGGGTCATGGAAATATATAATATTTAAACACAAATATCTATATATATAAATTTCAAAATACTCTGAACTGATAGTACGTCCTTTAATGCACGTAGTCGCGTGCTCTCACTGGGAATTTATTTAGAACGTAGTAAAAATATAAATGTTTTTAATATTCTTCTTTCTCTTTGGTGGAGCTTGGGGGTTGAAATGTATGAGTGAATAAATACATACATACATATGTATGTGTATAGGCACATAGTCATTTAAACGCTTTTATTTGAGGATTAATCTAAATTTGAAAAGTTGTTTGTCTGGAAATTGCCGTTTAAACAAAATTTTGTCACATTTGTCTCTTAATTTATTGTTTTTTATTTGTAAATATTTACTTGTTTTGAAATTTCTTGATTTTGGATCAATATTTACGCTTTAGTTTTCGTAAACACGTGCAAAGAGTATGCAATAATAGAAACAAAAACATGTTAGTCTACTTATGTATCAATTCTCGTCTTTCTTTTTGCCTTTAGGCCAGTAGTTATGCTTGCTTAAAATTTTAAATTTACGTAAGAAATCAATGTGAATTTTAAAATCACGTGTGGATTGGATGGTCTGAAATAAATACATATGTACATACATACATAACATTATTACGCGCATGAAAGAAGCTACTTTGGAACAAGAAAAATAACAAAAAAAAATTAAATTTATTTTGCGATTTTTAAACTTTTGTTAAAATAAATAATAATGAGCACTTCTTCTAATGTTTTTTTTTAAATTTAGCCTTTGGCTATAGAGGAGCTCTTTTTGAAATCTGCAACAAAAAGAAAGGCTAAGCATTTCTTCGCTTGGAGTTTCTTAGGTCCTACAGAGCTTTTTCTCTCCTCGTAAATCTTGGAGCTTTCATTTATCAATCATCTATAGTATAAGACGTCAGAATTGATGGCTGAAACCACGGTCTGTCAGCCAAATCGCGTTTTCTAATAGATTCAAGATATTTGAGCTCATTTCACTCGAGGTTTAGATTCACAACCACGTCCATTAAGACCTCAAAACCTTAAATTTTCTTACTATTAGTCTAATCTTATTACCGTTAGAAGAATGGAAGGAACTTAAATCGCTTAGTAGATTACTGATCTGTCTTCTCAACCACCAACCTGATACCCTGTGTGTGTGATCATCTCCGGTATCAAAATTTCCGACATCTTCAGTGCGAGGTACCCATTTAGATTTTTCTTCTTATTATGGATTAGCTGAATTAACCAGCCGAGTGGGACTCTCGTTTTTCTTTCCTTCCACCAGTGTCTTCTTGTCCTCGTTCATTACACCCATTCACTCTTATAGAATATTGCACATTCTCTATTCAGCTCAGCAGCAGAGTCACCTTGTCTCAAAACTCGTTGAAACTTGAACTGCTTGGGGAGGTTCCTTCTTTTGGTAAATCTTGTAGTAACACCAAATTCAGACAAAATGGCATAAAGGCAGCTCATTTTCTTGCTCTCGAAGACCGTTTTAAAATCGTCGAAGCGGTGTTTTCCGGATAAATATCTGGTCTAGGGTTGAGTTACAAGGCCTAAAGCCACAATGATAAGGTCCGATCAGTTCGTTGACTGTGAGTATTAATCTTGCACAAAATTTGCTAGATAAGACCTTATAAGCGATACTGAGAAGAGTTAGGTTTCCCTTCTAATGGATTTGGCATAGCGCACTTAGGTTGCAATCATCACGTAAGCTTCCGCCCGACCATATTCCGCAAAATAGCCTATGTACGCACTTTGTCAGCTCTTCGCAGCCGTATTAGAATAATAATAAATAGTCAATAATCATACTGCCCTCACCGCTTTGAAGCATATTCAAGCGAGCAGAGTAGTGAAGTTTTCCCTACATGAAGACAGTACACTCTGAATTTCGGTCAGCAGATCGCTTTTCTCGCTCCGTCATGAGTAAACGCCGGTTTTTAAATTTTATGAAAGTCATCACACCTTTTCATAGAACTTTCTAGCATTACTTCTGTCAGCCAACTTGTCAAGCTTTCGTACCAAAGCTCATCCTTTGTTCCTCTGCAATAGCGTCTCGCTTTAGTCTTCAACACTCGGTACTTTTCCCATACCGTTTGCGTTGCAAGATTGCTCTTTTAAGATTATATGCTTCTTTTTTCTTAAATTATAATATTTTTCGAGCAAGAAAAATCGGGTTTATAGCGTAGGGAATACTCCTGCCTATTCTTTTAGGCGTCATATTCGTATTATTGCATGGGAGGTCTTCATTATGATGTAAAAATATTTATCAGAAAACATCAAATTTGGAGGCCGGAGGAAGATATGATGAAAGATCAAATTACAGTTCAAATTAAGGACTTTCTCTTGGGCTAGTTTTCTAGGCAGTTGAAATTAAGATCCTCGAGCTACAGGGAAACCATCAGCAGTATTCCTGCGATGTCGCTGCTTGAGTGTAAAAGAGTATATAATACATGTCTTAAGGACGTTATTATTTTTATTGTCTAAAAAAATACTTCTGGGAATGGAATCCATTGCATCCTAAAACTGAATGCAATTTAAACACCGCCATTTTTTTATTGTTTTTCCTTTGCACACTCTCATTTTAAATTATCTCAACGAGAACATACCAGTTAAAACAAATCGTCGGCAATGCAGTGCGCACAATAGTGGATTTACCATTTCCTGTAACTCTGAAATTTCAACGCACAATCCCACAAACACGAACCATCTTCAATGACAGATTTTGGGAAAAACACTTCCGCCTCAGTTTCATTTCGAGTAAAAAGTCATTTTTTAAGTTTTCTTCAATTTTTTACATAAAATAATTTTCGATTTTTATTAAAATATATAAATTAAAGTACTTATTCAGTCTAAATTGCTTATATGTATGTATATGTAACTATGTATGTACAAATATTGCTCCAACACAATATGCATTGTTCGCTGTAAAATTGTAATATCTTACTAAGTCCTAAAAGCTAGACTCTTAAAGAAAATACACTACGGACGACTAGAAATCTGATACACGTCCTCTTCTTTCCCAATCGCCATAACGTGTTGGCTCCGGTCCAGATGGACCGCCAATTTCGCCAGTGTGTGGATTAACGCTATTTGGCCATGGTTTCCAGGGATCTTCCGTTATTTGTGGACGTCCGGTTAATTTCTTGAGTGTGACTTTGGAAAACACTTTCCTTGAGAATACCACAGCAGGACTTTCCGTTTTATAAGCGGCATTGGTTTGATTGCATGCGCACGATGTGGAGAAGGCTGGAGCGGCAGTTTTCCAAGGATTTGGAAAAAAATTAATCTGTTTACCAGCCGTTTGGCACAAGCGACAACTTTGCTTCACTATGTTGCTCATCGTTTCGTTTCGGTTTGTTTTTAATTTTATTCTTTAATTAAACACGAACACAAATTTCCAATATAAATTGCTTTTTATATATGTACTAGTCTCTTTTTGTGAAATTTTCACTTTTTGTTTGTGATAATTTTTATTGCTTTTTTAAAGTTCTTTTGGTTTTCGCTTTCAAGCTTTGACTTGTTGCTGATTGTTGAACGAATGTTGCTCCCAACGACGTGTAGACGCTTTTATACACAAACGCCGGCTGAAAACCTTGAATGGAAACATTGCTCGTTGTCAGAGTGAGCAACAAATCTTACGAAGAGCGCTTGTACCTATATGGCGCTCAGCGTTTGTTGTGTGAATTCACGTACGCTCGCTGAAAGAAGCAAATGAGTCACACGACCGACCGACCACACGACCGTCGCTGTGATGGTATTATTATTGATGGACTTTTCTGCATGGTTGCGTGTATGTAGATATGTGTGTATGTGCGCTTGTAAACATAAATAATTCATACAAATGTACATGCTCATACGTAGCTGCTGTCACCAGCTGAGACATCAGACGGTAATTTCGGCAGTTGAAATATTTTAGATATGTATGTAAGTACGAACTTTTGTATGTAGATATGTACAATATCTTATTGAAGAATGATCAGCAACGGTGTTACGTCCTTAAATGCACGTACGCCGCTATTCGATATATATATATGTACTATTGCACTTACATACATATGTATGTACTATATGTATTCACTTACTTAATTCAGCCATGCAATAGACTCGCTCTACCGTGGTGGTTCACTGCAAAAACGTGGTTGCCCAGCATCTCGTGCAAAAAATGTGCAGTTGATAAATAATTCAGTGAATATTGTCTACATACATATGTATTTATATACGTACAAATATTTGTGTTCAAAATATATCAGTATCTGGTTCTCTCTGCTATTTGTACAAAGTTCACTAGAGCCGGCGTTTTTGTTGTTTAAATTTGCGTATATACGTAAATTAACTGGTTTTTTAGTTAATTTATTTCATTATTTCACTGAATTTAATTGGAAAATTTGCATATTTTCAAAACAGCTTTTTCTTATAAAAACTAATACGGTTCTGACGTCATAATGTCTGGTGCAATCTTTGGCCGAGTTCTTTTTTTTAGCAGCTGATAACATTGACCATTTGTAGATAACGTCTCAATCAGTTAAGGTACGCGGTCAGCTGCTTCTGGCTATCACTGGACTGCTGTTTAGTAAGAGCGTGACGTTACTGGCGTTTCAGCAGGCAAAGACTAATGAAGGTTTATTGGCTTCTTAGTAAAGTCTGAACTTTGATTGAATTATACTTCTAACCGAATTATTTATATCAGCTGGAGACAGCTCCTTGATTTGGCTGAAAAACATCAAAGCGAAAACACAAAATTGGTAGCGAACTTCCGTCAAAAATCGCTTCAGCGCTTGTAAAGTACTAATTATTTATGGTACTTAGAGAGTCAGAATATGCATTTCCTATATCTAAGCTTATTTATCATCCATTTTACTCTTTACCTATATACATATGTTCATACATATGTGTTTGTGGTATTCACATATCACAGCGCTCTCCAACGATGTTATTGTATTGTATTAATTGAATTAATGAAATTTCATTCAAATTTTGGTTCTTATCTCGATCGATCGATATCTTTTAACTCGTCTAGTAAAACTGACACACGTTAGGGTGTGCAAAATACATACGTCACTAGAAATTTATCTTTCAAGAAGCATCTAGTAATAAAATTTACCCTAATTATCTGTGGGTATGTACATACATATAATGAAAAACCGCAAATAATATTTATATAGAAAAACAATAATTTCATTAATTAAATTATCTTAAAGAAAAAATCAGCACATACATAAATTAATGTATACCATATGTAGATTTTCGGAGTATTTATTTATTGTTTACAGGACGACTTAAATGAAATAGCTGTCTAGATTACTAGAAAAGTTTTAGAAATTTCTAGAAGATATTCAGTTATGTTCAAAAAGTTTATTTTATTTAATTTTGTTTTATTTTATTTTACTTTCCATATTTTATTTATTTTTTTGCATTATCTCATTTAATTTAATTATGTATCACTTTATTTTGTAAGAATTTATTTAATTTAATTTTATTTTGTTTCATTTTACTTTGTTATATTGGTGTAGTAAAAAGAAATCCATTATTGAATTGAAGGCTTTAATTATTACTTATCGTATCTCGCCCTATTCCGATCGGAGATACAGATAAATAACGTCATCTATTGGAAAAATGATGGATTTCTTTTTACTACATAATATACAATATAATAATATAATATAATATACTACATAATAATATTCCAATTTAGTTCAGTTTATGTTATTTTAATTTATATTGTTTTATTGTACTTTATGTTAATTATTTTTAGATTATTTAATTTAATTTTACTTTACTTTTTAAATTTATTTTAGTTTATTTTATTATTATTTTATTAATTTTATTTTATTTTAATTAAGTTATTTCATTTTATTTGACTTATTTCATTTTGTTTAATTTAGTTAATTTCTTTTTGAATTATGTAGTTTATTTTATATTTTAATTTATGTTATTTTAATTTGTTTTGTTGTATTCTACTTCATATTAATTTATATTTTATTATTTTATTTTATTTTATTTTATTTTACCTTGTTTTGTTTAGTTTTAATTTATTTTATTTTTTTAGATTAATTTAATTTGGCTTGATTTAAATTAATTTTATATTATTTTATTTCATTTTACTTTATTTTATTTTATTTTACTTTATTTTATTTTATTTAATTTTTTTATTTAATTTATGTTAGTTAATTTTTATAATTTTATTTGATTTATTTTTTCCTTTTTAGTTTTATTTAATATAATTTGGTTTTTTATTTAATTTAATTTCAATTTATTTAATTTAATTTAATTTTGTTTTAGTTGAACTTATTTCATTATTTATCATATTTTTTACATTTTATTTTATTTTGTTTTGTTTTATTTTTTTCTTTTTTATTTATTTAATTTTATTTATTTTATTTTAATTTGTTTTACTTTGTTTGGTTTTATTGGATTTTTTTATATTATTTCATTAATTAATTTTAATTTCTTTTATTTTATTTTAGTTTATTTAATTTATGTTAGTTATTTTTTTTAATTTTACTTGATTTATTCTTTTTTCTTTTTATTTTAATTTAATACATATTTTGTTTATTTAATTTAATTAAATTTAGTATAATTTTGTTTGTTTAATTTAATTTAATTTTATTTTAGTTTAACTTATTTCATTATTTTATTGTTTTTATTTTTCACATTTTATTTTGTTTTGTTTGATGTTATTCTTTTTTATTTATTTATTTTAATTTATTTTATTTTAAATTGTTTTTTTATGTTTGCTTTTATTCGATCTTTTTTATATTATTATATTTTGTTTAATGTTAATTTATTTAATTTTATTTGGTTTATTCTTTTTCCCTTTTTATTTTAATTTAATATATATTTTGTTTATTTAATTTAATTTAATTTTGTTTTAGTTGAACTTATTTGAATATTTTATTTTATTTTTTACATTTTATTCTATTTTATTTTATTTTGTTTTTTGTTTCTTTTCATTATTTTATTTCAATTTATTTTATTTTAGATTATTTTATTTTATTTTATTTTATTTAATTTTATTTTATTCTATTTATTTTGTTTTAGATTATTTTATTTTATTTCATATTATTATATTTTTTGTTATTTCTTTTTTGTTTTCATTTCCTTTCATTTTATATTATTTTTTATTTTATTTTTATTTTTATTTTTTAATAAGTCTTGAAGTGATTTATATATTTGTAAGTGCGTAGATAAACATACTTATGTATGTACCTATGTATATGTCATATGTATGTATACGAGTTTGAAGATTGTTTCGAACGAAAGCAGAAACAGAGTACGAGTATAGCAAAACTAATTACAAACATGTTTTTGGCGAAAATAACAAAGTAATTACCATGAAAAAGGTTAGAAAATAATACAAAAGTTTGTTAGCGAAAAAAGAGAAAAACAAAAATAAAAATATAGTAAAAACAAATTTATTAAGAAGATGTGGTAAACAAGCGAAATAAAGAAAAGGCTAGAAATCTGCAAAATAACAATTTTTTTTGGCTACACATTTTTTGAAAAGAAAAAAAAAACAATAACAAGTGGAGTTGTGTTAAATAAAAGAAAAAATAAAAATAAAAAGACAAAAAATTTCTTTAAGCCTTCAGCTGTACATACGGGCAGCGCGTACGCTATACATATATGTACGAGTATGTAAATGTACATACGTATGTAGATGTGTGTTTTGTATTATTGCCTTTGAAAGCTCATTGAGCGCACCTCAATTCTTGCGAAGTAAACAAATGCGTATCAACGAAATTGAATACATTTCCAAATTTGAACATGAATATGATAAATATACATTTTGTAAACAAAAGTGTAAACAAAATGTCAAATGCGGCTGTTGTGCCACAAAACACTTCACCACAAATCGTGCACTATGTAGGTATGTATGTATGCATGTATGTATGTAGTGTTTGCGGTTGGCGCTTAGTTCATTGTGCAACATTAGACTTTCCTTCGACGATTTTCATAAACAAGTACAGTAATTATATTTATATTTTATGCATACATTTTTTTTTACATACATTCATATGTAGAAGTGTAGTACACATTTTTATATATCACATACATGTATGTATGTATGTTTCGGCATACAATTAATTTTTTATAACCCCACAGAGCTTATCTCGCTTGAGCTGTTATCAATACTTGGGAAAGGCATAATTCTTTATAAATAATATAATATTGTGTACATATGCATGCAAGTAGATACATATGTCTATATGTTATTATATACATTCATATACATAGAGGTACATCCGTAATTGCATATTGCATTACAAGTAGATTATTTTCTATTTATAGTTCCAAGCGCAGCTGAGGTTGGGAGAAAAACAATTTGAATTTAATTAATTAAAAATACATACATACATATACATAGTTGCTGATAATTGCATTTGAAATGGATTGAATTTGCATTCTAATGTTTTGTATTAAAGAAAGTTGATATGCCTAATATGCATACAAATTATATGCTTACAGTGTGTTACAAAAATATTTTATTTCTCAATAAAGTTTAATACTTAATTGATTTTCAAACAAAAAATATTTCCTTTTTTAATTAAAGAAATACTTAAAATGCAAACTAACAAGGCGAAAACACAAGTCAGGCAGCTGAAATGTGTATAGTGTTTATGGCCTTGATACTGAAACAATCAATCATGCACTATTTTGGTATGAGCTGCTTCCCTACGGCCAAATTCGGACTTGTACTGTCAGTAATAGGATCGTCTGAAGGAAACAATCGTCCAGAAGCGCCTAGTTATGACCAATATGGGGGGAGTAGTGTTTCCGCAGAACAACGCCAGACCACACGCATCGATAATGAGCAGCTTCGAGAGCTTGGTTGAGAGGTTCTTATGCATCCACCTTATAGTCTGGATCTTGCACCAAATGATTACCACCTATTTCTGTCAATGGCGAACGATTTGGTTGGTAAATAACTGGCCTCAAGAGGAACCTATGAAAATTGATTGTGCCAAATTTTTTGCCAATAGGAACACGAATTTCTATGAAAGAGGCATAATTACATTTTCTTCAAAATGGCAAATGGCCTACTTGACATAAATCGGATAATCTTAACTATGGCAAATAAAACCTTCCATTTATTGCAAAATTAATCGATTCCTTTTTTTATTTGACCAATATTAAGTAATAATTGAATTTCTTCTCAAGTTTTCGATACCAATTCTGTAGCCTTTTCGAAAAAAATTTTATTTGCTGTTGTGTGCTGAAGAACAAGAAAAAAGCGAAATTTTATTCAATTAAAGCTTCGATACAGCCGTAATGGAATATCGAAAGCCAATTTTCGCAGATCATCAGGGTCATAGTTCAATCAGCCAAAAACCTACGATACGATACAACTTAGCCTTTGAGAGCGCCATGTAAATGGAAAGTTACCATCGGTTGACATTGATCCTACTGACAACGGGAAGAGAGAAATTAAGGGCGATTTAATTTTTTCATAAGATCCACTCAGCCCTTGGTGCGCTTTGTATAAGGGTGCTAATATAGAATTTTGAAATTAATTTAAAATAAATCAACTCACAGCCTAAGCCACTGATCGTAGAGATCTGATGGGGAGTATTCTGCGTATGCCGTAGGCATCCGATAAGAAAGGACTTTTACGGTTTAAGATCAGTCTATTGTAAATAATCGATGTTAGTTTTAAACGTTCGATTTTCATGAACCTTGCCTAAATTGACATGGAAAATACTTTTTCCTCCGGGAAGTCAACTTCTGGTTTGGACTATTCGAAAAAATTGTATTTATCGTTTAAGGCAACAGTCTTCTTTACAACTCAAACAAAAAAACCTTTTTTCAGATATTTTTTTGAAAGGGATGGAAATTATTCCGGCAAACGAACTTTTCAGAGAATATTGTACTATATTTAACCTTCAAAAAATAATTTTTGGTATCAAAAAATATTGGAATTTTGCAATGTTGCGATGAGTTTTCTGAAGCGGCTGCATTCTGAACTCGTGAAACGGTGCCGGTGATGGAGATCGTGCGATGCAACTGAAACAGTCGAACCAAAGTTTTTTTTTAATTTTTTAGATGTTTCTTCTATATGAACTAAAAAAATACTGAAGAAGTTGGAAAATTTCAAATTTTTTCGAAGTTTGAGAAAACAATTCACTTTTTTGAAAAAAAAAAAAATTATTTCAAGTTGCACAAAAGTAGTTTAAATAATACTAAATCACTTTGATTTTTTTTGATCGGACATACATACTCGTTTATTCTTTTTGCTATCACCGGCACCGTTTTCTAAGACTTGTAAAAATTACAACTCGAGAAAATGCGCTTCGAAGTTCTACCCGACCATTAAAACTGCACTAGTTTCTAAAATATTTCGAATTGGCCGCTGAAATTTTGAAGACTTATTCTCGGATAGTTTTAGAATAGATTTGAGAAAAAAAATTAATTTTTGGAAGCCTCTGAAGCAGACCAAGGGGAATATTTTTTTTCCGGAATGTGGCTCTGGAGTCGATCTATTCGAAAAATGGTATTTATGGTTTGATTCAAATGAAATTTGGTAAAGAGGTAGAAATTTTTATGCCTAAATTAACGATGGGAGTATTTTTTCTTCCGGGAAATGGGCTTGGAATCGATTCGATGGTCCGGTTTTGCTTAATATGTGGAGCATGGATGGCTTTTTGCGTATATCAATGCATGGAGAAATATTTTTTCGGGACAGATCTATCTGAAAGAATCATTTTTGTAGAGCCATTTGCTTTAAATTTGAAACATAAAAATCTCTTAGCTTAGGCTTATTTGTTCAAAACTTTTCATACTCTTTCAGACAAGAAGATTTATTCCCAAGAGCTCGCAAATAATAATAATAATTTAAAATTATTTAAAGAAGAAACAATTAATGATAAATATAATTACTTTTCTGCTGATAAAAAATACAGAAATAATATACGAATATTTTTAATATACATATCTACATATACAATAGTATATTTTAAATTTTGTTAATTTTTTTTTCAACTCAAGTACAAATTACGCTAAACAATTAAAAAATTAATAAAATTGGCTGAACTAAAAATAAAATATTCATCTCAATTTCTCACGATTTACGTCATTCATAGGAAAAAATGTTGGTGAAACAAATTTGCATATCAATTTACATACGTACATATGTATGTATGTACATATATACCTATTTATGTTTTTTAGTTTTATTTATTTATTTTTTCTTTTAAGATTAAAATACCACAACAATTTTAATTGTTTTAAATTGAACGCAATTTAAAAGTTTCTTGTTATGCCATTGCGTTATCAATTTCTACTCCACTCCAAGTATGGTTTGCTTACAATTGAGCGAGCGCCCTGAGGCATGTACAAAGTCCAATTCGATTCTTTTTTCTTAATGCGCAGTAATGTAAACACGAGATTTGAATATAAATAGCAAATGTAAAAGGAAAATATTATAAACATATATACATATGTGTGTATGTGCATGTATAAGTTAGCAAAATCATTATTATTATTATCTACAGCCTTTGTGACCATGTAAAAGAAAGACAGGGTTTTGGTAGCAACTTTTTATAACTCCAATAGAAAAGGCCGAAAAATACTACTATTTTATAAGGAAAAAATTGAAAGAACTTTGGTTGCTGAACTTAAAAAGATAAGTACGTCACAGTGTCAGTAAACTTAAAAACAAAATCATGACTAATATAAATTTGAAAAATTTCATAAAATATTAAAACGATCCCATTTGCATTATGCCACACCCCTCTAAAGGTTATTTCTTCAATAAGCTAAATGAAAACTAAAAAAAAGGCAGCCGTTCTAGACGAGGGGTTAGCAGTGCGTGCTACTGTGCATGAGACTATGAGTTTGTATTCAGACGAATGCCAAAAATTATAGAAAAAATATTCAACTGCGGTCGCCCCTCGTTAGGGATTGTCAACTCCTCTGAGTTTATTTCTAACGTCAAATAGAGAGCTCATCAAATCTTAAATCCATTAGCGTCAGTAGGGATCTTAAAGCTCTAAATTACGCCGGTCGCAAAGTTAGCAACGATTCAATAGCGCTAAGAGTGATTTTGTGAGACAATTTTAATAAGGTTTGAGTATAAAACTGCGAGCACGAAATGAAATAGTTCTTGATAGGCATTGACACTTCTTGCACGATTATAGTCGTTACAGCTTTTCGCCATTTTGCTCAAATTGGAGACATTGAGTGGTGCTTCTTCACTTGATATTTCGAATGGAGTGAAGCGCTTCCTTTTCCTCCGATTCTTTCGGCAGGAATTGCAACGAAAACTTTCAAAGCTGTCGCTCAAACTCCGTTACCAATGCCAAGAAGGTCCATAAATCATTCGTCAAAATCTTTATCTCTAAAATTCCTAGCGTCGACGCCTCGGATGCCGTAATCATTCACACTTCTGCACCATATGGCAGGACCAAAATGGTGGGCGGCTTTTAAAATTTTATTATCTACTCGTTTCAAAGTGCCAAAGTGGTGAAAAAAACGATAGTGCTAAATAGAAAGAAAAAAAGAGAATACATTCTCAACTGGCATGTTCTGTGTGTTATTAATTAACATAAAAATACAGCAGAATATTACTTCGAAAACCTTTTGGATTGAAATTTTGGAAAATCATACTAAAATTTCTTTTAATTATCGCAAGAGGTAGAATAATGAGTGGCAGATCTTAAGGAAAACCGCTCATTTAGTTAAGGTTATGCAATTCGAAAGGCATGAAACAAAACTTTGGCCTAAAAAGAAAAAAAAATAAAGTTTACTTAAAAAAAAGTATCAGTTGTCGGTGGGTAGACGTGGTGTTATACGCCAGAGAGTAAGAGGTTTAGAAGTTTTTCGAGGTATGGCATGACCTGAAAATTTACAATTTGAGAATTATAGCAACAACAACAACAATAACAATGAGCAGTCGTAGGTCGAGCTAAGACTAATAACTTCAAGAAATGTTTTAATGAGTTAGCTTTTGCAGTAAATACTTCGGAGTAAATCTTTTATATGATATATGATAATAATAATGAAATAAAATCATCTTATAAAAATCCATCATTCCATATTTTAATCATTCCTCCTTTTATGTTTCTCACTACTACTAAATGAAAACGTATTGTCTGCCACTATCTTTAATACATTAAAACACACCTTGGCACAACTATCGCGAGTACAATAACCTCTCGCCTTGCTCAGCATACTCGCATCTGTGCGCTCATTTTCAGGCCGAATCGTTTTTTATCACGCTCCCCATCGTGTTGGTACATATTATAGTACATCGAAACAATAACAAATCTCACGTGCATAAAAGCACGCTACAAAAAGACATTACAGAGAACGACAATTGTATTCATATACACGTATGTACATATGTATGTGTGCTTCTATTGATTGGCCGCCAATGGCGACTCTCAAAAGTAAACAAAAAACGTAAACAACGCTGAATTGAGATGGAGAGGAGAGAGTATGCGATTGTGTGAGTAAGAAAATATATTTTGTGGCAGGCATACAAAGCATAAATTGGGTCATAAATATGTTCATATAACTGAGTTTTGTTGTGTACTGTTTTTTGGCCTGAGTGCGCTTTCAGCTGAATTACGACGTAAAAGTCACGTCATACACACGTGCTACAATTGGAAAATTGCAACAACTACGACCTACACTTGCCTACATACCCATATGTATCTGTTCACTTGTTCAAATATATGTACATACATATGAACATATTTGGCAAGCTCGTTTGAGTATTATAAAGTACGTCGATTTTCTCACGTAGGCTGGCGTTATGACCTCCAGTGAAGTTTCACACTTTAATCATTTATTTACATATCTACTCCTATATTTATCTTTCTTTAAACATATAGAGGAAATTGCTTTGAAAGTTTGTGATAATAAGAATTTTTAAGGCCAATCATTGATGAACACACATGCATATGTACGTACATATGTATACACATGCATAGCTACTTATTAGAATTTCGAATTTCCAAGTAGCTGTTTCGTCTAACAAATGTTCTATAATTAGAAACCTCAAAACGTAAACAAGTGTATGATTCTATCTGTCTATTGCTATTTCTTCTAAAATTGTGTGGTAATGAGTTTAAGACAAAACGAGCTCATTAGTTATTGTAGTTTCGCATTGAAATGAAATATTTCATTGAATCAATATTTCAACATTTTAAACTTCAATCAAAAAGTTCGTTAAAACTGTCAGGCACTAAATACAGCTGTGTTTCCGCTGACCTTTTAAATCGCCTAAAAAACATTAGCGGTAGCACTGCTTTATCGACCTCAACTACAACTGCAACACAAGCAGTATCAAGAGAGTGTATAGCATACTTATAGGCTGATTTAGCTGACTTATAAGGATAAACCAGAGCAGAGCAGAGAAACTATAATAATGAGAAGGTGCAAATTCATGGCACCACTTAAAAGTTCTTTGACAACTCAGAGAAACTATAATAATTATTATTATTATAGTTTCTCTGGCTATGTAGGTATGTCTTTCTGCCGAGCGACTCCACTATTTTGTGGTGCCCGTCACATCCTAACGGAAGGTGGATTTTTATGAGAAATAGAAATACACCTGAGAGCGACCGTAATTAAAAATTGTCTTAATTTTGGATGATTATTTGGGATGTTCTAACTATAATAGCGTAATATAACAAAACGTAGAAGAAAGCTCATGGTCTCTGGTAATAGAACACATGTCGAGAAAGACATTTTTGCCCACGCCTAAATGTAAAAGCCTAAATATGAGAGTCTGGACCACGCCTATTTTAACACTATGGTAGTCAACGGAAGCAAATTTGGCCGAGCACTAAATAAATAAACTCGAAGTCTCTATATTTGGATTTTGTTAGGGTACCAAATAAAGCTTTCCATGGTACATGTTTTAATGTTAAATGTTACCTCTTCAAATTCATTTTCTATTTTGCAAGTAAATAAAACAATTCCAGTTTTTGTATCTGTAAAAAAGAAATTTTTTATTTATTTATTATGAAGTAAATTATTATTGTTGTTGTTTTTTTCAATCGGTTGGATGATGCTCTCAACTTCTCTCTCTTATTTATTTTTTATTCTGTGGGAAAAAACATTACAAAACGTATGCAAAATGGAATATTATAATAAAAATTATATATATGTATATAAAATAAAATATAATATAACTATAGATACATGTAAATAATTAATCAAAAATTCAAACATAAAAATAATATTAAAAAAAATATTTTGTGAAATGCACTTAAATGCAGTGGACAGATGACCGTTCGACAGCCACAAATGTCCACGACAAACAGTTTGCTGTTTAAAAATTAAAATTAAAAATTAAAATTAAAAATTAAAATTAAAAATTAATATAATAATTATATATAGTAAACTATAAGTAGATATGTAAGCATAAGTAATTTAAATATTATTTATTTTATTTTATATCTATCTATATATGTATGTATACAAGTATAAACAACGATTGGATGCGTTTAAATGTATGAGATTTTCGTGAATGCTTTTTTTTTAAATGTATGCATGTATTTATTTGTATGTATGTATGTATGTAAGAGCAATAATAATTACTAAAATATAATTAAGTAAATATGTACTTATTCATGTATTTAAATTAAAATTGTTAAACGAAATGGAAGAATTTTTTAGTTTGATTTATTTGATTTTTCCGCGACTAAAAGCTTTTGCAGGTTAAGCTTAAAGCTTCAAGCTAAATTTTGACGATTTTTTTTTTTATTTAAAACACAGTTGTTTTATATCGATTAGGCTTTATGTAGAACCATAAAGTAATTGCATGCAATGGATAATGATTTTTGGGTGGCAATTTTGAAACTGAGAAAATAAAAGCTTTCGCCAAAAAGTACTAAAAGTAATTTCAAAGGCGATAGTTTAGTGTAAGCTTTCATTCAGTGTTTTTTAATATACTTGCTTGTGTATATATAATATGTATATATGTTTGTGAGCTTTCGTATAAATGAGAGCTTATACTTACCTGCGCTACGGGTAGCCTAGTGAGCTTTTTCATTAGTACCTATATATACGAGTATGTAAGTAATTTTCTCTATCGAATTGCACTTATACAGACAGCAATGTTGTACGGTAGCTTTGCTTGAGATTTCATAATTCCACTAAAGTCTAGTTTTAGTACTATTTAAAAAAAAAATATTTCTCTTTTTACACATAAAACTAAAATTAATGTAATGTAGTGACGAGCTTAACGCTATGTACTCGTAATGAAATGCAACTCATTTGTAGATATGTATGCATATTAAATTCGCTCAGCGATTATTGCTTATTATTGAAAAAAAAATAATCCCTCAGAGCTTTCAGCGAGTTAAAGCTCAAAGCTTTCTGCTCGGCGCTTACCGCACGTAATCCGCAGAGTTTATCGCGATTTTGTGATTTACCCTAGAAGCTTTTCATGTTATCACACCATAGAGCTTTCATTCTATCGCCTATTATTCAACATTTGCAAATAATATTCACAGTTCGTGCAGTAGACGGCAGGCGCGATCACATGACGCTTACGACAGAGATTACATTCCACCGCTTTGGCGGATGCCTTTACAATGGCGTTGTTGTAGACACGTGTCGGTATGGCAGTTACATTGACGCTGCTATCCGCTGCCGCTGCGAGCATCACTGAGGGCAGACCATTCTGTTGTGCGGCGGTTGTGCTGTGGTTGTTGTTGTTGTTGTTATTGTTGGTGGCTGATGCGCTGAGACTCAAAGGTTTCGGTGGTAAAATCGCTGACATATTGCTGTTGTTGTTGTTGCTACCGCTGTGGTTGTTGCTGCCATTGCACAGCGAGTCCGTCTCACCTTTAGTGCCCGGTTCAAAGCTGACCTTCTTCTGATGTGACGCCTTGGTGTTGGTATGTTGTGCGGCGGCGATGGAATTTTGCGGCACGGGGAAGTAGGGAGAGGGCGCTGGGTTTGCGGAATGTGAGGGCGAAGGGTAGGGATGTTGCGGTTTGGGCATGGCTGGCGGTGGGAATTGTTCGCTGGTATAGCCGTGTGGTAGGGGGACGCGTTGGTAAGGTGAGGGCAGCGCGCCAGCATCCAAGCCGGGCACGCCGGGATAGTAGGCAGTGTTAGATGACAGTTGTTGTTGTTGTTGTTGCATGTGTTGTTGGTGTTTTTGTAGCTGAACGGAGTAGCTTTGTTGTTGTTGTTGTTGCTGTTGCTGCTGATGAAGGTTGTGGTGTGAGCGTGGTATGCTTACGTAGCTGGATTGCGCATCTAAATGTTGTTGTTGTTGGTGCTGTTGCTGTTGCTGCTGCTGAGCTGCTAGCATCTGCATATGTTGCTGCGTGGCAACATTAGCGATACCGCTCATGCTCGTGCGTGCAGCTAGTGGCAAATGATTACCGTTAACGTTGGTGCTGTTGTTGTTGTTGGCATGCGCAGCGGCGTATTGTTGTTGCTGCTGCTGCTGCTGCTGGTGCTGTTGCATGCGATAGATGTCCTGTATAGGTGTATAGACCTGACCAGCCGGCAGGTATGGTGTACCAGATTGGTGTTGTTGTTGCTGTTGCTGTTGCTGAATTTGTAGCTGCTGTTGACGCAAAGCTTCGAGCTGTGGACGTTGCAACTGCACATAACGTTGCATATCTTGACCCTGCAACGGCATGGGACGTCGGTCGTTGCCCAACATAGGCGACTGCTGAGCCAATGGTGCTGGTGGTGGCGGCAGTTGTTGCTGTTGTTGTTGCTGTTGCACCGGTGCCGGCAGTGGTTGAACGGTGCGTGACTGTGCTTCCGTTGGCAGGCGTATCATATTCTGTTGTTGTTGTTGTATCATTTGTGCGGTCACCTTCTCGTTGGGATTCTGAGCCGTACGCAAGACGCGTTCCAAAATGGGATTCGGTATAAAGTCGTCATCCTCCTCATTGTCCGCCGTCGCGACGAGTATAACTTGATCACAGAAGGAGACACTCTTCTTTTTGACGCGCTTCGGTAGGACGTGGGGATTGACTACGTTGGCAGTGTTGGTTTGTTGCATGCTCTGTGATTGCAGTTGTTGTTGCTGCGGCGTCTGTGTGCTGTTCAATGTCTGCTGCACCATTGTATTGAGCATCTCCACCTCACGCAACTCCTCAGCGATCTGTGATTGTGGCACTTCATATTTCGGCTTGGGCAGCACTTGATGTGGTGGCAGACGTTGTAGGCGTTGTGGTGCACAATCAACCTCATCCGACTCCGTTTTCATCGGCAGCGCATGATGTTGCGGCAGGCCATTCATTTGTGTGCGCACCGGCGGTTTTGCGGCGTTGAGAAGCTCTTGTGATGAGTACGAGCGCAGCGTCTGCTGTTCGCTGGCAACTGATGCGGATTTCGTTTGCTCAAAGCGGTGGGCTAGCTCGCGTACGCCATTAGATGACTGTTGCGTTAGTTGAGCGATGGGCGAATCGGTTGTGGCACGTTGCTGGGTGGAGTTTCTGAGATCAGTTTGTTTGGCCTGCAGCTCTTTCAGCCAAGTTGTCGGCTCGCCGTTGGTGGTGGGTGTGGCTTGCTCTTTGCGTAATTTCATCAGTTGATGACGTTGTTGTAGCTGTGCCAAAATGCTCGTGGTGCCCTCGAGAGTTTCCATGTTTCGTTGCTGTTTATTCGCTTCGAGCACTTGAAGTTGGCTGATCTGTTGATTGAGTGGTTCCAGATCGATCTCCGGCGGTGGTGGGGGGAAGTCTTCGCTGGCTTGACGCGAGTGGCACACGGATTGCGGTGGACTTGGGTAGGGTGGGAGTTCAAGTGGCACTTCGGTTGGATTACTGGCGCCAGTGTTGTTGTTGCCCGTACTGCCGCCGGCTATACCATCAACTTCATCTCGACTCAGCTCGTTTGCTGTGGCCGCATAACCATTATAGTGCTGATATTGAACGTTTGTTGTCTGTTGATACATATTGTCCTTGAGCGGACTCTGCTCGTTGTGCACCTGCGCACATGTGGTTATGATGGTCTGGCACGAATCTTCGCTGATCGAAGTGTTTGAGCTCATAACGGAAATGTTGGAGAGATTCGCCTCATGATGGAAATGTTGCATTACGGCGGCGTCCTGTTGCTGCTGCAAAGCCAACTGTTGTTGGAGCTGTTGTTGTGTCAGCGCGGAGCTTGTGCGCATTGGCGGTGGCGGTGCTACCTTGGCTACTACGGTTAGTTGGCGCCCGCTGCCATGGAAACTCTTGCGCATCAGCTTGCTGCGCTCCAAGTTTGGATTTGCATTATTCGAGTCACGGTAATCGAAGTGTCCTTCTGAAATGTACCCACTCATGCCGTTTTTCCCATGTAAGCCCACCGAGCTGTCGTCCACAGAGGTCGCCAGTGGTGCGGGTACCTCCTTCTGTGCGGCTGCATCATCACCCGCTTCAGTCAAATCGGGCATGGAGCGATTCTTACGTCTTATTAGGCCACCCATAAGCAACTTGCGTCTAATCTTATGCTGCTTCTTGCCATTCTTATCCTTTTCCTTTTTCTCATCTTTGTCCTCTTTATGTTTCTTCAACGTATCCTTTGCGTTGACGAGCAAAGTCTCTGTGAGCGAGAACTCACGCGTTAACTTATTACGATCTTCACTCCGACTACGCTTCTCCTTCTCCGACTTACTGCTACTGCGTCCGAAGATCGAGCGACTTTCACGCTCTGGTTTAGCAGCAACCACGGGAGCTGGCGGCTCATATTCGATTGCGTTGTCATCGTTGCCTACAGCGGCTGCTAACGCCTTTAGTGGACTCTTCTTTTTCGGCAGCGTGGCGTAGATCTCAATGCTCTTATTTGCGGCTGTGGTAGCGGCGGCGGCGGCTGCTGCTGCTGCAACACTAGCTTGTGCCGCGCTCTTATCTAACGTCTTGTCCTTGCTATTTTGACGCACATGCTTGACACTACTGTTACTGCCTTCACGCATATGCTTCATCTCTGGCATGGCATCCATGTCGGCGCCCTTTTCCACCAAGATGCGTCGATGTAGACTGCGTGCGCGCATTACACATGTGTTGTGCTTCATGCGTGCAAATGTCATTGTATGTGGATTGCTGTATGGCGCATCCATCGCGGCACGTGCACGGCCCGCGGCGGCGTTACAGAGCACCAACGCTGTCTCCAAATCATGGGACTCCTCGACGAGACGCGATTTCTCCAACAGCTGATCGGCTTCGTGACAGAGCTTTTCACAATCACCCGAGAGTACCGTAGAAGCACCCGCCTCGGGTATCTTTGCAAGTTGCGGATTCAAATGGTGTTTCGGTGGATACGAGTCGGTCGAACTTAACGAGAACGAGTCATAACCGGGATCGTAGGGCAAACCATTACGTGTGGGGCTTTGTGGCACAGCGGGCGGATTGCGTTTACCCACCATGTAAAGGTAGGGATTATCCAAAGTGGTGGAGGATGCAGAACTTGCACTGTTGCGGTCACCCGACCAGTTGCCGGAGTCGCGACGACGTGGTTGATTTAAGTGATCAGGCATTGTCAGACCATCGCTGGGCGGTGAAGAGCCATTCGAAGAGCCGCTCATATGACCGGACTCAGCACTCTGACTGCGCTGCAGTTGCAAGTGATACTTACGCACCATCTGCGCGTTGAGCACTTTGCCGATTTTATGTGCTAAAGTATCGGCGCCATCCTTCTCATCACACGTTGGATTGTTGGAGGAAGAGCCATTATTGGCGAAAATCTTATCTTGAACGACGCTCAAATTCTGATACTGTTGAGCACTGAGTACATGCTCCACGGTCTTGCGACGTATGTAGGCGTCGGTCTCATCATTAGCGACGCCGTTGTTGTTGTTGCCAGCGTTCAAGTTGCTCATTGCACCTGGAGTGGGACCAGCAAAGATATTTTTCTGTATCACACTCAAATTCTGATAATCATTGGGCGAGCGTAGCGGTGTTGGTGTAATGGCACGACGTGTGTTGCACAAGTTCGGCTTCTCTGGTGTAATCGGACTCGGTGTGATAGCGCGACGTACGATGGTAGACTGCTGAGATTCAGGTGCGAATTGTGTACCACCCGAGGGTGGCTGTGGCACAGCGTAGAGCAGTAGGAGCGGCTGATAGCGACCGCGACTGCACTTATCAACAACGCCTTCCCAGTTAGGACCGACCTATTTTCAGGAAGGAGAAAGAAAAATCAAATTAGAATCATTACTGTTGAAAAACTTGGCAACTAGACTTACCTCCTTCACATTAGCATCATCGAAATACACCCAAACCTTGAGTTTGGTATGAAAGAAGAAGGTCGTATAGTGTTTGCCATAATACGAGACAATCCCAACCAACTCATGTTGTACATTTTGAGCCCAGCGATGTTCGGCGACCTGATGGAAGACGTCCGACAGGCGTAAGCTGGTGCCGATGGCTTTAAGCACAGCATGCACTTGGTCGGCGGCGGGACGCTCGGAATCCCAGACAATACCAATCGAGACGACATCGGGTCGGTTGAGCAGTGCGCGACAAATGCCAATTTTAGCGCCACAAGAGTTCTAGAAAGGCAAGAAGAAACGAGTTTAGTTTTCAAACGATAGTGACGTTAATTAATTGCGTTTCTGTAGGCGCCAACACTTACCGGACAATCTCTGATGTCACCCATATTGCCAGCGGCGCGTAGTAATTGACCAAATGTGAGCTGTTGATGATTTTGCAATGCCAAACTATTCTGGGAGGTCAACGCTGATGCCGAAACATAGTGGACCATCTAAAAGCGGGAAAGAAAGAGATAGAGAGAGACGAAAAATGAGTTGCAGACAAATTAGACAGTGTAAACCACAGAGTGTTTATGATTAACTAATATAGTTTATAATTAAGAATTTCAGTAAAACAACCACAAAAGGTACGACTAGCACAGCCTCGTGGGCTCATTCATTCAACCGAGCGTTGGAGGCGTACAAATTTTACGTTCAATCAAACCCGTTGCAGCCGCTGAGCTGTTGAACTGTGGAGTGATCTTAAGCCTAAGTTGTACTTGACGAAGTGATTGTTAAACCAATTATGAAAACGCATTCAACGCTGACCAAAAATGGTCAGCAAAGTGGACAGTTTGACCGATTGATTGGAGAGCAAATAGTCAATTTGATTTTATTATTATTTTTTTTTTTTTGAAAAACTAAACTTTATGCACACCGGAAAAGCACGCCCACGCCCCGTGCGTATGGAGCGATTTTGATGTTGTTTGTCCAAAGTCGGTAAGTTGCTATGATGTTGAGTCTGCGGGTGTAGCTTACTATAGGCGGCTTTGTCAGCACGTGCTTGAGTGCTTTAATATGCTCTTAATTGGCAATTAACTCAATCAGATTTACTAAATAATCATAAAATATTTCTTCTGCTTCACAGTCAGTAATGTCTGGATCGAACAACCTAGATTGCCTATGAGAAGGTAGGGTGTACCATGGAAAATGTGAAAGTTGAGAGGCCTAAAAAAGAAGCATAACTTAAAATTCAAACCCTGTTCGTTGACTCAAGCCAATTTCAGGTTGACAGGCTCACTACTATCCCGAAGAGGGGTTTCTTGTTGTTAAATGTATATGCTTGTTTTGAGTTTTGAGCCGTCTAACAGTCCTAGAAAACCGATTGTAGTAGGCAACATACGAAAATGTATGGCTAATCTCAGGTTCCACAAGCAATGTTTCGAGGAAAAAGAAAGCTTATTGAGGATGCAAACCGCTTACTTGCTATCGAGCAGGGAATAATGGGTTGAATGTAAGACTTCGGTCAAAATGGAGGTTATCAAATCTATACCAGTAGGTCCAACAGCTTAGTACAGGGTTCCTATCTGCCTACCTATCACAAAGAAAGTAATTTCAAACTCAAAGATTACAACTCTGTATTCCATGCAGAGGTTGAGCACATTACTAAAGGTGTCCTATGGACATCTGCTATCTTTGAGTCTATGAAGCCCTTAGATGCCTGAGTCATGTTCATGTTTATGGCTTCAAAGTCTTGCTTATGCCTGCCTCCTTACATATCCTGCAGCAATGTCAGTAGATTATGGCTTGCCATTTGTAGTCCTTCCGAAGTCGCGTGTACAATAAAAGTACTGACTGCAACTTCCTTCGCTGACTTTACACTTGATCTCGGTGATCCTGCCGGCCATTGAGTCATTCCTTCTCGCCCTGTTTCGCCTTCGATAGTTTTCCTCAACAAAGCTTTTAGTGTGTTTGGTATATTTTCCCCGGCTCAGTCGCCAGACGAATAGAATTTTCCCCTTCGGAGCAATTAATTGGTTATTATGAGTATCAAAACTCGGGACTCGGTTCATGCGAATGTCAAATACAATGAAAAAGGGGTTCCAGTCGGTTAACGTTGGCTCAATTTTTCAGCTTCTTCCGATGTTGTCTAAAGCAATGAAACTTGGAGGTGCACTAGGAGATCCAGGAGCACCTCTAACGTAACGCATTTACGCATTTTACTACTGAAGGGCAGCGTGGGTTACAGAATGACCAATTATTAAGCAAAAGCAAACGAGCGCAGCCTCTAAGCGACTGAGAGATTTCAATAAGGATCTTTTATTTCATGTAGAAATATATTCGGAGGGTTTGAAATTCCCTGTCGAGGGTGGCCACAGTTAAGGAAATATTTTTTTATCATACGCCAGTTTAGGATTAGAGCCAATGACGTACTGCATATTAGCAGGCACTGCTTATTGGATATAACCAATAAAACCTAAAAAAGATGAAATTGACTGAACATACAGAAGACGATGAAGCGCTAGAGGTAATGCTCGTGAGTATCAAGTGTTCAGCCAATTGAAATGTCATATCTTCGATGATGCCTCTAGCCCTAGCCTAGGAAGAAGCTTCCTCCTGCGTAAATATGGATAAAAGGGTCTTCGACGGCTAAATATTTGCTTGCCGGCCTCATAATTCTCTTCAGCCATATGTATATGTCTGATTTTGAATAAACGAGTTCCCTACTAGATCGGATACTTCTATCTGAAGAAACCTGTTTCAGTTTAAAAGCATCAAGCTTTCCATCAACCTCCGCCTCATACATGAGAAAAAGCTGAGTACTCATTGTGCTGGCTAACAGAGTATAATTTTTTTCACTTTTAATAAAAAAAGTGCCGAGAACTTCTAATCAACAGAATTTTTAAACAACTACACCAACGGACATCTCTCGAAAGAAACTGCACAAAAATTTCTTGCCATGTATTTTTCGTTTACGTAGCAGTTGACAAATGGTAGCCGCATTTTGTTACCAATTGTGTTAAGCTCTCGGTTGTCTTTTCTCGGTCAATGTTGGGCGTGTGGATTTTTAATTTATTTCAAATTTTAACATTTTTTTATTTTTTATTTATTTATTTTTCTAATTTTTTTCACCTAATGAGTTTCACCTGGGCGTGGGTTGCCCACTTGCTGATTTATTTAAATCTAAGATATTTTTCTGGAGGGTGCAAAACAGCAAGACACATACAGTTACCTATAACTGTATGCTATAGCATTAAAAGAAATACCAAGAAAATCAGAAATTAATAAAAAATAAAAAATTAAATATGTAACTATGAGTTCGCGTACCAAAATATACACAATCACGATCAATACAGAGGAGAAAAAAAGTGCAAGCTCATGGCCATTCTTGCCGATTGCTTTCATTTTCATTCAGCAAATCAATTGTACGTACGTATATGTGTTGGATTAAATATATTTTGTCATGCTTCCTGATTGGGCGACTGAGTGGAACTAATGCGCGTTATATGTATGTAATACATACGTTATTGGCACACTCAGAACATGAACAAGAACAAGAACAACTAAAATTGAAATTAAGAATGTCAGCGTAGGCAGTTAAGTAAACTATTGAGGTTTTATAAATCATTATAAACGCTTACATGAGATCATTTTCTAAATCATTTTATGAATATTATGAATATTCATGCACGAATGTATGAAAAAAAAAATATGCAAACTGTTTACAAATGCTGTTAAAAATATATTTTACAGCTAAATTTTTGCAATTAGTAGATATTTTTATATTTAAATTTTGATGTAAAATGTATGTCATATAAAATTTTTGTTAAGAAATTTTTTGCTACGTAAAATATGTCATGGCATATATGGTATAACAATTATTTTAAAATTGTTTTAATGTCTTTTTGTTAAGCAATGTTTTATATGATACAGAAAATGAAATTTATGGTATGCCATTTTTGGTATGCAATATAAGGCATACCATATATGACATACCATTTTTTAAAAAGGTTTTCCAATATATTTTTAAAAAAAATTTATCATAATTTTTATGTCAGGACATTTTTGGTATGTAAAATTTGGCATGCCATTTATTTTAAACGTTTTTTGAAATGTATTTTTGAACAAAGTTATAATAAGATTATGTGTCATAACATTTATTGGCATAAAATGACATTTACTTTAAAAACTTTTTTAAAAACATCTTAAAAAAATATAAACAATTTTCACAAATTAGGGTACGCCATTTATAACAATTACGTATTAGATTTATTGAGCATAAACTAATTAATTTAACCAGTGAAGTGGTTATAAGTAGTGCATAGCAAAAATCTACAGCGGCATTGAATTTTCAATACCAATTAACCTCTTTCCTTCCATACAAAAAACGCCTACAACACCAGGATATATAAAGAAAGCCAGTACGCCTGCCACTAAATGCCCAATAACCAGCTCTTTGAAACAGCTTTGTAAGCTAGTAAGATTTCATTGCTATGACACCTTCATAATTTATACCAAACACATATGTTTATATACATACATACATAAATTTGTATATATGCATGCATTTACATATGTCTTTTCTTCGCTACAGTTCGGTGTTAAGTTCAAGTATGCAAATTTCCGCAACGCCTGACTTGGCTACAAATCATGCAGAGCTGATTTGTTGCTTACCAAGCAAGTTGGAATAGATGTAAGAACAAGAGTAATAGAAAATCTAAGTGCAACAGCATTAAACGCCATGAACAAACAATGTGCATATAAATGAGTGTAGATATGTACATATGTATGTAATTTTATAATGGTGTATTCACACGCGAAACTGGTTAGTTGGCGCAGATTGAACGAGTTTCACAGCTTTGGAAAAATTATAATTAATTGCACTACTCTACAATTATACAGATAATAAGTGCTAAATGTTTTATTTTTTTACATCAAAAAACTTAAGATAATTAAAACAGTAGCGGCAAATAATTTAAAAAGCGTTTTAATTTAATTCAAATTCACATAGCAGTGACCGTCAAGCATACTGGAGTCTTTGATGAGAACCAGTTCAGCGCAGAAAGACAGACGACTAGTTGCTGACAAGCACTTGAACATTTGTTCTAAATATTTTTTTTTTTACTTTTGCTAAACAACATTCAGTTCCCACTATATTGAGTTGAAAAAAAATAATAAAAAATAAAATTAAATTAAATAAATCAAAACAAGGTAAAATTTAATCAAATAAAGTAAAATTAAATTAAAATTAAATAAATGAAAATGAAATAAAAATAAAAATAAAAAAGGGAAAAATAAAAATAATATAAATAAAAAAATAAAATAAAATAAAATTATATAAAATAAAATAAAATAATATAAAATTAAATTGAAATAGTAAAAAATAATAAAAAATAAAAATAAAAAAAAAAAAAATTATAAAAAAAAAAATAAATATAAAATAATAATAAAATAAAATAAAATAATATAAAATAAAATTAAATTAAAATAGTAAAAAATAATATATAAAAAAGTCAAAATAAAAAATAAAAGAAATAAAAAATAAAAAAAAATAATATGAAACAAAATTAAATTAAATTAAATTAAATATAATAATATAAAATAAAATTAAATTAAATAAAAACAAAGTAAATTGAAGTAAAATAAAATAAAATGAAAACAAATTAAATAAAATATCTTACATTAGTATGAAATAATATAAAAGAGCAAAATTAAAAATTAAAATTAAATTTTAAAGAAAAATAACAACGTTATAGAGCAACACATCAATGCTTCAACTGGCAATTGGCGTTCAACCATGTGAAAATTTACTTGTTGATGGCCAACATATACACATATGTATGTGAATTTGTGTAAATCATCGGTGTTACGCGCCACTTTTTGTTCGAACTTAGCCTGAAGTTGCTGATTTATTGATAAATGTAGCTACTAATAAGTAGACAAGCGATTATTAATCTTGTGTTGAAGGACAGTTTGACAAAAAAAGTTAATTGTTGTGATATTAAATACAAGACGAATATGTACACTGGAGTCAAAAGGGGTACAAGCTGTATAACTGGACAACTGGACAGTCATATAAAAATAGATTAATAGCATATTTTTGAAAAATATTCTATAACATTACAATTAATTATTTTACATAGTTTTTCGGACTAACTTCAATGTAACTAGCTTCGGACTAATTCGAACTGATAAACTTACTGTAATTATAAAATTGTTCTTTTCAAATGTAACTCGTGATTTTATAAAAAAATTTAAGACTAGTGGGAAATGTTACTGCTTTCGGACTAGTTGAAAAAAATACAATATGTCTTTCATTACTTTTTACGCTTATAATACGAATATTTTGCTATTGTGCAACTGAAATCTTTTGTTAGCTGAAAAGCGCTTGTTTTGCTTTTGAAGTAGGACAAAGCGAAGATTGTCTTTTATACACAAACCAGTTCGAAAATATTTTTAATTAGTTTAAGTATAAATATGTATAACTATAAAAGTATGGTAATAATAGTAGCATGTTATATGCGTAGGAGTGCTAAGATTGGCTCGATTGGACTAGATTACCACGAATAAAATATGTTTTATAAAAATTTTGATTTCATAACTATGATAATTTATCAATATTTAACGGAATTTAAATTATTAATGGAAATAAAATTATTATAAAGATAAAAAAGTAAAATATCTAGATTTTCATACAAAAATCCATCATTTTTTCTTAAAAATTATGGTAAATGTTACATTCCCAAAACTAAATATTTAATGTCTTATCGTAAATGCCATGCCCTTATTTTTATGACATAAATGTCATGCCATTAAAAATGTAAAATTACTAGATTTTACGTTCTCAAAACTATGCCATAAATCTTACATTCTCAAAACTAAATATTTAATATCTTACCATAAATGTCATGCCATTAATTTCACGATATAAATGTCATGCCATAAAAATGTAAAACATCTAGATTTTTACACAAAAATCCATAAAAATCTTAAAAACTATATTAAACGTTACATTCCTAAAGCTACACGATTAATGGTTTACCATAAACGTCATGCCATTTATTTTACGACATAAATGTCATGCTATGAAATTTGTTGTATGTCAAATTATCCGTTAAAAAGAGTAATACAGAGAGATAATGAAGTTTTCAACTTCTTGGAAACACTGCAACTTCACTCTTTTCCTACTAAAAAGTTAGTATCTAATATTTATCACGATTAGCTGATTAGAAAGTTCCTTCAATAAATTGCCATGATAACAATTCAATGCTTATTTTTAATTACAAAATTTAATTAAGGTAATAGAAATCTCAATATTTATTCAATTTTCTCTCTTCACTCACCTGTGTGAATGGCAATTGCTCCGAATTAGCGCCACACTTGCAGACGCTCTGCTCGATGACGCGCATAGCGAAGCGACGATGTGCCACACATGCCTGTGACTCGCAAGCATCACCATCATCCGATGAAATATGTGAATGCACACGATGCAAAAGTAATTCAAAACATTCGGCAGCATCACCTAGGCAGCCAAGTGGAAAACGACGACCGGCTAGTGGACCACTAGCCAAAGCACGACGCAGCGGTTCCGGACACAGTGCGGGCTCTGAGCTGGTTTGTAATTGTTGGAAGAGTTCCTGAGGAGGAAGAAACAAAAAAGAAATTGTAATTAGTAACGAAGAGAGTATAATTAAATGCTAAATCATGAGTCTTAGAAGGCGAACACACACACAGTCATACAAACACACTTATTTAATGAGCATGGAAAATAATTGCAAAAAAAAAAATAAATGATAAAAATAAAATAAGTTTCAATTAGCTATAGTTTAACATATTTTACGCTTCAACACTCACAATCACAGCACTTATGCAACGATCGCGTTCACCGACGCCGTCACATGCTTTCCGATTGGCTGTCGATTGTGCGAGTAGTGTGTCATTGCTGCCGAAGATGTGCTCATTGCTACTACTTTTCCTATAGTAATAACCATTTGTGTTGTTGTTGTTATTGTTGCTGCTGCTGCCATTGAGTATATTATTCATGCTGCCACCGATCGCATAACCCCAACCGGCTAACTCCGCCGTCGATGCCACCTTCGCCAGTGCGGAAACCTTTCGACTGCTGCCGGTTTGTCGCGTCAACGTTGCCGATTTGTTGCCATCCAACAGTGGATCGTATATTTTCCGCGGACTGCTGCGCGGCAGAGTACCATTATTGCTGATCAGCTGGGCGTGTTGCGGATGTTGGGGTTTAAGTGGTGAGCTGATTGTGCTGCAGTTGTTGTTGTTGGCGGCAGGTGTTTGTGTGTAGTGATATGATTGTTGTTGGTTATGGAAATGTTGTTGCTGTTGTTGTTGCTGCTGCTGGTGCTGTTTTTGTAGTTGCAACTGTTGCTGCATTTGCTGTTGAAATTGTTGCAATTGTTGCTTTTGCATTTGTTGTTGTTGCAACTGTTGCATAAACAGCTGCTGCTGCTCTTGTTGTTGTTGCTGTTGTTGTTGTTGCTGCTGCTGACTCAACCCATTCTGGTTTGGTCGGCAATTTTCTTTCGTTGTAGTCGCCAGTGCTGCTTTAGCAGCATCCTTTTGACTTTCTGCTTGACTATTTTTAGCATTATTACTGTTGTTGTTATTGTTATTGCTATTGCTATTATTTTTATTTTTACTCGCGTTTTTCGTTTCTTCAAGCGTCGTTGCGTTTGCCGTTGCATTGGCCGTTGTTGGTTCTTTGCGTTTATAGCGAAACTTAATCATTTTGTTTGTGTTTTGTTTGTTGTTGTTGGCGTTGCTAGTTAGTTGGTTAGTTCGTTGAGTTGTTGTCGTTGTTGCCTTAAGTGATGCCGTTTCCGTTTCTGATTAGTTTACATTAAATTACCAACGTCAACATACTCGACTTCCGTTCGCGTTTGTTGTTGTTGTTGTTGCTGCAAGTTAGTTGTATTTGCTGTAAAAAGTTGCAAATGAATTTCTTTTGCGACAAAAAATTACTGCATGAGTCAGCGAATTGGTAGATGGCCGTATGAAAGTGTCTTTGAGCTGGAGCGAGTTTGAGGTTAATTTTTTCGACTTTTTTATATTTACAAAACAAACAAATATATTTTTTCAAATTTTCAAAATTTTGTGAAAAATTTATCTCTAATTTTATACTTTTCATTAATATTATATAGTTTCACGTTTTAAATAATAATTTATTTTATAGCTATAATTATTTTATTAAATCATTTATTTAATTTCATTAAATAATAAAATTATTAATTTATAAAATTATTTCGAGCTATGTGATTTTTGAATATTTATTATTTCGTTAAATGTAGTTTGTTTGATATAATTTTTAGTTTTTAATAAATATTTTATATTTTTTATTTCATATTTTATATTTTATATTTTATATTTTATAATTTATATTTTATATTTTATATTTTATATTTTATATTTTATATTTTATATTTTATATTTTATATTTTATATTTTATATTTTATATTTTATATTTTATATTTTATATTTTATATTTTATATTTTATATTTTATATTTTATATTTTATATTTTATATTTTATATTTTATATTTTATATTTTATATTTTATATTTTATATTTTATATTTTATATTTTATATTTTATATTTTATATTTTATATTTTATATTTTATATTTTATATTTTATATTTTATATTTTATATTTTATATTTTATATTTTATATTTTATATTTTATATTTTATATTTTATATTTTATATTTTATATTTTATATTTTATATTTTATAGTTTATATTTTATATTTTATATTTTAAATTATATATATTATATATTATATTTTATATTTTATATTTTATATTTTATATTTTATATTTTATATTTTATATTTTATATTTTATATTTTATATTTTATATTTTATATTTTATATTTTATATTTTATATTTTATATTTTATATTTTATATTTTATATTTTATATTTTATATTTTATATTTTATATTTTATATTTTATATTTTATATTTTATATTTTATATTTTATATTTTATATTTTATATTTTATATTTTATATTTTATATTTTATATTTTATATTTTATATTTTATATTTTATATTTTATATTTTATAATTTATATTTTATATTAAATTTTATATTTCCAAACATTTTTCTTTAATTTTTCTTCAATATTTTTTTCTTTATTTTATTGTGACTCATTTTAAAGATTGAATTTCATAACGATTTATTTCCTCTGGCACATTGCGCCACAATTTCATCTTGACCTCATTTAACCCACAAGAATATCCCACAAAATAAAAGGCAATGAAAAAACTAAAACTCAGACACGAATCAAAGCAGAAAATATATAAAAACAATAGCGAAATACTTAATTGAAAAAAAAGAACGAAATAGTATACACTATTAATATAACTGAACTTTTTGTAAGGCAATGTAAAACTAGCTGCTGATTTATGTGATAATCAGCTGTGAGGGAACTCACCAACGAACTCAGTAAGAGACGTGGACAGAGAAGTGGGTAAATACGTGTATGTATGCAGGCATAGTAACATGTTAAAGAAATGAGTGGTATATCTAATGAAATAATTTACCTCTGATAATTAAATTGGTAAAAAACGGCTGGAGTTTCCAACTGCTTTCAATGGCAATGACTAACAGAGTTTACCATCATGAATTTGCATATTTAAATTTCAGTAAGAAAAAAGTGCTTCTTCAAAGGCTTTACGAAGGGAGAAAAAAAGAAAATGTGTAGGCAAAAAAAAGTAAAATAAAATAATAAAATTAATTAAGAAAAATAAAAAATTAAATAAAATAAAATAAAATAAAATAAAATAAAATAAAATAAAATAAAATAAAATAAAATAAAATAAAATAAAATAAAATAAAATAAAATAAAATAAAATAAAATAAAATAAAATAAAATAAAATAAAATAAAATAAAATAAAATAAAATAAAATAAAATAAAATAAAATAAAATAAAATAAAATAAAATAAAATAAAATAAAATAAAATAAAATAAAATAAAATAAAATAAAATAAAATAAAATAAAATAAAATAAAATAAAATAAAATAAAATAAAATAAAATAAAATAAAATAAAATAAAATAAAATAAAATAAAATAAAATAAAATAAAATAAAATAAAATAAAATAAAATAAAATAAAATAAAATAAAATAAAATAAAATAAAATAAAATAAAATAAAATAAAATAAAATAAAATAAAATAAAATAAAATAAAATAAAATAAAATAAAATAAAATAAAATAAAATAAAATAAAATAAAATAAAATAAAATAAAATAAAATAAAATAAAATAAAATAAAATAAAATAAAATAAAATAAAATAAAATAAAATAAAATAAAATAAAATGAAATGAAATGAAATAAAATAAAATAAAGTAAAATAATATAAATTAATATATAATAAAATAAAATAAAATAAATAAATTAAAATAAAATAAAATAAATTAAAAAAAATATAAAATAAAATATAATAAAATAAAGTTAAAAAAAATTAAAAAATATCAAAAAATCAAAAACACTTACATACATGCATTTATGCACATACATATTAAATTACCTAGCATAAATACGCTCTTACATTTATTATAAGGAAGATCAAACTTGCGGCAACTACCACCAAACAAGCAAACCAGCACTTAATAAAATAGCAACATACACCAGCAGCAGACGTTTAAGAAGTTGCGATTCTATCGCTGTATGCCGGAAGCCTCTTAGGCGTATATACATAGAAGCAATTTCAACGCTAGGCTTTTAACGCATTGCTTGCTAAGTGCTGGCACACCAACCATCTACTCAGCACAGGGAACACTCTAACCTATTTGAACTTTTGCTTCCATGCAAAAGTATCAAAAAACACTTGAATCGAAGAGAATGAACTTGAAGGGAAGACCCGAAAGCTATTCATTAGTAAAGTTATGTGGATGAATGTGCAAAATGCTAATATTTTGCACTTTTCCATAAGTGTACATTTGCTTTTGTATATATACCTACTCGTACATACATAAATATGTATATGCAAATTTATACTCGATGCCATGTGCTGGTGTGTTTGGCGCACGTGGCGCCGTTTAAAGTTGGTAAGCAAATGACGTTAATGACATGTTGTTGAATGAAAAAAAAATAAACCCAAAAATAATAATACAAGCATAATGAAAAACAACAATATAGTATTAACAATAGTTGGTGGTAAAAGGTAAACCGACTAATTGCGCCTTTCAAGTACTTATATATATATATATATATATATATATATATATATGTACATTCGCAAATTATTAACAACAGCTGGTAAGCGAAAGCCTAAAGCACTTGAAAATTTACAACTATACACATTTATCCACTTTTGAGCTTACTTTTAAGTATAAGAATTGATACACATACTTTGTAAACTTCAAGGCAAGGTATGACATTAGGATACCAATGGTTGTTTGTAGTCGCTTACAGCTTTTCGTAGAAACTTCAGCAACAGCAGCACTCATTGGAAACTCATTTTTAGTTTGTGGTGTGGCATGTCACACAACGTCTGGCATGAGGAGCGCAATTTATTGATTGTACTTTAGACACTTGCTATTTTATTGTACACTCCAAGCCAAATTTGTCGCCCTTAAGGGGCTTAGAGCGATTTTTTCTTATACTCTATAAATTATTAAAAATGCAGTGTGCTGCTGAGCGTGCTAAGTTGTGACATAAACGACGCAGCTGTTGCTTGATTAAGGACATTATTTGATATAATGCCAGTGTTTGGTTGTTAAATTACAACATTGTATTTACATGTGGGTTCATCATGATGTTTTACAGATAAATAATTCTCTTTTTTTAATGGAAAATAAACTCTAAGGAAAAAGAATAGCTTTGAAGAAATGAAGAGTGAGCGCAAAAATCTAATAGAAATCGTCTAATAGCATTAAACGTTTTATGCTTACTTAAGAATATTATGAGTAAAATGTGCACATAAAAATTGAATTTATTTTAAATAATTTTAATTTTATTTATTTTATTTTAATTCTTTTAATTTTAAGTATTTTCTTTATATTGATTTGACCTGTTTTTATTTTACTTTCTTAAGGCTTGAGCTTAAGGCCTAGTAGCTATAGCTCCCAAACAAATAGCTTATAAGATTTATGTTGTAAGCTATATCTTATATGAAATAAAAAAATAAAAAATATTTTACTTTCTTATTTTATTTTAATTTATTTAATATTATTTTATTCTAATAAATTTAATTAAATTTGCTTTATTTCATTTTATTTTTAATTTAATTTAATTTAACTTTATTCTAAATTATTATACTTTAATTTATTTTATTTAAATTAACCTTATTTTCTTTAAAATAATTTATGTTATTAGAGCTGATTTTCTTCTATTTGTTTTATTTTACTTTTTATTTTATTTTTTTTTTACTTTTATTTTATTTTTCATTTCATTTTGTTTTATTTTATTTTAATTTATTTGATTTTATTTATTTTATTTCATTTAATTTTTAATATTATTTAATTTAATTTTATTTTCATATATTCTATTTTAACATCATTTGTTTTATTTAATTTAATTTATTTTATTTGTATTACTTTATTTCATTGTATTTAATTTAATTTTATTTTATTTTCGTATGTTTTATTGTGATTTGATTTATTTTATTTTATTTTAATTTATTTCACTGTATTTTATTTATTTTTTTTATTATATTTTCTTTTATTTTATTTCATTATTATTTATATTGTACTATTTTAAGTTATTTTTCTTTAATTTAAATATTTTTTTATTTTATTTTATTTACCTTAATTTTATTAATTTTTTTATATCCCTTTCCAAATTTTTTCTTTGTTAATATTTTTCGACATAGCCAACAAAATAACGCTTGCTCAGCTTCTAAGTGGAAATACAACACAACGGTAACTTTCGTTTTTTTTTTCAACATCCACTCCCAGTTTTTGCAGCTTTCGCTCTTCCCTTATTAAACATCGAAAATACAAATACAAATGTTCACTGTAAACTTTCCGCTCGACAAACCGAAACACTTGTATGTATGGTACACATAGTAACCTTTTTGTAAACTCATAAATTTTGCAACGCAAACGCTCACCTAATTTCCAAAACCGGTATTGCCAAATTCTGCAAAATGCATACATATGTAACTTCAATATATATGCATACAAGTATAAAAAAGCTGCTGTTGATGGCGTCAGCGTGCATAAAATACAAGAAAAAAAAGTGGAACAGGCTGCTAACCAACAACAATTAGTTTAAAGATCGAAATCAACAAAAGACTGCATAAATCAGGATTTTGTTTCTTTTTCCATGAAAAAAATTAAAAATTTTTATTGTCAGTCAGGTTTCAGTAAGCGAGATGAATCGCCTGTAAATGAAGTGCAGTAATTGTTGAAAAAAGTGACGCACAAAATTATTTGTGGTTACTGATTAATTTCCTGATCTTTGTGATCTTGCTGCCTTGGCGGCTTGTGGGCTATAATTTTAGGGAAAACAAAAAGTTTGCTGATTACAACCGCAGTAGCGGTGAATTTATGAGCTTTGTGTTTTTTGTAGAAGTTTTTGTTTCTGAACACTAAATTGTAGAGACTCTCAGTGCTAATTGTTGATTCGTAATTGGTTCTAAAATTGCAAAACAATACATAAATTAAATAATCGAATTTTATTTTGATTTTACATTTTTAAATTATTCTCCTTTAAGGTTAAGTTTCTCAATTATTTAAAAAGGGTAACCATTGCTATTGGGAAACTCTACCATACAAAAACGTTTAAAAACACATGCATATTTATGTAGGTATATTTGAAATAACATATTCACATTAAAAATGTGTTTATGACAGCAGTCTGCTAGGCGTGTCAAATTCGCGAAATGCTGACATTGTGCGGCAAGTTTTTATACACATATTTTTTTAAATTTTTATTTTTTATAATATAAATGTGTGCAACATAAACAAAGCGCCTGTTGATACAGGTGTCAGATAGCTTAACAAGTGAACAAATTACTGGAACTGGAATTTTAGATATACAAACGAAGCCAGATAAGAAATGTGGTATACAATGAAATAAAATTTAAAATTAAGCAAACAAATTAATAAAAAAAAACATAAAATAAAATAAAAAATGAAATAAATTAATATAAAATAAATAAAATATACCAAAATAATATAAAATAAAATAAAAAAATTAATAAAATAAATAAAAAATTAATGAAATAACATAAAATAAAATAAAATAATATAAAATAAAGTAAAATAAAATAAAATAATTTAAAATAAAATAAAAATAGCTTAAGTAATATTAAAGTATATAAAATAAAATAAAATAGAATAAAAAAAATAAAATAAAATAAAATTATATAAGGTAATAAAATTATTTAAAATAAAGTAAAATAGAGTAAAATATTAATTAAATTAAATATATTAAACTAAAATAAAATAAAGTAAAGTAAAATAAAAAATACGATAAATAAAGTAAATTAAATTAAAATAAATTAAAATTCAATTAAATTAAAATTAAATGAAATTAAAATTAAATTGAATAAAAAAAAGATCCAAAGAAATAAAATATATTAAATTAAATATGAAATGAAATAAAATAAAAAAGTAAAATAAAATTAAAAAATGGAATAAAATAAAATTAAATTAAATAAAGAAATAAGATAAAAAAGGAGAAAAAGGAAAATAAAATAAATAAAACAGAAAAGCAATTAAAAAAAATAAATTTAATTAAAATGAAGTAAATACAATAAAAAATTAAAATTAAATAAAGAAATAAAACAATATAAAGTAAGTAATTCAAAAAAAATAATATAAAATAAAATAAACAAAATAATGCAAAAAATGGAATAAAATTAAACTAAGTAAAGCGAATTTAATTAAACACAATAATAACATAAAATAAAAATTGAAATAAAATAAAAAGTGACATAAAATAAAATAAATTAAATGAAAAAAATGTTAAAGAAATCAAAATAAATTAAATTATGTTAATTCATGTTAAGGAAATAAAATTAAATAGAAAGGAATTAAGCTAAAGTAAAAATGTAGTAAAGAAAAAATAAATAACAATATATTTTTTTATGGTTTTATTTGAAAAAATTTTATACAGCAATAACTTTACGAAACTCATCAATGCCTGCTAAGCTATATGGTTACTTCATATTTTTGACAGCTCATTTTTCTCATAATATGCTCAGATAAGCATAAAAAGTTCAAAGCTGCTAGATGCTTGCGTACGCTGTTGGCTCATTTCAACATTCTATTTATGCATGCATTAGAATATATAAATTTTTTTTTATAAATACATATAAATACCACATATTTGTACCATAAAACGTCACAGTTCTCAAACTATGCTATGATAAGTTGTTAATATCTTGAACATGTATATACATATCAACTTTATTTATGAGTATATGTACTCGTATGCATAAAATATATGAAATAGTTGTATGAGCGCATACATATTTCTTTATTTGTTATAAAACTGATGCAATGTGTTTTGATGATTTTTCGTTTGCCTCGAGACAGAAAAAAGTTATCTATAATTTACCGTTCGCGCCAAGATGCTCTAACAATTATTTTTCAGCTACAGAGAGAGAGAGAGAGAAATGTACTTTGTTCACTTATAGTCACACATATTTTTTTCATGGCATACATCACTACTGTTGTGTTTTGTACTGCATTCAGCTTCCAGCATTCCGGCTGCATATGTATATTTACTTTACAATAATCTTTTAACCTTTTTCTGTGAGAATTTTTTCTTTCTTTGGTGTATCTTATTTTTCCATTTTTCTTTTCACTAGCATTTTCTATTATTCTTTCTTTTCTTTAATTTATTTTCTACATTTTTACTCGGTGCTAGTTTACGGTAACTATTGTTGGGCGTCTCCACAACATATAACTGATGATTATCTTTTTAGGTTGGATAATTTATTATGTGTGTGAATATAATTTTTTTTCCAAATACGCAGGCATATACAGATAATAAATCAGATGATAGATTTTTAAATGCAAAAAAAATGGAATAAAAAATTAAAATAAATATAAAATAAAAATAAATAAATAAAATGAGAAATAAAACCAAATGCGTAATTCACAAAATCAGCTTAAACTTTACATTTATTAAATTGCTTGTTTAATTTTTATTTTTTCATTTAGCTTTGTGTATGCAAAAAAAAAATACATATTTTCATAAAATATTTAAAAGTTATGTGTTGAAAAAAATTGTATCCCAAATAAAGAGAAATTAATTTAGCACTTAAAAGTATATAAAGAAGATTTATGACTAATTTTTTCAATATTTACAAAAAAATATATTTCGCCAATGGCCATGAAATGAACAAATAATATACATATATTTTTTGCAATATTTAATAATAATGTATACAACTAGAAAATGTGTCAGTATGTAAGCGCACACAACTGCACATACGTGTAGGTAGGGGACAAGGTGCTAAAAAATTAAATAACTATTACAAATTAAATGTATTTGCACAAACATAGGTATACGAACATAAGCGCATACAAGACAGTAAAATGCTAAGCAAATATATAGTATGAGAAATCAATCAAATAATTCAGCGAAAAAGGCATCAGCATGACAAATTTAAATTTCCAAAAAATTAGGCAAACTCTCAAAACAAATTTAATGCGCAGAAAAGGCGGAAAGATAAATAAATTCATAAGGCTGTTATAAATACATATAAAAATATGGCAACAAATACGTATTGAACGCAAAAAAAAATTACTAAAAAAATTAAAAACAATACCAAAGACAGATGATAAACCAAAGTAATAAAAAAATATATGTAAAAATATTACAAAAAATAAAAAAAAATTAAAGTAGCCAACATCACGCGCTTTCACCTTCAAAATACAACTAAGCGTTATAAGACATACATATGCAAAAAAAGAAAAATAAAAATTAAACATTTTATACACACATTGTCACGAATATTTACAAAAAAAAAAAAAAAAATTCAATCAAGAAAATACCTTAAATGCCAATGCATAAGGTGAAATCAATAATAAAAAAAAGGAAACACATGTAGCAAATTGAAAAATTACTCATAATGGCTGATAAATATGTGCATGCTTCTACATTATACATACTTATATATTTAAATGATTTTAATATGCCTTAATGGCACATAAGCTTATGAGAATTTCTATTCCAATGCTGGTTATTTATGAAAAGAAAGTCAATAAAAAAGTAGATAAATAAATAAAAACGTTAACTAGGTAAATAAATATATTTACGGCATGCAAATGAAGCTGATTGGCTTGAAAACTTCGTAAACAAGTAGGTCACTTTAATGTTGCACAAAGAAGAAATAAAAATAAAAAGGAAAAAAAATATAAAATATTTTAGAATACGTTTTTTTCTCAAGAAATTTTAAGCCTACAAACACAAGAACCTTGCAAATATTTAATGCAAAAAGCATGTTAAGTTTTTTTTCAATTTTTTTTTTCAAGTATTGACCATTTGTGACATCTTAGTTGAAAGTAAGCAAAAAAATGTTAGCCTTCTGTGCAAAAATGGCTGCAAATTAACAAGTCAATTTAATAGTTAACATCAATGGCGTGTAATTAGTTGCAAATAAGGTAATCAATTTTAATATAAAACATTTACGAGCGTGGCCTTGAAATTTTTGAAAACTCTTGTTAGAAACAAAATAAAAAAGTGAGAGAGTTCTGGCGGCATATAGTATATATTTTGACACTCTTTTAATATTTCTACAAAAATTTTTGGAATTATTTTGAAAAATTGTCAATGTTTTGTAAAACTTTTGGAAAAATTTGTTGAAAAAGCTTAAAAAATCATTTATTCAATTGAAATAAAATTAAAAAAATAATTTTTTATGTTTTAATTTTGTTTAAAATAATTTTTTTATTGGTAATACTTTAGTAAATCTCGAAAAATAGTAATGCAAAATTTAGCAAATTTTTTTATAAACTCTTAGGGTGACCATATTCATCTATGATTTATTGATTTTTATATAAAAAAGTTATTAAAAATAAAAATTTTTGTTTTTTAGTACGCAGAGTAATTAATTAACGTTGACAAGGTTGGTTAAAAATTAGTTTGTGTTAATTAAAAAAATTCTTTTTTGTTGCTTTTTACACCTTTTTAAATATTTTTTTAATATTTACTTTTTTATTCGTTAAATTTTTTCTCTATAATTAATTAAGAGTGAAGATGTTGAGAAAAAGCTATTTTTATAAATTATACAGATAAGTATTGAAACATTTATTATAAATGTTAAAAATATTTTTTTTATTCAATATATATAAATTTAAAATTATATTTAACCAAGTTTGCAAAAAATGTTAGCTTAAACTTGTGTTGGGAGTTTTGGTTGATTCATGTACAAAAAAGAATCAAAAATATCAATATTCGATTTTAAAAGGCTGTATTAAAGATGCTTTTATATTATTTTTATTTTATGATTTTATTTGCTATATGTATTAAAAAAGTTCAGTATTTTGTAGCGTTAAATATTTTTTATAATTAATGTAAATTTTTAGTATAATACACTTATAAAATTTTATGAAATTATTTTGTAACTTATTTCAATATTTTTTATGAATTTTTAGAATAAATTTTTAGGCATATTTCTATTTTAGACTTTTTTAATATTTAATTTTTATTTTTATTATTTTATGAATTAAGTTTTTAAAGATTTTAATTAATTTTTACTAATTTTTTCTTTGTCTAAATTTCAAGCATTTTTTGATTCAGAAATTTTTAAAACTTTTCCATTTTATTTTATGGCATTTGGTATATTTAATCTTTTTTTTGAAATTTATACCAATGATGGAAAACGCGATGTTTAATTCATAATTGCTTTGTTATAATTAATCCAAGCCACTCAGCATAGTTTTTACATTAACCACACTCACAGTTCATAGAAGCACGTAGCTGTAAGTAATTACAAAATCATAAAAAAAAAATTAATTACCTCCAAAAATCATTGTCAACAGCTTTAGCTAATTTGTTTTGCACAAAAAAAAAAAACAAATTATTAAAAAAATGCACATAAATAAACATTTTGTAACAATGAAATTCATGTAATACAAAAGACTTAAGCAACGAACTTGGCACACGAACGGCAAGCAGCAGCACTTATAAGCTCTTTGTAGGCACAAAAGACTCAAGAAAATCTCACATAAGTGCAAAATCATAGTAATATTGCACAGTGTTGACCTCAAACACGTGTTCGGTTAAAATGTCTCAAAAATGGCATAACAAAAAATATGTGTATCAAAATTCGTTTGCTTCTCTCTTGAATCTTTTGCGCAGCTCTTATTAGCCAACATCTTTGCGTTTTAGCTGTCATACAACTAGACAGTTTGGACAGTTTTTTTAATGTAACCATTTTTTGCAATGATTTTGACCACTTTTTTTGTAGCAAAATATGTAAGGTATGCAACAATTAAATTGCGCAAACATATACATACATACATTTTTCATTACAATGCTTGTGTTTTGTAATTATTAAGCAGTAATTTAATATTTATAGTCTTTTTTATTTGCAAAGAAAATTGTGGTAATAAAATTTAGTTTTAAGTATGTGATAAAGATGCATTTATGACAGGTTTAGATAAATAAATATACATACACGTATTTAAAAATTTATATATATTTTTTCTATAATTTTGTATGGCTTGTTTTCGCTTCGTAATCATTTTGAGCTACCGTAAACGTGACAAATGTTTATTTAAAAAATAAAAAAATGGTTGGAAAATATTTTTATTACTTTAGTTTTAATTGCAAGAGTTACAAATGCTTCAAGATTGATGGTTGATTATATTGAAATTATATATACATACACAATTTTTACTTTATCTGAGAAATTTTTTATAATTTTTTTTATAAATATATGGAAATATTTATTAAATAATTTTTAGCAACACAAATTAGTTGGTTCTTATCAAATTTTTTCTTTATAAAAATTTTCCAAGCAGAGTTCCTTCTTACCACTTTTCATTCAACAAACTATTTGTTTGTATTAAAATTCAGTGCCACGCTTCAACTCCGAGTTTATAGAACTTTGCTACAAATTACTCATTTTCAAAAAACTCAGAACTTCCTCAACATATACATTTCCACATGAAATTTTATTTGAATAATATATAGAAAAATCTTTATTATGTACATATGTAAGCTTCGAATGTCACCAACAGCTGTCGCACTCACTGATTTTTTTTCTTCTAAACAACCAGTTGATGAAACCTATAGTTGTTATTGTTATAATCTTTTTCATTATTATTATGATTATAAGTGAAGCCACTTTACTACTTTATCACTTTATAGTTGTTGTAGTTGTATTCTCTATTGCACTTTTTATGATTACAAGCACATGTGATTTTTTCATTCATTTTTTGACTTCTGGCACATAGCGTTAAAGGATGAGAGTAATAAAAAAGCGTCTAGAACACACGCTTGTACAAGTACATATATAGAGAGTGTTAGTGAGGAAGTGCTTGTAGCGGGTTTAAACAATTTCCGGCGCCACGGTATATTACTTTAAAAGGGCATTAAATTGGTAGTCTTCTTGAGATTTCTAAGGAAGTGTGTGCAATTGAGTTGTTAAAGAAAATTCAATAAAATTAGAAGAAGGGGGAAAAAATTAAAATGTGATTGAAAAATTATTATAAAATAAATTATAATTAAATAAAAATATTTAGGAATTTGATATTTATTTATTCCCCACAGATTTTTTTTGAAATTCTTTAAACATTTTATAAACATACAAATCTGAACAGTGTCCCAGAAAGTGTTTCCCTTTGCATGGCCGCTAAATATGTGATAATAACTTTCAATAAAAAATTGTTTTCTTTTTTCTTGGAAAATTTTAACAGTCATTTATTTGCTTTAACAACCATTTGGCAGCCAAGCAATTGCTGTTAACATCACGCCACTGCAAGCTTGATGTAGTCATTTGCTGTCGGTCCAGTTATTAATTAATTATTAATTTTTATTAAGAAAAAATCTGCAGCTGAACACTAACTTCGCTAATTCATTTATAATTTTTTTTTATGCTCATACATATGCATTTGAATTTCCAATGAATAAATGTTGTTGGCGATATTCGAAGGTCAGTTAAAAAATACTGATTTAACAAACAAGTTTTGTAGCTAGCGAGTGTGTTTGTAAAATATACTCGTATAAAAAACTTGTCTGCATTATGTTCATAATTTTGTTAAACACTTTATGGTGGTGCTTGCAAGTTTTTAATAAACTAAGTATAAAATTTAGTACAAATTATATTATTATATTATATTATTTTTTAATAATATTAATAAAACTTTTTCTACATTAATAAACTAAATATAAAATTTAGTAGAAATTATATTATTATATTATATTATATTATTTTTTAACAATTTAATAAAATTTTTTCTACATTAATAAACTAAATATAAAATTTAGTAGAAATTATATTATTATATTATATTATATTATTTTTTAATAATTTAATAAAACTTCTTCTACATAGTTTTTTTTATTTTTGTTTTTTTTTGAACTAAACTATTTGCTTGATTTTAAATTATTCAACTTAATCTTTTTGATCTTATTTTTTATTCTGTTTTTTACTGAAAATTTGTTTTGTTTTATTTAATTATTTTTAATTTGATTTAGTTTTATTTTGTTTAATTTTATTTCTTATACATATTTTTATTTTACTTTAATTTATTTCATTTTAGTTTATTAATTAAATTTAATTGTATTATATTTAATTTAATTTAATTTAATTTATTTCCTTTTAGTTTATTTATTATAATTTAATTTAATCTTTTTTTAAATTAATTTATTTTGTTTTGATCTATTTTATTAATAATATAATAATTTTATTATGTTTAATTATATTTATTTATATAATTTCTTTTAATTTACTTCATTTGAGTTTATTTAATTTAAGTTTATTTTATTTCGTTTTATTTTATTTTATTTCATTTCATTTTAGTTTTTTTTAATTTCATTATGTTTTATTTTACTTTATTTTCTTTCGTTTTATTTAATTTAATTTATTTTATTTTATTAATTTATTTAATTTAATTTAATTTTATTTTATTTTATTTTAGTTAACACTATTTCATTCAAAGTTATTTAGCTTTTTTATTTTATTTTACTGAAATATTGCCGTTGAAAAATTAACAAAATCGCTTTATTGTCCCCTTTTAGAAATTTAGTCACGTCTGCCACAATTTCAGTACAAATTTGGTATAATGAGCAAGAGCTCAGTGTGTAAGATTGCTTGTAATATGAGTTTGTGATATCGACAAAGTAAAGTATATGTATATAAAGAAATCTCATCATACAATATTCTAAAAAATACTCTTTTCCTTTTTCTCACTATGATACACCACGAACGAACACCTGCTGCTGCTGTTGCAACTACAACAACTACCAACACTTAACAATTGTTCAATACTTGTTCAATATCCAAGGGGAGAGAAAATAGATAAAAATCTTAAATTTACCTTTGTTTAACGCAACTTTTGTGCCATCACACGTTTTACCTGTTTCTCAATTGTGTTTGTGCTATTCTTTTAGTTTTCTTCGCCGTTGGATACCCTCAACTTTGATTTTTTTTTTCATTTTGAGCATGCATTGAAATTCTCTGTGTGTAAAAATTTGAAATGTCACCTCATCTAGCAACATCATAAATTTAAACAAACACAATCGAATTGTGAATTGAGTTTTTGGGGTATTGTTTCGATCGATTTCTACTTTAATTTTATGGCCCGTATAGAACATGTTGGAAAACAATGATTGTCTGGTGGAAGTTAATAAAATTTAGTTTTGAAATCAAATTTATAGCAAGTTAACGAGTGTGATTTCGTTGGTTATGTAATCTCTGTTTGATCAGTGAATGAGTTTGTTTGAATAAGAATCAATCAATCTTCATGCGAGTGCAAAGCGGCGTGTTTTACTAGGCCTAAATTAGCTGATTTCTCAGAGCAAGTACTAAAACTGTGTACATAGCAGCTATGGCAGAATAAATATTACTATTTTTTTTTTTTTAAATTAATTTTTGTTAATATTATATTAGAGAAAAATATCGTAATTTTGTCAAATATAAGTTTTATTTTGTTATTCATAATATTTCTTAATAATCTGTTAATCTTAATTTATAAAATTTATTTATATGTAGTAGTACCTGGTGGACGACAAATTAAAAATTAATATCAATACAAAATGAAAAAAGTAATATTTTTAACTAATTTATTATGCAAAGTTTATTTTAAAATTTTTAAATTAAAAAATTCTTTAAACAAATGAATATATATTTCTTTTTTTCACATTTATATTTGTGAGTATTTGGAAATTTTGATGTAAATAATTAAATAAAAATATAACAAAACACACAAAAATATTTTTTATTACTCTTTTTCCTTATTGAATATATAAAAATTTTGTTAGAAATAATTTATTTCCAATTTTTTTCTAATTTATCTTAAGACTTTTATAAAAAACAGTAATTAAATTAAATGATAATTAAAAATATTTTTTTATTTATGAAATTGTTATTTATGTTTCGGTATTAGAAAAACTTTATTTTATTTTTTTTGGCTAATTGCAAGAAATGCTGGTTTATTTTGGGTACTTTAAGTAAAATGATAAAAAAAAAAATATTAATTTTATAGTAATTAGAAAAAATTGATTACAATATTTTATTAATTATTTAATTTATTTTTTACTAAATAGTAATTAATTTTTATTGGGTTGAAAATGAAGAAAAAAATTAATAAAATACAATAAATTTTTAACAAATTAACAAATAATAAATTTCTTTAATAAACTATTAATTTTTTAAGTTAGTTATTTATTTTTTAATAAAGAGTAATTAACTTTTCATTGACAGAAAATGAAAATTGTTTTAACTGTAATTTTTAAATTTACATTTCTTTTTAACATTTTATGTCCAACAATTTTATTTTATTTCTTCAATATAATGACAATAATATTTTTTGCTATCAATCACCCTCTTGGAGCCACCATCAGTAATCAATTGTTATCGCAAAAAAAAAAATCAAATCCAGCCATAAAGGGTTAAAACGGGTAGCGAATGCAGAACTGACTACGCTGCCTATCTTAATGTATAAATAAATAGTTGTTTGTATGTACACAAGTACTTATGGCAGTGCATAATTTTATGCGCATTATTCCACGCGTATATTTAGATGAATACACCGGCATACAAAATCAATAAATATTTGCATTTGCATAATAGAAACGTCCATGCAGCGATGAAGCGATAAACAAATAACTACACACCTACATATATATAGTGTATGTATATACCTACAAGAGCTTCAAGGGTCACTTGTTTAAGACAAATAATAATAAGCTGACTTTAGGGTATTATTGACAGGCGACTTGCACAGTCGACAGTAGCAGCATAATAATTTACAACACATAAACATACTTATTATATGCTATGTAGGTATGTATGTATGTTTAGTTATGAGTATGCGTACATTGACAGCATAATAAATATTTGATTTTTCTTTTTGCTGCAGCAAGAAGAAATTCAACTACAAGTCAAACAGTGTCGATAGCAACAGCAGCAACAACAATCATAAAAATCTAAATCCTTTTTGTGCTGGTTAATCAATAGCATGGCTGCGCGTGGTGCATATAAATGTTTACATATCTGACATTATCTACAAGACAAGAAGGAAAAAAATTAAGTAAAAATAAATTTGTATAAACGCCATCGAGTTTGTCTCTTAAGTCTTTTGTTGCCGATTCGCGTATACCCAATGGAATACTAATGATTTTGTGAGGCGAAAAGCGCGAGATGTGTCTTTATTTGATTGAATAGTTAGTAATTTTCAGTCAGATTTTTTTTTACAATATATTCTTAGTGCTTATTGTTGTTGTTGTTGTTCTTATTGTTTTTATTGTATTTATTGCTTTAGCTACATTAATGGTGTTTTTATGCAAATGCCGGTAATTGACAGCGCTGACTGAGTAAAGCAAATAAATAAAAGCTTACCCCGAAAGTCAGCGTTGGATTTATTTATTTTTTTTTTATTTATTTACTTTTCTTCAACAATTGTACTTGGAGTTTTCTGTATTTTTAGACTGTAAATCGCTACCTTTTGCCTTAAAGTTATACTTTTGCGAAACGCTTTTAGGTGTGTTCAACCTCAAACGTGTTGGTATCGACAAGAGTGGATTGTGTGTGGCGGGGTAAAGAGTATATGACTAAAAAAAAAATTCCCTTTTGAGTTGTTCTACGTTGATTTTTTAATGAAGTGTTGTGTTAATTTTTAGTTGGTATGCATCAAGTTGAAGGTGAAATTTCTTAAGAAATATCTGTTAACGATTGAAAATTGAAATGCAAAGCTTATGTTTGCGGTAGAGTGATTTAAGCTTCGGTTCTAAGAAATAGTGGCTTAAAGAAAATTGAAAAGGTATTAAGAAAATTAAAAAATAAGACACTGAAAATAAAAAAAAATATTTGAAAATATATAAGAGATACAAAAATAACGTTTTTTTTATTGAAACCATCTTTAAAATAATAGTTTAAAAAATTCGTATAATGAAATATAGTTGTTTGAGTAAAAATAAAAAATAAAAAAATAAAATTTTTTTGGAAAAAACCTTTTGCCGAAAAAATTAATACCGAAATTAGAAAAATTTACAAATTTTTAATTAAATGTTAGTAATAACATTATATTTAAAATATAAAAATATGGTTCGATTGAATTATTTAAATAATGTTTTTTGCAAAATATTTACATTTTTATTTAAATAATAAAATAACATATTTTTTTTTGTATATTTTTAAAAACTTTATTTTTAATAAAATACTATTTTATTATGATTGGATTTAGGTATAAGAATCCCCAGTTCAGTTTATTAATATTTAAATAAAAATTATTATTAATTGTTTTAACTCATATTTTTTTAATTATACATTTATTTTTTAGTTATTATAATTTTTTTCTTCCAATTAAAAATTGTTATTTGATAATAAATTAAGAATGCCAAAAGCTATGTGAAATTTCTAATATTTTAATTTAATCGTGTCAAACAGCCTTTTAAAAAAAAAAAAAACAATTTGTTGAACAAACCTAAATTTTTTTGCAATCATTTTAATATCCGATTCAATTTCTTTCTGGGTTATTTGTTCATTTAATCGTCTTAATCCACTTCCGCATTCAGCTTTCACGCCTTTAACTTGTAGCTTTATTGACGATCATAAAGTAGCGAGTAATTTAATATTGTCAAGAATAATTAAAATATTTTTTATTATACTACGAGTGCATATTTATATTGCTTTAGAAAACGTTGAACCATATTTATAGCAAAAAAAAAAAAACAAAAAATAAAAATAAATAAATAAAATGAAAAACACAGAAAAAAATTTATGATTTTGGACCAATTTGCACACCTGCTGTCAAAGTAACTTATAAGCAGTTGAATATATATTTGTTTATAAGTATATACATACACATGTATTATACATAAGTATTTTGTATCAGTTTAAGTTTTTAGTTTTCAACCAAAGTATTTAAATAAAAAATCAACCAAGAAAACGTTATATTTAGATAAGTTTTGAGACAAAATGTCATCTAGTCGGAACTGAACTGAAAACAACAGGTTTTTCAACGAATCCACCTATTCATGACTTAATTAACCTTCTTAAGCGAGTTTTATGGACTAATAATTTGGTATAAAATATACTCTTATTTGAATAGAAACAATAATAGTTAATCTATGTTTTGAAAAATATGAGTTTAGCATGTTTTATCTTATTATAATTTATATATTTTGTTCATTTTTAATAAGTATTTATTTAATTTAATTTAAATTAAATTTTATATTTTATTATATTCTATATTGTTTTATTATATTATATTATATCATATTTTTATTTTATGTTATTTAATTATGTGTTATATAAATGAAATCAATTGAAATATTATTTATTTTATTTACTTTTTCTTTAATTTAGCTTATTTAACTTTTTTCTTCTCTTCATTAATTATAATTTTATTTAATATATTTGTTTTTTTCCTGTTATTCTTCTCGAATTCTTTTACCGCGCTCCAGCATCAACACTTCTTTTGGCAGCTACAATTCCTTTGAAGTTTTTTTTTTACTTACAAATTTTACGCCAAAAACATCGTATTTGGGATAGTTTTATTTATTTTATATATTTATAAATAATACCAATTGGTATACAGCAATAAATAACTTTGTATATTTGTATATTTTTTTGCACTATAAACCACATTTATTTTTATTTTCCATAGTACATAGAAAATCATTTGAGACATTACATTACAATGAAATATATTTTTTTTTCTTAACTGTAAAGCTTATTATGGCTTTTATTTGTATTTAACAAACTCGTATACTTTTAAAGAATTTTTTATATAAAAATAACCAATTCTTATTCGCTGTGTTTTAACACAAATATTCGTAGGTTTCACATCTCACTTCAGAAGAACAAGAACTCGAGCGAATCGTTCACAGCTTCTTTGTCCGTACAACCGTTTGTATTTCACTTTTGCGCGCTAAGATGAAAACCGAGAGATGAAAATAATACAATGACAAATAAATACACAAAAAAAAAAAATTGTGTATACATTCGAAGCGCGACAAAAACGCGTCCAAACACTCGAAACTATGGCATCAAACTGAAACTTGTTCGCTTAAACGGCAAGCGTGCAGCGAAAACATGCAAGCCCAGAGAATGAGACTCTCATGAGCAAACAGGTAAATATCGAGCTACTAGTGCCCCAAACATTAAACTCGTTGCTGGCATGCTCATGCAAAACCATTTGTATTCATTAGACCGACCCACAACAACACCACACATATGTCGTACAGCTAAGTAAGAAAACTACCAACGACCTGACTGACGGCTTGAGGGACAGTCAGTTAAACAAACTAGAAATAAAAAAAACAACTGTCTGTGCGCAGAACATTAGGACCGACCGACGAACCCAACGTGAGTCAAACAAACAAGTCCACTTTATAAACAGGTAACAACAAAAAGTTATAACGAAGGAAGAAAAAAATAAATAAGAAAAGAGAACAGACGTAAGATGTTGGCAACTAGTGGTCGTTTTGGCGGTGGTGGCACCGCTAGCAATGAGCTCATGTGGGTAAACAAAATACGGACTAACTCGCATACTACAATACTTCCATGCTCACCTGTACTAACACAAGTGTCTATGAGAAACACTCAGCGTTGATAGAACGAAGTCGAAGAGCGGGCAAAGTTTGTTTAATTCGTTACGGTATAATAGCAACGAGTAAAAACCGCCATCTAATAGAAGAGATGGTAAGAAGTCAGGAGGTAAACGACATAAACTTCTGATACAGAGAGAGTGTAGAGATATATATTGTAGTTGGATAATCACTGAAGCAATTTCTCTGTCATTTGTATCACGCTGTGCTGAAATATTATGTTCGTTTGCAAGCCGAGCACTAGCGAATTAATATCACGGCACACTGATTGGCGGGAATTGAAAAATGTGATTATGAAGCTGAGATTTCAGTTTGGGGGCGAGAAGTTAGACTAAAGACTTAATAATTTTTAAATAAAAAAAAAAAAGCTAAATAAAATAACATTTTGAAATCGCTGGAAGTTATTAAAAAAACAAAAAAGTATTGCTTCCTAATTTTAATACCTATTCCTACAACTACTTTGGTTTCATCTCTTATTAAATTCTTTTTTGCTCCACATACACGTACAAGTTCATTTCAAAATAATTTTTCTCCATCAATCACTCTTTGTTTTCTTAATTTTTTTCGTCTGTTTTCTTCATCTCTTGCATTTCAAAATCATTCTCACTGACACGTCACAAATTTTGAGGGTTAAACATGTTCTCATATCTCAAAAAGGAATCTTAATGCTTGAAAATATTTTGTGTGTCCTTTTTTATATAATTTTCTTCTCTTTATATTTTATTTATTTTTTTTTTTTGGATTTTCATATTCATTATGTGTAAATTGATTGCACTCTTTAAATGATGATAATCAGCATTAAAAATAAAAATGTTGGCTAATAGGTTTTTTTTTTCTTGAAAGATGATCTTTGTAAATGAAGTCACTCCACTACTGAAGTGGTTTGAGTACTTAGCTACTTTGCTCTTGGATGAAATTAATGGAAATTTTCTAAAAAAAAAAGACAGGGATTAGGAAAGGCCTTTTGATATGTGTCACAGTAGCTGAAATTTAAAGATTAGCAGTGATTTATTTGAATATTGTAGGAAAGATAAGCAAGGTGCTGAATTACCATAAAAATGTAAATCATTCATTTATTTTATTTTATAATTATATCTCTTTTTAAATTATTTTATGCTTGCTAATTTTTTTAGATTTTATTTTACTTTATTTGCATTTCAATCATTTCAATATTTAATATTTCTCATTTTTTAACTTAAATTTAATTTTTTTTATTGTAGTTTTAAATTTTATCTCATTTAATTTCACTTCATTTTATTTTATTTATTTTTTATGTTATATTATTTTAATTAAATCCATTTAATTTTTTTAAATTTTATTTTGTATTATTTCAATTATATTTACTTTTTTACTTAGTGTTGATTTATTTTGAATTATTTTTAATTAATTACCTTTTTCTTGTTTTATTTTACTGTTTTTCATTTTTTTTAAATTTTTTTTAAATTTTTTTTAATTTAACATTTTTTTAAAATAATTTTTCTTTTTTTGTCTTTAACATCATTTTTTTTTAATTTGCGCCTTTTTATTTTAATAAATGTATAATTCTTTTGTTTTACTCTTACCTATTTTGTTTTTGTCTTATTTTTATTTTTCGTTGTTTTGTTTTATTTCAAATCACTGCATTTATGTAATTTTTTTGAATTTATTTTATTTTTATATACTTTTTGGTTTAATTTCATTTAATTTTATTTTTTCTAATTTGAGTTTATTTTAATTAATTCAATTCTATTTAATTTTATTTATTCTTATTTAATTTAATTAAATTTATTTTATTTGCACTTATTTAATTTAATATTATTTTTTTCATTTCTTTTTATTTAATTTGACTTCATTTAATTTTATTAAATTTAGTTTCACTTTTATTTATTTATTATTTTATTTTATATTATTTTTATTTATTTTTTTTATTTCATTTAGTTTTATTTAGTTTATTTTACTTTAAGTTAGTTTATTTTATTTAAATTTTTTTAATTTTTTTTTTTTTTATTTTAATTTATTTTATTTTATTTTATTTTATTTTGTTTTATCTTATTTTATTTTATTTTATTTTAATTTATTTTATTTTATTTTATTTTATTTTATTTTATTTTATTTTATTTTATTTTATTTTATTTTATTTTATTTTATTTTATTTTATTTTATTTTATTTTATTTTATTTTATTTTATTTTATTTTATTTTATTTTATTTCATTTTATTTTATTTTATTTCATTTTATTTTATTTTAATATATTTTATTTTGTTTTACTTTTTTTTAATTTAATTTTATTTTCTTTTATTTATTTATTTTTCTTTTATTTCATTTTATATTATTTTTTTTTAATTTATTTATTTTTTATTTAATTTTATTTTAGTTTAAGTTAGTTTATTTTATTTTATTTAAATTGTTTTATTCTAATTTGTTTTATTTTATTGCCAATACCAAACTTCGAAAACTCAAACGGAAATACCAAATTGCCCAGATATTGGCCACAAAAGCTTACTTAGACAATCGCAGTATAATAAAAGAGTCGTGAGAAACTAACAAAATTGCAAAGGCCAATTATTTCGACGCCAGCGGCTACCAAACGCATTGAAATATGGGCAATCGACATTGAAATTAATTGCAAGAGAGTAGAAATGGTGGTAAAAAATGGCTAAACACTTCTTAAAATTGCAAAATAAAATATGAAAAAACAAACACTCAATATATGTGCGTAAGCTGTTGCAATAGTAAAATTTATGTTAAGAAGAGCAGCATAGCAAAGGCATGACTCACGCATGCGTACCAGCGCAGATGAAGCGAATTAAGCGCGGAATCTCTTTTGGAATGCGGCGAATGCACTCCAATTTCTATTTCAACTTATATGTGAGTATGAAAATGAAGGAAACAAAAAGAGTTTGGGTAGTTCAATTTTACATGTAACATGTTTAACTGATTTATGATTAATAACAACAATAGAAAATCAATCATGCAGCAATCAACAGCTAATTGTTAAGGTGACACGAAATGAACTGACTACTTAAGAGCTAAAACAAAAAAAAAAAATAAAAAAAATTATTAAATAAAAAACAATGAAGAATGCAAAGCGTTATAAAAGCGGAAAAAATACACAAAAAAAGGTAAAAAATAACATAATAATAAAAAAAAAATTAAAAAAAATTAATTATGCCTACCCACTTAGCGATTCCACATGCATTATGTACATGAGTTCGTAGAAAAAATCAGGCAAACTTGAAAAAGCGAGAAATCCCAAATCGATTCAATGAATATAAAACGTAAATAAAACAAAAAAAAAAAATTAACTCAATGAAGCCCAGTGCCGAAAGTGCTTATTAAATATTGTAAACTGCGTTATTGAGCTTCACAAAATTTACGCAGAAAATTACCAATATTAAAAAAACAAAAAATATCAATGACTTTTGGAAAATATTAAAAAAAAAACCAAATTCCAAATAAGCTTTTGAATCATAAGCCTGCGACTATAATGTGACTAAAAATTTAAAACAAAACAAAAATAAAAAATATAAAATTTGCCATAACTAAACGCTGATGCTAGCCAATGGAGCATAAAACATATAAACAAAGCTGATAAAAAAAAAATAAAATAAAACTTTGAAGATATTTTCATCGATTCCACATTTTTGCTATTGTTGTTGTTACATTATACAAACTCCACCACCAACAATTTGACACTTTTTAAAAGCCGCTCCAATAAATGTAACATATATGTACATACATATGTACAAATGTATGTACGAGTATATATTTAAGTCTATGCTTTGCACGGCGATGATGAGTCAAATGGCGCGAGCTATACAACAATAAGATAACTACCATAGCAACAACAATCAATTTTGATGCTGTTCCAACCTGAGCTGAATACTTAACGGCGTAGTTGTAATGTGATGCGTGTAGCCCTTTAGATGCCTTTTTCTGAAGTTTTGATGATCTTCAGCACAACACAACACATTTTTTATTACAACAGTTCTGGGTATTGACTTTAGTTGTAAAAGATGATTTTTTGTTTCAATTAAATTTTTTTTTTTCATTTTCTTTCATTTTTTTTTTCTTACTCTCACATTTGCTGTTACATGTGCGGAGTGTGGAGTTAACTTGTGAGTCATTTTGGCTTTAAGATTTTTGATTTTTTAATTTTTTTTTATTTTTTTCTCATCATTTCTTTTTGGTACAGCACTGTCAATGGCTTTTAGTGGTCGTTTTTTTCTTGTTGAGCACATCAAACAGCTAATAGGCATTAAAACCTTTTACTGGTGATTTTGTTAAAGTGTGTGTGTGTGTAATGGGCTTGCTGTGCTTTTTTCTCATAGTCATAGATTGTAGAAAATTAAAAAAAAAATACATATTTTTCAATATTAGTTTATAGTGTTGTGCACGTGTATATTTTTTCTAAATTATCTATGCTCATATTTCACTTAAATTTTGTTGTGGCAAATTGTGAATTAATGAGTGTAATTTTTTAATATTTAAAATTCTGTTTTTTTCACAAATGCGGAGCAATTATTTATTTTTTGTTCGTCGTTTGATGATATTCTTATAAAATATAAGCGGAAAAATAAGTTTCAAATTTATTAGTAAAATTCGAAGTCAGCTTAAAGGCCACAGGATAGTCCAGAAGTACAGATGAAAATTGAAAAAAATTTCTTTTAAATTTTTTTTACCAAGCAAATAAGTAATCATTTGAAAAATTTCTTAAGAAAAACTGTTTTTATTAAATATTACGATATTTTTCGGAAGATCACCGAATTTTTATTACACACATGACCTCGTGAAAGTGTTACCTAATTAGAAATGAACTACATTCAAAATCAGCGTGTATTTTAATAACCGTCTGCATTGTGTGAGGCGGTGTCATTTGCCGACAATATTGCCCTGTTGTTGTTGTTGTTGTTGTTGTTGTAACTGCAAAAATATTCCTCAAAGTAATTTTTGAGGAATGTTGTGGGAGTGACAGTCCTTAGTCAGATAAAAAGTCCGAGTCGTTCCGGTATATACTATGAAATGTACAAGTATGAAATGTCGTTTTTTTAAATCAAAAAACACGTTAAATTTTGTGGAAAAAGAAAAAATCATTTATTCAAAGTATTTGCCGTCGCTAGCTATACATTTTTCCCATCTCTCGGGCAATTTGTGGATTCCACGCCAGTAGAACTCATCGTCTTTTGCGGCGAACCATTCATCGAGCCATTTTTTCACACTTTCGTAAGAATCGAAGCGCTGCTCAGCGAGTGCGTGTCCCATCGAAGCGAATAGGTGGTAATCGGATGGGGCCAGGTCTGGTGAGTAAGCCGCATGCGGAAGCACTTCCCAATTGAGTGTTTCCAACGTGTCGCGAACCGCTCTTGCCGTATGTGATGGAGCGTTGTCATGGAGAAAAATGACCTTGTGTTGTCTTTTTTGATATTCCGGTCGTTTTCTCTGAAGCGCACGGTTCAACTTGATCAATTGTTGTTGGTAGCTTGCCGTATTTGCGTTTGAGCATCGTCTTCATCCAATAATGCTTGCAGTTCGGCGTCTTCGAACCTTTTTGGTGGTTTTCCGTGCTCTTTGTCGTCGACGTCAAAATCACCACTTTTGAAGCGTTGAAACCACCGTTCACACGTTTTCACAGTTGGTACTTGTTCGCCAAAGGCTTCAACAAGCATTCGGTGCGATTCCGCAGCTGTTTTCTTCAAATGAAAACAGAAAATTAACACTGTCCGCGTTTGCTCTTTATTCGGCACGAAACTCGACATGTTGACTGCACTGAGAGTAAACGATAATGACGCTCGATTCGCGCAAAACTATGGTGGTTCGACAGTCAAGGTTGACACTTCACAAGGTCAAAGTTTTATGACAATCGATAAATATTTACGTTTGCGAGACATCTATATGTTCGAACCGACATTTCATACTTGTACACCTGGTAGACCCGACTGTCGCGGGAACTATTGGGTTTTAGTCGCCTCTTACGATAGGCATGCCTTACCGCCCTCCCAGCGACTAGCATACGTACATCAAGACCTAAGTGATCTGCTCTAAAATACCTATTACACAGTAGCAGTGTGTGCGGTCTGGATGAAAATCCTTCAGAGACCAAACTAATACTCTTTGTCAAAAGGTAAAAGCCATCTGCTTTTCAATCGCCCTTACTCACCCATAGAAGGTAAACTCACCTGAAGTTGGAAAGGAATAAGAAATCTATAATCGCACTCAACATCTGCAAAGCGGAAATCGGTAAAAGATGGTGCCTAAGACCATATATTGTATACAAGCTTTACAAAGCAGTAACTCATATTATTCTACGGAGTCCCGGAGACAAGACTATTTATCACATTAAGTTATATAAGCGATGTCCTCAACTCCTACCAAATCACTTGAAATTTTGCAGTTTTAGTTCATGCGAACAGCAATGCCATAAGACTAAAAGCAACTCAACCGTGAGGAAACCGCATGGGACATGCCCAAATATTAAACTCTACACACTATTCTAGGAAGAGGTGTACTACTCCACTTCCGTTTTCTGCGCTTTGACAACAATCACCACAATCACAATATCGATAAAAAACGCAGAGGGAATAAATATGAATATGTAACAACTTCATCTTCATCGACGGTTCTGAACTCGATCACAAAGTAACATGCGGAGTTTACTTTGAAACTCTTGCTAGCGGCTTAAGTAAAGAGACTCCCCGACCACTGCAACGTCTTGCAAGTGGAACTAACCGTGATAATGGCAGCATCTCAATGACTGTTCAATTCTAATATGCTAACCCAACATATTATAATACAATCTGACAGCCAGACTGAGATTAAGTATTTCCAAGGTAATCATACCACATTAAAGGTGGCAAAAAGATGCAGAGAAATCTTCAACAAACTCTGAGGGACATCCCAAAAATGAGAACAGTCAAAACCATGGTATCAATCTCCTTTCTCTTTGCATATGCCGTGAGCATACCTCTTTTCTCGGCAAAGTATCTGTTAAGACTAGTCTAAATACTCGAATTAGCACATTTTTTCTAAAAATACAAACTCAAATGTTCGGGTAACGAGTACTCTCTATTCAAATCTCGGACCATTTTAAATGTCCAAGTAAAATTTTGGGCTATAGTTTATAATGTAAGTGAAAAAATAAATACTTTGTAAAAATTATCTCATATTAAACAAGTAAAGTCTGTATTTACTACGAAAAAATGGGGCAAAGAATATGCACCCACATAGAATAATGTTAGTAAATATAGATGTAAATGTCGTATTCATATAATAAATATATATTTGTCCCTTTGTCTGTTTATGTCAGCCCTTTCTATATATATATATATATATGCATATTTATTGACTTAGTCAGTTCTTATCATAAAAAGCAAATATTTATTTTAAGTCTGCAATTACAAAGAGATAAAATGTTGCATTATATACGTGTATGTAAAATATATGCAGTAAATTTGTATGTTAAAATATAAATAAATAGTAAACCAGTGCAGGGCGTGCGTGTTTAAAAGAAAGGTGCAGTAAATTTAGATGAAAAAAGGTGGAAATTGTGGAAAACGTTTGAGTTGCATGTGTCACATAAATAAATAAACCAAATATTGTAATATATAAACAAATCTAATTTTTTATACCCAAATCGCAGCGAATCAGTTCAAAAAAAAGGAAAAGAAAAAAATTAGTATAAATAAAAATGTTCTGCTTTTGGTTGCAACAAGCCAATAAGGTGCAACTAAAATACATAAACGTAAAAAAGTTAATAGAAACCACAGTCGGCGTCACGATAAAAAAAACACATATTTCACAATGCGATAAGCAACTAGTGTGCAAATAAACTATTTTATTTACATTTATTTTTATTTGATCAACTGACATTTATTTATTTTGCTCTTTCTGTGAAAAATTAATGCCACGCTGTATTAAAATAAAAATTTATATAAGAACAATTTTTCGTAATATACATATATAAGATGTACATATAGTATATATAACTCTGTTTACTCTAAGCTAGAATAAAGTGCTTGCTGTCTGCTGTTGTTATAGAATTTATCTGTGCGTAACATATGTACATATGTATGTGCCTTCGCTGATATGTCACACAACGGCACGTGCTTTTCTCTGCGCGCTGTAAATTTTCGTAATATACAGACAGTTATATTTAGTTGTAATTTGTAGTTTATTGACATCTTGAATTTATTGTGCACTTTGCTGGTGTAGCGTCTTCTTATTATTGCTATTATTATTGTTATTGTTACGTGCCGCTTAATGCACACACTTTCATTAACGTTCGATTAATTGTTTGCTTTGATTTACACCTAAAGCAGTGCAAGAGCTAATTGAATGGACATTTGGAAGTAAGGGCAAGAGAATAACGTTATAAAAATCTGTTAATTAGTGTAAGATTAAATAAAACACGTAGAACATACACACATACAAATGTACTGGAAGTATTAAAAATTGGTTCTAAAAGAACCTGCTACTTTTATGTTGTCTTCTTGGCACTTTTATAAGAGGTTCTGTATTTTTATTGTCATTAAATTTTTTGATCTGAGTAAAATTTAATTGAATATATATCAGAAAGGTATTTTAGAACCTTGGCTAAAAACGTATTTCAGTTTTAATGATATTTACTAAAGGCTAATAAATTAAATTTACATATATGTATATAATATTATTTTTTTATATTTATATAAAAGTTCTTCTAAGCAAAAATACAATTTTTTTTGTATTGAATCAAGTTTGAAGACATTTTGAGTGTGTGAAAAAATATGCAATAAAAAGAAGCAGAAAATTGGCCCAATGTCATCATCCATTATATTTTCAAAGAAAAAAAAAAATATTAAAAAAAAATTTTGAAAAAAAAAAAAAATTGAGCCTGTGAAATATCACCTTGATTGGAAACATTTATGAATATATTTTTTAATAATTAATGTATTTATCTTGAAATTTTTTAGACAAGCAAAAATTTCACAAAACTTTTTTATATATTATATAATATTTTTAAAATTAGAAACTTGCAGAAATTTATACAAACAAGTTTGATAAAAAAATATATCACTAAAAAGTATCTATTTTAAACTTAAGAAAAAAAAACTAAATATTGTCTCTTGTTATATTCTTCCACACATAACGCATACAAACTTGTAGTCAACTTCCGACTACTCTTCGTAGCATTAATTAGAATTTGTGTAGCTTTCTGGCGTTGTTTATGCTGCTGCGCCTTTTATTTGACTTTTAATTCTAGATATAAATTAACTTAAGACACTAAAAGCATTAAAAGGTAGCACAGTCTGAAAAAAATGAAAAAAAAAATTAATCTACTTTAAAGCATTGACTCTCTGCATGAAGAAGTAGAGTAATGAGCTCGCATGTCTGTGTGTGTTTGCTTTGCTTAAATTATGAAAATCTCGCTGGTAAATGCTGAGAATCTCCCACGCAACCTGTACAGCGCAACCGTTGCGGTTGAAAACACTTTTTCACACCGGCACTAAACTGCTTCTTACTAAATACGCTTAGCACTTAGGTTTCGTTCTTAAGTACAAACATATGTATGTAAGTATATATGTAAGTTGTGCAGCTTAATTGTTGGTCAAATTGAAAAGAAAAATGATATGAAAGGGATATGCTTGCGTGTATTTTGTAAATTAAATGTTAGTAGAACGCTTACATATGTGTAAATATGTATGAGCATATATGCATATATTAGTTTTTAGACTTTTAAGGGTATACTCGTATGTTATGAGGGAAAACACTTATGTATATAGGTACATACATCAAGCATCTTTTTATAGCCTTAACAGCGAGTTTAAAAATAGATTTAATGTTCTTATTGCTACATTTTGTTCATCAAATTTCGTTTTTGAATACAAACTTTTATTGCACTTTAGTCATTAACTTAGTTACTCACTTACATACACGTATGCACGACATGAGTGACTCATCTTCATGTCAGGGAAGACACTTTCGTTGCGCTTGACCAAATTTCTCAGACTTTTCCTACACGCTTTATTTAATGCTGACACACATGCACATGCATACACATAATTTATTTGCTTAATAATAAAAAATCAATTTTAATCTACAACCCTCTTTCTCTTAATTTCCCTAACTGATTTGTTGACATTTTATTTACCCTCCTGATAATTCATCATTTACCTGAGAAGAGAGTCATTGGTTGATTGATTGAATGATGATGGAAGGCGTAGTCAGTTCGATAGTTTCAAAAAAATTTGTATAACCAAATTTATGGTATTATTATTTTTTTTTACAGACATATGTATGTATAGAGAGTATATATTAAATCAACCAACTCATTAACTTTGAAATTAAAAACATTTGACGTCGGTTGTGAACGTGTATTGCTGTAGTCTCACTCATTACTACTTTAGTTCTTATTGTGATTTAATATTTTCTTTTTAATTTTTAGTCATAAAACGGTCTTGAGCGTGGATGTTACATTTTATTGTTATGTTGTTAAAATAAATAAAGAAAGGGTGTTTTTAAAAATTTTAAGTCTTTATTCTTAATAAAAAGGAACCTTAAAAGTGGAAAACTAAAGCAATGGTAACCAGTTTTATTTCTCCTAAGATGTAATAACTTTTTTTAAGTTCTCTAAAAACTTTTTGGCAACGAACTTAAATTATGTAGAGATTTTATAAACTAATTTTATTTAACTTTTTTTTTGGTTTATTCGACTTGATTCAAATTTTTTTTACATTAATATTTTTTGAAATAAATTATTTTTTAAAATAAAATATTTATTTTACGTTAATTTATTTTATTTCGTTTTATTTTATTTTTTATTTTTATTTTATTTTGTTTTATTTTATGTTAATTTAATTTAATTTAATTTATTTTATTTTATTTAATTTATTTTATTTTATTTCATTCCATTTAATTTTTTTATATTTTTTTAAGTTGCATTTTATTTTATGTTATTTTATTTTATTTTACTTGATTTATTTTAATTAATTTAATTTTATTTTAATTTATTTTATTTTATTTCATTTCATTTCATTTTTTTATATTTTTTTAAGTTGTCTTTTATTTTATGTTATTTTATTTTATTTTGTTTAATTTATTTTAATTTACTTAACTTAATTTAATTTTATTTTAATTAATTTTATTTTGTATTATTTTATTTTATTTTGCTTACTTTAATTCTATTTTAATTATTTTATTTTATTTTATTTCATTTCATTTAATTTTTTTAATATTCTTATTTTTATTTTATTTAATTTTTTATATTTATTTTATTTAATGTTTTTATTTTTATTTCATTTTATTCCTTTTATTTTATTTTTTTATTTAATTTTCTTTTTAATTTAATTTTTTTTAATTTTATTTGTTTTATTATATTTTATTTTGTTTTTGTTTTAGTTTACTTTATTTCATTTCATTAAGATTGATTTAACTTTATTTTGTTCTGCTTCATTTTATTGGATAATTTAATTTAATGTTATCATATTTAATTCAGTTTTTTAATTTATTTTACATTTTTTTGTTTTATTTAATAAATTCATTTTTGTGCAACAAAATGTAAATTTTTCACAGTTTGATTCATTTCTGTTTTAATATTTGCCCTCTTAATCATTTAATAGCACACGTTTCTACGACTGTTGTTGTTTATTTTGCCTCATTCTGAGTATTTAACTCTGAAACAAACATCTAACAACGAATCAACTTTTCGCTTTTGCGGCTTGGCTTTCAATATTTCTTTGTTTTAAAGCAACAAATTTGAGTAACAAACAAAAGTTAAAAGCCGAAAAGTGCTTTGAAATTCATAACCATGACTGCTGGCGGTGACCATAGTTATATACATACATATAACAAGAACATCAACACTAGTAGCAATGATATCTGCAACAATAACTACTACTGCTATTACCATACGCTACTTATGTATATGTACTACTACAACAATGACTATTTTTACTAGTTTTACAACAATAACAACCACTAACAGCTATACCAGTCTCATATACAAACTATAACAACATTACAGTAATATCAACATTTGTTGAAAAAAAGAGTGAAAATATAAATAAAAAGAACTTCAAAGGAAGAAATAAAGAAAAAACATATAAACAAGCGTATAACAACAAACAAACAAAGTAGAAAAAACTATAAGTGCACAACAAAAACAAACAACTATGACAACCAGTTTTATGCAAATAAAGGAAAACGGTAAAGACAAATACAAAAGCAAAACTTGAGCAGTAGAACTAAAAAAAAATATTAAAAGAAATAATTTTAATTAAAAAATAATTTTGGAGAATTATTTCTTAATAAAAGTATTTTTCTTATTACAATTTTCAACATTTTTTTTTGACAGAAATATATTTAAATGAATAACCAGTTTTGATAAAATTAGCAAAACCGAAAATGTTGGATAAACAAATATTTCGAAAAATTAATTACTCAAAATAATTTAAAAAGCAAAAAATTATTTATAAATATAATTTAATTTTAATTTAAGATCTTCAATCGAGAAATAAATTTATTTTAACTGAGCAAAGGTAAATAAGTAAACTATAAAATATTTTTTTTTAAATAACTAAAATTTAATATTAAAAATCCGTTAAAATTGTAAAAGCGAAACATTTTTACTACTCAACACAAACTTTTTCAGAGCTACTGTTTAGTGGCTTTGAACTCTTTACATGCATACAGCTTAATACAACAACATCCTAAATGATTTGCTTAAAAACTTTTTGTACTTTCTCTCACTACGCGCACCTTTCTCTTCCACTCCTTTTGTCTCTTCCCTTACGCCCAGTGCAAGCCCTATTTTGACTCCGTTTTCTTTTTTTTATTTATGGTATATTCATTTTTTCTTGACTTCAGCTCTCTAATAACATGTTTTCTACATTTAAATTTTCCACTACAAATTAGCTCACTCTCTTTTTTGGTGTGTTCTTTTACTCAACCAACAGCGATTATTGTTATTAATATTATTATTATTATTATTATTATTCTCATACGCCTTTATCGTGTCGTCATTGTTTCATTTGCTAAAACGTTCCCATGCGTGCTCCCCATACTCATTTCTGTTCTCATTGCCTATACATATGTACATACATATTCTGTTCTGCGACAAGTAACTCTCATTCTGTTCTGTTAACACTTATTCACTTGCTTACTACCTTCGCCGGTAGATTTTCTTTGTTATTGTCGGTGCTTCTTCTGCTTTTCTTTAGTTTGTTGGCTTCCTTACTTCTTTCCACATACTGACTTTACTTTCTACTCACACATGTATTTGCCTTTGCACACATACAATTACCGTTACCACTATAACTACTCTTCTGACAAAATCCATGTTCGTTTGTTCGTATTGCTACTATACCGGAGCTCACAACTCACGAAAAATGGTACAGTCTCGCGCCATTTCACGAATTTTCTTAAAATCTTGGTTATTTTTATTTTTTGTGGTTTTTTATCTTTCTTTTAAACCTTAGTTCTATTTCGCTTAGAGAAAACTTTTCTTAATTTGAGCCTGACTTGAATTGTGGTATTGGTGTTTCGTGTGATGCTGTCTGTGGTGATTTTCCTTACTGTCGGTTAGGTAGGGTTGTTGACAGTGGTGGACAGTGACTTTTCCATTCGGTTTGTTTTTGCTTTTATCAGCATAGGTTAGTTTAGCTTTAGTTATATGATTTTTTTAATATTCTAATATTTTTAGAGTTTTTGATTTGATCTTTTTCGGTTATTTATGGTTTTTCTTGTATTAGTCGGACAGAAAGAGAATTCAAAACCTGTCTAGTAATATGAATATAAAATAAAATAAAATTAAAAAAAATAAAAAAAAATAAAATTAAAAAAAATAAAAAAAAATAAAAAAAATAAAATAAAATAAAATAAAATAAAATAAAATAAAATAAAATAAAATAAAATAAAATAAAATAAAATAAAATAAAATAAAATAAAATAAAATAAAATAAAATAAAATAAAATAAAATAAAATAAAATAAAATAAAATAAAATAAAATAAAATAAAATAAAATAAAATAAAATAAAATAAAATAAAATAAAATAAAATAAAATAAAATAAAATAAAATAAAATAAAATAAAATAAAACAAAATAAAACAAAATCAAATAAAATAAAACAAAACAAAACAAAACAAAATAAAATAAAATAAAATAAAATAAAATAAAATAAAACAAAACAAAACAAAATAAAATAAAATGAAATGAAATAAAATAAAATAAAATAAAATAAAATAAAATAAAATAAAATAAAATAAAATAAAATAAAATAAAATAAAATAAAATAAAATAAAATAAAATAAAATAAAATAAAATAAAATAAAATAAAATAAAATAAAATAAAATAAAATAAAATAAAATAAAATAAAATAAAATAAAATAAAATAAAATAAAATAAAATAAAATAAAATAAAATAAAATAAAATAAAATAAAATAAAATAAAATAAAATAAAATAAAATAAAATAAAATAAAATAAAATAAAATAAAATAAAATAAAATAAAATAAAATAAAATAAAATAAAATAAAATAAAATAAAATAAAATAAAATAAAATAAAATAAAATAAAATAAAATAAAATAAAATAAAATAAAATAAAATAAAATAAAATAAAATAAAATAAAATAAAATAAAATAAAATAAAATAAAATAAAATAAAATAAAATAAAATAAAATAAAATAAAATAAAATAAAATAAAATAAAATAAAATAAAATAAAATAAAATAAAATAAAATAAAATAAAATAAAATAAAGTTAAATAAAATTAAATAAAATTAAATAAAATTAAATAAAATAAAATAAAATAAAATAAAATAAAATAAAATAAAATAAAATAAAATAAAATAAAATAAAATAAAATAAAATAAAATAAAATAAAATAAAATAAAATAAAATAAAATAAAATAAAATAAAATAAAATAAATAAAATAAAATAAAATAAAATAAAATAAAATAAAATAAAATAAAATAAAATAAAATAAAATAAAATAAAATAAAATAAAATAAAATAAAATAAAATAAAATAAAATAAAATAAAATAAAATAAAATAAAATAAAATAAAATAAAATAAAATAAAATAAAATAAAATAAAATAAAATAAAATAAAATAAAATAAAATAAAATAAAATAAAATAAAATAAAATAAAATAAAATAAAATAAAATAAAATAAAATAAAATAAAATAAAATAAAATAAAATAAAATCAATTAAAATCAAATAAAATAAAATATAAATAAAGGTTGCCATCTAAACCCATTTCAACATTTGGTTCAATATACTTATGCTTTCAATAAATTTGGACAGAAACAGCGAATAACTTCTTTTAAAAAATTTTAAAGTTCTTAGTTTTTATTAATAGCGTGACACTTGAAAATACTGAAGAAATTTGTCTTTACTTTTGAAGAAAAAATTTGGGTTTTAATAAAATTAAGTTTAGAGTAAACTTAAAAATTAAATACGCTTACATTTGAGCGTAAGAAACTATCACTGCTTAAAATATGTTTTTAATATAATTAATTACAATAAACCAATCGGCAAATTAAATGCGATTTTTTTGTATTATTTAAATTATGCAAACATTTTCAAAGAAATTTTGCGGCGATAAGTGGAGCTAGAAGCCAACAATAACTGAAATCATTTTATTTTATTATTTTCATTTTGCACATTTTACATAATTACTCACACGCACAGAAACCATGAGAAAAGCTGCCGTGCAACAGGCTTTTCAAAAGAAAAAACCTTTACTGCGAAAATTACTGCAGAGCATACACATGTACATGAAGTACTATAGTCAAGAGTTATAATATTATACATAAACTACCCTCAAAGCGTAAGCGAGTGAGATTGCTAGTGTAGGTATGCAAGTTTTTTTTTTATATAAATAAAATTATGTAAACGCGATCATTTAATTAACATATTTAGCACTTAATTTATCATTGTGTGCACAATTAAGTTGCAAGTGAAATAATAGATTATAGAATATTATTAAAAAATTGAAAATTTCATATCGCTACAACCACCATTGTTTACTTTCATTGTGACAAAGAATTTTTATGGTGACCAAAATTTCAAGAAAAACCATTAATCACCAGCGGCTATGAGACAAAATGACATTTCAATTTCTACCACAAAAAAAAATGAAAAAAAATTATCACTATTGAGAAATTTATGCGAAAGCGCAATGAAAATGCAACCTTCAATTACAGTTGTGTGTAAGCATATATGCACAAACATGCATAGGTAGATTTTTTGTTATATGGCGTCCACTTATGCCTAGGAGTGCGTAACTATTTACACACAGCCGGAAATGAGTAGGCGGACGACGCGTCAACGCAGACAATTGGCAGCTCATGTCCTTTAGAGATATATTTATTGTTATTGCTGTTGTTATTTGCTAACTAACTTTTGCCAGTCATTGTTGTAGTGAATAGTAGTAGTAATAGTCAGTGACCTTTTGTGCGATAATGTGAACTAGACTCGACTAGACTTCAGTAGTTAGTCATTTGGAATTTTTCATTTGAAAAGAAAAGAGATAATTTAATGCGCGCAAGCACTATCAACAAAATACCGAGAAAATACCATAACACCAAATAATGATATACTCGTATGCATATGTAGTAGTTAAATGTTATCTTAGTTTTGTCTGTTTTCCTGTTGCAGTGGCATGCAATTTTTACGGTATTTTCCGTGTGAGTTATGGTTGGCGAGCATATGTAGGCATCTGTGGGTATTTCTGCTGCCGCTGACATTTGTGTAGTCATGTGGTGAACAGTTGGGAAATTTCAATATAATACTAAGGACTTAAAGAGGGGTGCTAAAAGAAATGTAATTAACATGATTCAAAGGAATTTGCTGAATAATGGCTGAGTCGTTGAGGTGCTAAATAAATGAATAACCTTCAAAATCAGTTGATATTGAAAACTCCTGGATATATGTAAGAGCTTGTTAGTATGAGGGCTTTGAATTGCGATGTTGAAAAAGTCGGTTGCCAATAAATATTGTTAAGCCTTTTTAATTTTGAGCTTACCACTTACTTCTGGGGTAAATTAGGAAAACAAGCTGTTGCCCAATGTATGGGGTGAAAGGTCAGATAGTGTCCGTTACACATATATGCAAGATACTACATGATGACATGTATTGGTGTTATCGAGTTAATCTTACTCTAAAGTGCTTTTTTGCGGTGGATTGCGATTAAAACAATCTCAATTGCTTTAAAGACTGCACTTGAAAGATTAATGGTGAACTTTATGCTAGAAACTTTGGACATAGTTCAATAAGCAAGGATATGGCAGCGAAACTATACCACATACCCCACAGATTTTTGTGATGAAGAAAGCTTCAAGCCACATGAACGGAGCAAAAATGACTGAAGGCGTGGGCGCTATCGTTCTGAGCTATATATGGGCATATTGCCGAATTTTCTAGGCAATCCTTCTGGCGACCGTACCAGTACAACTGGAGAACTGATCAGGGTAAGATGGTATACCTTTACCGCATGATCTTGGTGACCATGTGCAGTGATAGTAAATGAAAGCTTACACTACAGGCGAACAAAGGAAGTGTCGGGAGCCAAGCATGAGACAAAAGACCGACTGACCTATAATTAAAAAAAAAAAAATTAAACAGAAAACTTTGTTAGATCTCTTCACTTTTAATAGCATTTATTTCATCAATGAGTGAGAATTATCATGGAAGTACAAGTACGAAGACAAATCCGAATCCGAATACAAATTCGAAATCGAATACGAAGACGAATTCGAATACGAAGACGAATTCGAATACGAAGACGAATTCGAATACGAAGCCGAATTCGAAGACGAATTCGAATACGAAGATGAATTCGAATACGAAGATGAATTTGAATACGAAGACGAATTCGAATACGAATACGAAGACGAATCCGAATACGAAGACGATTACGAGTGCTAATATGAACAAGAATGCGAAATTCGGAATACGATTCCAAATATAAGTTCGAAGTCGAATACTAATACGAATACTAATTGGAACACGAATCTGAACACGAGATCGAAGTCGATTACGAACACGAATACAAATAGCAATACGAATGCCAATGCGAATGCGAAGACGAAAACGAATACAAATACGAGTAGTTACTAACTTCCTTTACTCTTAAAAATTTTGTTGAACTTCAGCAGTCCATGCAATGAAACTTTTTGAAAAACGAATGTAAAATAAAATTATCTGCTTCAACAAAAGAAAAATTAATTACTGAAAATTTTTCATTTTTTTAAAAGTAAATAACATGGCAACAAAGCAGCTATTTAGGTATACATATGTATGTGTTCATGTATTGAAAGTTAGTTTTTTTTAAATATTACTTATTGAATGTAAATAAAAATATTTTTTTCCTATATAAATTTTGTTTTTTTTCCAAATATTTGTTTATATTTTGATATTTACCAATTTTTCTATTTTTATTAAATTTAATTAAAGTAAATCCACAAGCAAGAGCTTTTTTTAGTAAAATCATAAGTATATTAATTTCAAAAATATTCACTGTTCATTTCAAAATCAAATATGACCTCTTCAAATACCTATTAACACCATCAATACCGCTAAAGCAACATTTTTATAACAGCAACACTGCAACGGATGACAAGAAGAAACCGCAAAAGGTCGAATCGCTTTAAGTTATCGATGGCAAGCAGTTTAACTAGCCTTTGGGGAATTGAAAGCTTGTTTTCAAAAATGACAACTACGTTACAAACGTGACGGTGTATCTAAATATGCAAAAATTGTATTTATTTTTGTAAAAAATAAAAAAAATTAAAAAAAATATACAAATACAAACTCTTTTATTTTTGCAAAAAAAAACTACTAAAACTATAACTGAAGAAGCTACAACGAATGTTGGCAAATAATCAAAACAAGTTTTTAAACAAACGGAACTCAATGTGCGCTCCACTGCATAAAAAGTCAAAGTTCATGAAAAGCTGTCTTTTGTTGTTGGCATACAAGCGCTAAGCACCATTAAATTCAGCACAAAGACAATTTTTGCAAAGTGACAGTTACAAAAGGGAAAAAATCAAAACAAAGTAAAGCAAAGTGAAGATTCTCATAGCAGCTGATCGCGTGTGCAAACAAAAGATTTAAGCGCCGAACTCGATGGTGGCTTGAATGAGTTTAAGTATCACTTTTGCGGGAAAGCAAACATTTATGTATATGTACCTTATCCACACAAACGTTATGAGCATAAGCTTAGCATACGTTGTGGAAATCCCTACATACCCACACACACAGATACATATAAATGTATATCAAAAAAAAGTGAGGAAAATAATTTTGTGAGAATATTCCCTTATTCCCTTAACATTTTCCAACCCTCTCTGTAACAACCGACAGCTAGGGCTGGCTAAGCAATAGCGCCATTGTAAAACCATAAATAGGCGCAGTAGCAAAAACGCACTTATACACTTATATAAAAATTACGAGTAAAGTAAATGGTGGTGGCACACCTGATGCTATTTCAATGCTGTTGTTGTTGCTGCTGATTTTTATTGCTGGGAAAAAAGAAAAATCACGCACTTGAAATGAGTACCTCAGTGGCCCTCGGCTTTTCACAACTAATTACAAAATGTGCACATCTTGCAGGCGATAGGTGAAGGTAGGAAAACAATCTAAGTATATTTATATATATTATAAGTACATATATTTTTATATAGGTATATGTACAAGAAAATGTGCTAACGCAATATTATTGCTACGATTTTCTGTACAAAAAAAAAATAATTTTTTATTTTTTATTTTATCTATGATACCAATGAGCTCCTACTGTTTCCGCATTACACTTAAAGAGTCATTCATATATCTTTTTATTTTTCATCTTACATTTAGTAGCTGATTTATTTAGTTATTTTGTCAAAGTCTTTCACTGCAATAATACTTGCTTTTACTGTAAATAATCATAAATATTATTCGCTGTAGTTAAGGTGGCAAATGCATTAAATTTATGATATTGTAACATAGGTAAACAAATATTTTGCAATTTTAGAAATATTACACTTAATATGCTGTACACACACATTAAAATTCCATATTCAGCTTAAAATAACATTTTTATTCATTAAAGAAATATTGAAAAAATAATAAGTATAAGCTATTTCAATTGAAAGAAGAATGAACCAGTTAGAAAAACCAAAATAGTTATTTTAAATTTTGTCTGGTAAAACCATATTAATAATGAGCATTTTTTGACTTCAGAGCTTTTAATTTCAAATTTTTTACACAAAATTTTATACAAATTCTTCAAATAATTTTTTAGCAGAAGAATACATCTCTGTACTCGTAATGTACTCCTAACTAAAAATTGTAAGCCGTGAACATATTGAAAAATTCGATAACCGAAATCTTTTGAGCAAATCTCATATATAGGCAATAATTTTATATATGTACTTAATAAATTTTAGAACTTTTGAATTTTAAAATATGAGTTTTTATTATTAATTAATTTTCACTTTTAATTTTTTTTCTGCAGTTTTTGCATTTGTTTTCATTTATAATTAATTTTATTGATTTTTGAAATTTTTCGATCAATTGAATCATGAATTATATAGGTAAATAAATTTCTATCAAATTATAATATAACAAGCCTGCAAATATACTTTAACTCTACTCTCATTTCTGAATTGCTTTAAACATTACTATTTACGCTTCTTTGCACGCATATGTATGGTATATGTGATTTTCATAATGAAAGAAGAAAATATTACATTTCAACAATTTTTGAAGCATACTTTGCGGAGACCATATTGCCTAATAATAAACGATCTCAACTCACGATCTACAACAAGTCAATGAAAATCAGACACGGAGCATTAAAAATGTTGCATACTTTGAGGCCGAAACGAACATGGTGTCCACACACAACTCACTCAACAACACACTCATACACGTACAAGAATATGAAATGTGGAACTTAAGTGTCTGCTGACTTACCTTTAATGCACAAAATATACAATCTTGTCCACAGCAAATGTGATGATTCAGAGTGCGAAAGGAACGACGAAAGGCGTCCAAGTGCCATAAGACCTGCAAGTAAATGAAGAAAAGAAGCATGAGCATGAGTAAATGATAAAACAAAATCAAAAACAATGTCTACATATACACGTATGTATGTCTAAGCATAAGTAACTGTGGTTGTAAATAAGAAGTATAGAGACAGAAGTAAGAAAACTTAAAAGGTAAAGTAAGAAAAGGCAAAAACAAAATATTAGTAGTGGTTAAGGTAGGTAGAGCTGGCTTGATTTCTTGGCCGCGTTGATTTGACTTCTTTCTGAAGTCACATCGCCAGTTACTTTAATTGTATTTGAGTTTACGATCTACCGTAACGAGTGAATCAAACGAGTTTTTATGGCAGCCATGTTTTTTCATTATTGTTAGTTGTATTATATACCCAACCGCCTGAGACAACAGAGCTCAACAGGCTACTCGCTTTGTGTTTTAGCCAAAGCGTAGAGTAGAAGAGTTAAGCGAAGAGTTCCAGATTGGCTGCTGTGTATTGAGCCGAGTTGCTTGACTGCTATAGCTACACATACATAGATACTAGTACATTTGTGTGTACCCGTATGTGTGTACCCGATTGTCCGATTAGCCACAGTCACAGCTATAGCAGTGGGGAATATAAACAAAAAAAAAAAACGTTAAGAAAACTGGTTTCTTGTCTGTCAAGTAACGAAGTGTGGACAAGAGTTCTACCCCAATGTGATGTTGGCTTGCAGCTGGGGCACTACAAGCAACAAACTTGGACTTAACAGCCTCAACATTTGTTGCTCAGCAACTTTTGCGGTTCTCCCCCTGCGGTTGATGGGGTCTTTGGAAAGTAGGTACAGTTTTTTGTTTTGTAGCTGGAGCTGAAGTTGAAGTTGAAGCTGTGTCGCGCAGCTGAATTGGTTGTGGCAAAAAAGCTTTTAGGCCAAACAATAGCAGCGAGGAAGCCAGTATGCGAACAACAAACAGTTCAGGCAGTCAGCTAGATAGATGTGTGGAGCAGCTTAGCGTTGTTGGCTGAGACAGACCGATGAAGTGCTTTGCGCGTTCGCTGGTCATGAAGTCGAGAAACCGAGGCTGTATATTTGTGACGTGTTTGTGTGCTTTAAGACTGAAAGGTTCATTTGCTGTAGACTGGAGTTATTGATGTTTGTTGTTGTTATTTGTTTTGTTTTAATCGTTTTTTGTCATTTGCTTATCTGCCTTCCATTTTTGCGGGCCAAGCAGCAGTGGCCAATGCTGTAGTTGCAGACTTTTGATTTCCTTCTTTCTATATACACACAGACACCGAAAAGAGCTAACAAATACAGATAAAAAGACGTGTTGCGAGGAGTACATACAGCACAACTGATATTGTACTCAACGAAGGTTGTTTTTGTTGTTGTTACTTTTATTGTTTTATGGCTTTACTTTACGATATTTTTTGGCTTGTCGAATTTTATTAATTTTTTTTTTGGTCAAAACCCCAGAGGTAACTAAAAGTGGCAGACAGACGGTTCAGCGGCGCGGGCAGTCAACTATCGAAAGGTTTCAAGCCAATTGTTTCAAATGCTTTTTGATTGCTTTAGCACTATGCTTGGACGTTTGGCGCGTTTGATTTACTGTGTTAATGTATATGTTTGATGTTGCTATTGTTTTATTTTTATTGTATATAATTGAGTGTGTTTGTTGCATATATCATACATCTATTGCTGCTTACGGGTCAGCAACATTTTTGGTGTATCTTTCATTACTAATAAAACAGACACATATACGTATATTAATATTTATACGATTTTCAAGATCTCCAAATTCATTTTACTTTTTTTTTTTTGTTTGATTTAATTTATTTAATTTTAAACAAAATTATTATTTTCACATTTAATTTTTTTAATTACTATGCTTCCCTTTTATAATTTAATAAGCTTTTAATATAATCAATTTATTTTTAAAAAGTTTTAATTTAATTTAGTATTATTTCTTTATTTTAACTTAATTTTAGCTTATTTTTTTAATGCTATTAAATTTTTAATTTTATTATATTTATAATATTTTATTTTGTTTTATATAAATATTTCATCTCTTTTTATTTTGTTTTATTTTTTACGGCTCTATTTTATTTCAATTAATTTTAATTTATTTATTAATTTTTTGTTTCAATTTGTTTATTTATATTTATATTATTTATGTATATTATTTATATTTGATTTTTAATTAATTCTATTTTATTGAATTCTTTAATAAAATTTTTTTATATTTTTTTGTACTTTTACTTGTTTCGTAATATATTATTTTAATTACTAATTAAATTTTTTGGTTAATTTCAATAACTTGATTTTTTTCATATAAACATATTTTGAAATTTTGCCTTTTTTGCATTTATTTTATTTTTTATTTTCATTTATTTTTTGTCATATTTCGCTTTATTTAATTTAATTTAATTTTATTATTTTATTTTTTCATTTTATTTTTATAATTAATTTATTTTAATTATTTTATTTTATTTTATTTTAATTTATTTCATTTTATTTCACTTCTTTCATTTCATTCCATTTCATTTCATTTCATGCTATTTTATTTCATATATTTTCATTTCATTTCATCTCATTTCATATATTTTCATTTCATTTCATCTCATTTCATTTCATATCATTTTAATTCATTTCATTTCATTTTATTTTATTTTATCTTATTTTATTTTATTTTATTTTACTTCATTTCATTTACTTTGCTTAATTTCAATTTATTTTATTTTATTTTAATTAATTGTAGTTTATCTTATTTTAATTTATTTTATTTCATTTTATTTTATTTTATCTTATTTTACTTCATTTCATTTATTTTGTTTAATTTTATTTTATTTTAATTAATTGTATTTAATCTTATTTTATTTTATTTTGTTTTATTTTGTTTAATTTTATTTTATTTTATTATTTTTTTATTCATTTATTTATTTTTATTTTTTTATTTTATTATTTAATTTTATTACACTTTATTTTATTTACTTTTTTATTTTATTTCATATTATTGTATTTCATTTTATTTAATTTTTTATTTTATTGTATTTTACTAAATTATTTCTTATTTATTTATTTTGTTTTATTTCATTTTATTATTATTTTTTGTTTAATTTTTTTTTATTTACTTTTTTATTTTATTTCATATTTTAGCTTTGTACCTATATTGGCACATATTTTTTATGATACTTTCCAAAGTTTTTGTTAAATATTTTTGTATATTTTTTAGCCGTGAATACATTATGCTTCATATTTTCAGATACACGCATACAAAAATACGCTCCTATATTTTTTCTAACTTTTAACGCACAGCTGCGCCTATAATTCAGTGCCCATGAAGGTAAGATATTGGAAACTTTTAAGGTATCTATAGCATCGTATGATATGATGCTGGCACGCACCACTTAACAGATGGAGAGAAAAAAATTAGATAAAAGGCAACTCAGATATATACATATAATGAAAAAAAGATTATTGAAGAAAATAAAAAAATTTGAAAAAAATTAAAAAAGGTATAAAAAATTCAATTTTTTTTTAACTCAAGTGTCGAATTCGACTGCTTGTATATCATTTTATGTCTTTTGTTGGTTTTTCTTCTAATCAAACGTCGCTACATACATTTCATTAAGGCGTCTGCAGGCATTTGGTAGGCAAATTAATTTTTTTGTGTTTGAAATTTTTGAATACGTAGTGTAGGTATAAATTATAGGTGTAAAAAAGTGTGTTCTTGAACATAAATACCCAAAATGTTGGTATATTTTGGAATGCATTTATAGGCTTTTTGAAAGTTTTCTGATTGGTTTGATTGATTTCCGTTTTAAGTAAGAAATGATGTACGAGATTTTTACTTTAAACTTTATATTTACACAGACACAAGATTCAACATTATTTTTTATGTGAAAAATTTATATTTTATATTTAAATATATTGAAATATTATATACATATCAAAAACTAAGTAATTAAAAAAAGTCAATTAATTTATCAGTTACTGACTTAATAAAAGAACATATTTAAAAATAATTCAAAATGCAACCAATTTATTTGCATTAAGCGTTTACTCTACCTTCATATAAATTTTAACCCTAAAATATTCTCCGAAATATCTGCAAGCGAAAACTACTGAACCCAAGCAAAAGACTTAAGCAACAAACTTGTTTGATAAATTATATTTAAACAGTTTGAATATCTATTAAAAATAAAAATTTGTATACCCATATTATGCAAAAAAACTGGATAAGATTGGCGTTTAAAATGATAAGAGGTTAAGCAATAAATTTACGAAAATAAATACGTATTAATTGAAAATATAAAAAATATTTACGTAAATGTATGCATAAAAAAGCGGAAAAAAATTATGCAGTAGATATTAAAAATTTGTTAAACAAACTGGATATTCAGCACACTTTTGCAGTCATTTAAGTATTACTTTATATTATTTTGACAAGCTAAAAACTGAGTTGCTTAGCTTATCTCGTATTATGAATGATCTAAGAGGCGAATTCAAATTCATTTGAGTTTGGAGTGGCTTAACAGAAGAAATAAAAAATTAAAATTAAACAAAAAATAAAACTAAAATGCAACCAGATATGACAGACAAATCTGTATTTCAATACACTTTAAGCAAAAAATAGATATACTAAAATAAAAAAAGATCACAAACTCACGTTACATATGTTGTAGGAAATATAACTTGAAATATAATCTACATTAAATCTGTAACTGTCACTTTGAACATACACACATTTTTTTTGAAGTTGACCAAAACTATAGCGACTAAACAAAACTTTAGTAAACAAGTTTTTTTTTTTTGAATATTTTATGGCAACAGTTGACAGGCAAACAAAACTAAAATGACAGCATAAAAATCAAAAATAAAAAATAAAATAAAAAAACACTCTACTAACTGACAGAAATTGCAAAACGCCAACTAAAATTACAGGCTCGAGTTCAAGCAGCTATGTATGTGTGTATGTACATGTGGCTAGCAAATAGATAAGTTTGCAAGACAAGCTTAGCGCAGCGGGCACACACGCCAAATAGACAACAAATGACCAGTGTGGAGCAACAGCAGCAGCAGCAGCAGACAGTTAACAAAACGGGCCAGTGGGCAGAGCTAAGTACAAGAAATCGCCCAAAATGTCCAGCTGCACACCAATCTCCACTATTAGAAGTATACGTGTATGCTATATAGTGTGTGGTGAAGTCAGTTTGTTATAGAAACAAAATATAGTGGTTAGTGGAGGGAAAAAATCCGACTGACAGCTTGCCGCTTGCCGTTTGCCACAGAACTGGTCAATTCGGCAACAAGCTGCATTTCAACTGACTTACTTGCGCACTCTACGCTATAATTTTGGAAAAGTGCATGACCAAATTGGTTGAAAATGTGCAAGAAATTAGAGCAGCGTACACGCGCTGTGCTTTGTTGTTGGTGAACGGGAGTGGCTTGGTTAGAAATTAGCGTAGGTATTTGCTGATTATGGTATATGTACTAAGTGCATAGGAAATCGGTGAATGTAGTGCATGTATGTACAAAATTATGGTTATCTGAAATTTTTTTGGTAGTAAGAAAATTAATATAAAAAAATATGTTATAATTAAAAATTAATTATCTATTTCTATTTTTAAATTTAGTACTGAGATTAAAAGATCAAAATTAAGTGAATTTAGCACGTATGTCGCTTTAAAGGAATTATGAGTTTATTGTTATTTTTCTTTATAAAATTTTATATATAAAATTTGGCAAAAAATCATTTTCAATAAAAATCGTACATTTTATTATTTTACCAAATATAATTATAATATTATAATCACAAAAATATTAGTTTTTATATATTTGTATTAATTTCTTATAAAAATATTACTTTTATGCACTTTGAAGAAAAATAGTAAAAAATAAAATTTTTTTTCTTAAAACGGTGTCTTAATTTTCATATCAACCAAATAATTTTCATTAATTAAAAAATTTGACTTCCGAAATACGAAAAAAATGCTATTACTTTGAATATAAAAATTAAAAATATAATAATAAATTAAGTCTCAAAAGCATATGCCACAGTTGATCAAGAATAAATAATTTTTAAGTAGTCGTTTGGAAGACTTTTCTGAAATAAAATTAATCTTAAATTTGTTACTATTTCATGGATATACAAGGGAGCGTTTTTATTTGTCTTTTTTAATATATTCATCTGCAAGACGGATAGATTTTTCAGATTTTTCAAATTAAATTATTTATATCTTCATCAAAAAATATTTTTCCTTTGTCTTCAAAATACGCCGAAACTGTTTACTTGACTTTATCATCGGTGATAAATTGTTTACACCAAAACCCATTTTTCATTTTTGGAAACATATACATATATTTACACATCATACGTGTAGTTTTTCCCGGCCAACAGTCGCCGTAAGCCAATAACATCTCATTCATTATGGTCGCAACTGATTTTTATTGCTTGGTAAGGAACTTAATAAGAAATTTTTTAACGATATTAGATTTTTTCCATATTTCACTTTTCACTGCCGATTTTATTGATTGGTTGACGATAGCACAAATACTTGTTTAATAACAATGAAACCTCGTATTTATACTAGTTATAAGTCACTAAACATGTTGCGATCCTAACGAGCTTAATCCCCACCTACAACTCTCTCATTACGCGTACATAAAATTGCCGCTTAATATTTGTTTAGATTTATTTATAATTAATTTTAAAATTAATTTTTATGATAAAAAAATAAATACTAATAACATATTCTACTGACAATGGTATACATATTTTTAAAAACCTTGCTATTATTTAAAGTTAGAAAATTTCCTTTGACTTGCTTACAACTTTTTTCAATTTGTGAAAAAAATTTTTAAAAATACTTTTTTTTGCCTTACACTCGTATTGCCATATGCAGCTTCATTCCCTTTTATAAAAGCTTATATTTTATTATTATGAAAATTTTTGCATCTGAGTTTTTTTTATTACATTTTGCAAAGACCAGTTTGGCTCATAAATCTTGAAATATAAGTTAAACTTAAATCATTAAAAAAAATGTTTGCAATATATTCAGATAAATGATGCAATATAAGAGTTTGTATGTTTAATGAAAGTATATATGTATACAAACGAATCTGCATAAAAAAGAATGAAATTTGAACAGTATCATTGAGAGTAAGGTTTCAGTTGCTGGCAACCAACAATGAAAAGTAATTGTTAACTAATAAGTAAACAATAAGAAAATTAGATAGAAAAAGTTTGTTTTAATGAGTGAAATAATATAATCTTTTATTAAAACCACGTAAGCAATATGAAGATTATTTATGAAATATACAAAAAGGTATATAAAAGCATTATGCAATAAAAGTTAGAAAATAAAATAAAATAAAAAAAAATTTTAATTAAAATATGGATGACAAACTTGCATGTAAATAGCAATATATAGGTATATACTACATGCATTTAAACAGAATGAATATGCAAATACATAACAATATTTCTTTTTAATTTTAGTAGATTTTAATGTATAGGAAGGACCATCAACCGCTGGTTTTTTGAACTATGGCTTATTTGAACTTTGATATTGAGTAAAAAGTTTAAAATTTTTGAAAAGATAAGTTTTTGGATAAAGAAAATTGGGAAATTTTTAAAGCTTGCCACCAATATGAGCAGTCTTCAACAGCAATACCAAAATAAATGTCAATTTTCAAATTGTCATATTGAAATTTAATGTCCGTTGAACGTCTTGCAGTTGTGATTCCACTCTGTTAGATTGCTTTTTGAGGTGAGTCGTTAAAGATAAGTGCCTTCCAGAGACTATTTATCAAAATATTTAAGTTAAATTATTTATAACTATTTACAAAAACTATTTGAAAGAAAAGTTCAATTGTAAATGTTCTTAAAGCCTTAAAAGTTATTTTCGAAATAAAAATTAAAAAATTAATTTATTTGTTTACATACAAAAAAATTTACTGCTCACTCTTAAAAATGGGCATACAAGATTGTTTATTGCCATAAACTCCAGAGCAAGAATCTGACTCATAAGCTCCATTTGTACTAATTACACGCTTGCATTATACAATTTTGGTAGCTGGTAGGAATGCCTTAAAATTTGTATGTGTGTACAAATTCATTTTTATATTATATATATGTTGATATACATACATTACTCAAAGTTATGGAGGGATCTTGGGAATGATTAAAAGTGTATTGTAATATGGCTTATAACCCAGTGCACTTAGACTAGTCAAATGAAGACCTAAAAAGCAAATCGGCGTGTAAAACAAAAACAAAGCTTATAACCATTTACTATTACCATTTCTTGCAGAGATGTTCGAGTACGTAAATATGTAGACCTAAAATATAATACTAATAACTAATTTTTATAAATTAATATCAATTCGATAAAATACTATTCGCTGAAAGACAACAAGAGTTTAAATACTATATTAAACGCTGGTTGATGACAGCAGCAGCCACACAAACACCCACACAGTGACAAGTATAAATAAATGCAATTAAAAATCGCAGATATAAAGCAATAAAGTGACAAAAAAATAACGCAAAATTACATAATATAAAGTAAAATAAAACAAAACGGAATACAATAAAATAAAATAAGATAAAATAAAATAAAATAAAATAAAATAAAATAAAATAAAATAAAATAAAATAAAATAAAATAAAATAAAATAAAATAAAATAAAATAAAATAAAATAAAATAAAATAAAATAAAATAAAATAAAATAAAATAAAATAAAATAAAATAAAATAAAATAAAATGAAATAAAATAAAATAAAATAAAATAAAATAAAATAAAATAAAATAAAATAAAGTAAAATAAAATAAAATAAAATAAAATAAAATAAAATAAAATAAAATAAAATAAAATAAAATAAAATAAAATAAAATAAAATAAAATAAAATAAAATAAAATAAAATAAAATAAAATAAAATAAAATAAAATAAAATAAAATAAAATAAAATAAAATAAAATAAAATAAAATAAAATAAAATAAAATAAAATTAAATTAAATTAAATTAAATTAAATTAAATTAAATTAAATAATATGAAATAAAAAAATAAAATAAATTACTATAAAATAAAATAAAATGAAGTAAAATAAAATAAAACAAAATAAAATAATAGAAATTAAAATAAAACAAATAAAATAAAATAAAATAAAATAAAATAAATAAAATAAATAAAATAAATAAAAAAAAAAAAATTAAATAAAATAAATAAAATAAATTAAATAAATTAAATAAATAAAATAAATTAAAATAATATAAACTTAAAACAAAAAAAAAATAAATTAAGATAAAAGAAAATAAAATAATGTGAAATAAAATAAAATAAAACAAGATGAATTAAAATAAAATCAAAATTAAACAAAATAAAATACAATATTATGAAATAAAAAAATAAAATAAATTAATATAAAATAAAATAAAGTGAAATAAAATAAAATAAAATACCATAAAATCACATAAAATTCAGTAAAATAAATAATTTAATTCAATTTGTTGAATTGAATATTAAAATAATTAAAAAAATTGAATTAAATAAAGTAAGATGAATTAAATAAAATAAAATAATATATAATAAAATAAAAAAATAAAATAAAATAACATAACATAAAATGAAATTAACTAAAATAAAAACAATATAAAAAATTAAATAAAATACAATAAAACAAAAACTAACAAACAATAAAACTATGAGATAAAAATAAAACAACATAACATAAAAGTAAGTAAAAAAATAAGTTGAAAAGAAGTAAGTTAAATTATAAGAAAATAAAATAAAACTTAGATTGGTGGAATAAATGAATAATTTTAGTTTTCGCCGCAAACAAAAATGGAAACCGCCAACGCGTCGCCGGCGCTAACCAACCGGAAGGTAAATGACCAAACGCTTATATTTTTTTTCATATGCAACTATTAGTGTCTCTTGCAGACTTCTATTATGGTTTTGTTTATAGTTTGTAGTTGTAGTTATTAAAACTATTTTTTTTGTTTTGATTTAAATGCAGCAATCATAAATGAAGCAGACAAAGTTCAGGTGGGCGTTTGTTGTCTTGTCGACTTTAGTTGGCGATGAAAATGACCAATAAAGAAAATATAATGATAATATTAATTAACTCTTCAACTGAGTCATTTTTGAGCCTACATACGATAAAATGTGGGCACTGCAAGGAATTAATTACAGTTAAAGTTGGTGTCACAAAATAAAAAACAGTAAAAAGTTGTAAGATATAAATGCGTGGATACAGAAAACAGTCGTTGAAGTGGTTGATTGACTACTTTTTTTTTAATATTTATTGTATATTTAGTATATTTTTAAATACTTTTTTAAATATTTTTCCCTTTTTATTTGAAATATATTTCCATTGAAAACATTTTTCTCCCACAATTTATGCTAATTAAACGTTATGATATAATAAAGTTAATCGTGGGCATTCAGCTAGTCAACATATATATATACCTAGGCATATTTATAGTCCTACCGTAATAAACATTTTGATATATTATTTTGAGGTGGTGAACGAATATAAAAAATGTAGTTTGCTATCAGACGGCGGCTTATGCAGCGAAGCGTGACTAAATGTGTGCTTGACCAACAAAAAAAAACTATGTAAATAAATAATCAACAGTCAACATTACTAGCCTAAACTAAATTCCTATACATACGTATAAAAATATGTAAATAATATATATGGTCATTTAACATAACTGGGGTTGATTTATATCCGATGACTTTCATTTTCATGTCGTGAGGTTTTTTTTGCTTTTTATTTACTATAAATCACTGATAAGCGATAATCAGGAAATCAGGGTAAAGAGAGAAAGGCAAAAATGCGGAAGTGTAGTATTAGACATATGTACGTATTCAGTGGAGGTATTTTTAAATACTCAAAAATAAACCATATATTTCGAATGTCATGCTGCCACGTGCGAACGTGTCCTTTCCGACTTCAATTGCTTTATATTCGCCTTCAAAGAGACCGCTGGTGATAGTGTTGTCCACTGCTTTGACTATGAAATGAGAAAGGCAGTACTCAACTCGCCATAATACTTACTTGAGCACGTACGATAAAAGATCGAACAATGCTAAGCATATTTATATATGTAGCTAAGGATTAATTCTGCAATTTCTCGTTAGCTCATTGCTATGCCTGTTGCAATGCATGTTGAGTGTTGCCTCTAAGGATTTCTTGGAAATCAAAGTATTTGCCGCCCGGAAGTTTAATGTTATGCATGTATTTCTAATGCTCGTGCTTTCTTTTTCACACATTTATATTTATTTATAGTTTGGACAAATAAAATGGTATTTTTTTCTATAGATTTAGTTGTAGTACTTTTACTTGGTAGTTAAACAGCTATTTAGAAAGTTCAATTTCATGCATTAAAATTTATTTGAGACCATTTTTTTTCTTATAATGATTGAATAGATTTACTTTCAGTACTTTCATAATATTTTACAAAAGCTAATACATGTAAAAGTCGTACTAATTAATTAATTAACTAACAATATTATTAAAAAGAAATGATTTCAAAATGAATATGTATATTTAATTTAAATATTTAATTTAAACGTGGAAATGTCTAAACATGAAAAATCCGATTGCGATATATTTAATTTTTACTTTCTTTGTATTTCATGCATAAAAAATTATTTTAGATTATACTATTATGTCGTTTCAAAATCTTATTAGCATGCTGCCGGGAATATATGTTGATGTATAAGAATGTTATCAAAATTGAAATAAATAAAAATGTGATGTCTCTTACAGCAGTGGGTTACGGCTACTATTTTAGTTAATTTAATTTTTGCATAATTTTACTTTTTTAATTTATTTTATTTTACTTTATTTTATTTTATTGTATTTAATATTTTTATTTTTCTAATTTAGTTTTATTTTGTGTTGTTTCATTTTAATTTATTTCGTTTTATTTTACTTTTATTTTATTTTATTAATTTATTTTATTTTATTTTATTTTATTTTATTTTATTTTATTTTATTTTATTTTATTTTAATTTATTTTATTTTATTGTATTTAATATTTTTATTTTCCTATTTTATTTTTATTTTATGTTGTTTTATTTTAATTTATTTTGTTTTATTTTACTTTTATTTTATGTTTATTTATTTGTTTTACTTTATTTTGGTTTTTTTTTATTTTATTAATTTTATTTTATTTTATTTTATTTCATTTTATTCCGTTTTGTTTTATTTTCTTTAATTTTAAATTATATTTTATCCTATTTTATTAATTTTACTTCATTTTATTGTATTTTATTTCACCTTATTTTATTTGACTTTATATTATTTTTATATTTTTATTCTGTTTTTTATTTTACCTCATTTTACTGTATTTTATTTTACTGTATTTCATATTTTATTTTATTTTGTTATATTTTATTTAATTATTTTTCAATTATTTAATTTTATTTTATTATATGGCTAGGTTATTCTACAAAAGTTTATATAGGCATAAACTAAAAAACAATTTTTGTTCAATCTTCAAGTGGTTGATTATTAGTATTATTAATTTTTTTTTTGCTGAGAGTTTTAACAAGCCTGATCTGTTTATCTACCAAAAAAATTAGACTATTAAATTTAAAATATATTATTGAAAATACAACATACACGTATTTATTTTGCTCTGTAATAAATCATCCTAATACAATTTGGAACGGATCAACTATTCAACAGCATTCCAAACAACAGAAGACTTAAGTCACGAACCTGATAACCACAAAATATTTTCCATAATGTATTTACATATTTATGTACAACCAAGATATTTGCATATTAAATTATGTAGAACTGTATAATATGGTATCTTATACATATCCACATACTTGTATATGTACTTACGAACGTCCGCTTAACATTGGAAAAATTTCCCTTTTATTCGTTCAAAAAATATCTTTTTTTCCATTTCTCAAAAGCAAAAAAAAAAAAACAAAAAAAAAAAAAATAACTAAAAACAGTTAATTATTAATCAAAAGTAAATCCCAAGTCTTTCCATAACCTATTGAGCAGCGGTGAAACAAGTTATCGAATATACAGCAACTAGCTGCAAGCAAGCTGATTATAAGAAAATCGAACTGATACGAATACTAGCTGGTTGGTAAATTTTTGAGGGCAATAGATTTTTGTGAAAGTTTTTCCCACTTAACGTCATTGTATACCGCCACTCACACAGTCAAGAGAGTCAGTGCTGACGACCAACAACCTTTATGTGTGGTTTAATATGGCACATACATATACTCGTACGTGCAGGTGTATGGCTAAGCGCCAGCAGCAAACCAAACTGAAGCCAAAAGAGCTACTAGCGGTAGCTTAAAACCAGAAAATGCCCAAACACTTACTTGGTGGCTTTGGTAGCCCGTTGAAGTTTCCCTATTGGCAGTCAATACCAATGCTTGTGGAAATGTAATGCAATGTAAAAAATTTAGTTATATAAATTATATGCTATTAAAGTAAATTAAAAAAAAAACTATTTTTTCTAATCAACAAATTACTTAAAGCTAACACTGATTGTATATGTTAGATTAATATAACTCTTTAATCTTTTTATATATTTTTCAATTTCAGTTTCTGCTACCATTACCAAACGATGTAGCTGATAAACGAAATCTTAAATATTTTTGAAAATAATTGTTGTAATTTACAACAAAAAATTAGCATAATAGGCTCCGATCTTAGTTTGATTAAATTAAATTATAAATTACCTCAAAAAAAAAAATGAAGGAAAAAAATAGAGGCCAAGCAACAGCCGATTAAAAAGTGTATTTATATTTTTTTTTTTTGCTTAAGATTTCTGTTGCGGCAAAATTTTGAATATTTAATTGGGCGGCTTTGGAAAAAATATTATAAATGTTACTAATTGATATCCAATGATGTTGTTATGAGAGTTTTTGAACAAGTGTTGCCTATAAATGTACACCTGTATGTAATCATATTATATATATGAATATACATGTGGTTATGAGTATGGCAAAACTCGTGAGAAAAATTTGTCACGCAGGAATAATTATTTCCACTATGTATTAGAAAATTTAAAATGCTTATAATTTTCATGTAAATGTAAATTGGGCAAATAAAAACATTAAAATTTTTATAACGTTACTATACTTTATAGGTTTTTATTCCAAATAATTTTAATATTTCTTTATACTCAATGAAAGTTTAATATTTAAATAATTTATCATTAAATTAATATAAATAATTAGTTTTTGTTTTGTAATGAATTTATTTTTTTCCCCATTTTATTTTTAATATGTTAATGTTTGTTTTCATTTTGTAAACAATTTTATTTTTATTTTGTTTAATTTAATGATATTTAATTTGAATTTATTTTGCTTAATCTTATTTAATTTAATTGAATTTAATTTAATTGAATTTAATTTAATTTTCTTTTATTTTACTTTACTTTATTTTAATATTTGAATTAATTTATTAAATTTTATTTTATTATTTCATTTAATTTTATTTTCTGGTATTATAATTGATTTACTTTAATTTTTTTAATTTAATTTAATTTTTTTAATTTAATTTAATACTTTTATTTTTATTTTTTTATTTTATTTTACTTTACATTTTTTAATTTTATTTTGTTTATTCGTCTTTGTAATTATTGTCGAATATAGAAATATTTATGAAAAGTTTCCACGTATTACCTAGAGTCCCTCATATATGCCTGATGAATACTGACACACATACATACATGTACTCGTAATGCACTTATGCTTATAAGCACAGCTGCAAGTCGTGCGAAACATTATTATTAGCAACAAACAACAAATTAAGTAACAAAACTATGTAAAGGCTTAATACTTAGCACACAATCGCTAACAATTACATACCAATATATATGCACATTTTTGTTATCACTTGCTGAGGATTTTCCTCACTACAGTCACTTTAGCGCTCATTCGCTTTCATTACCAACGACAATGCAGCTATAAGCAATCTAACCACAAAAACTAAAACAACAGAGTCAAAGAAATTTCCGCTCATTTAAACGTCACACAATTGCAGGGAGTGATAAATTAAGTAGACATGCGTGCAAAAGCAAAAACGTTAAACAAACAAGCGCACATATACATACATATAAGCATACGAAAAAAAGTTGGGCAAGCTATACAGAAAAGCACCAAGACTCTTTGTCAACTTTAAAAGTTTACATATATTATATATCGTACATGTGTATGTTGGCAAGTACTCAGACACAATTTTTCTTTCCTGCTGTCTCACTTGAATCACTTTGCCGACACGATCAATTAATTCTGCTGTAATTTTCCTACTTCACCACTGTTTGATTGAAATGTTCGTGTGAAAATTCGAGTTAGGCTCTTCTACAGTGGGTATTTAACTAAATGTGAGTGAAAAGTCTGCAGTGTGTGAGATTGCATAATAAAATTGTTAACGCATTGAGTGGGCAATAACAATAAGAGAAATGCATATACATGCATATATACATATGTGAGTGCGTGTATGTTAAATAAAGATAAATAAAATAAAATAAAAAGAAATAGTAATTAAAGTAATAGTAGCAACATAAAAAACTTAAAAAGAAAATAAAAGAAAAAAATATAGGGAATAAAAAAAATAAACAATACAGATTTAAATAAAATAAAATGAGATAAAATAAAATTAAATTAAATTAAATAAAACAAAATAAAAAAAATAAAATTAAATTAAATAAAAAAAAATAAAATAAAATAAAATAAAATAAAATAAAATAAATTAAAATAAAATAAAATAAAATAAAATAAAATAAAATAAAATAAAAAAAAATAAAATAAAATAAAATAAAATAAAATAAAATAAAATAAAATAAAATAAAATAAAATAAAATAAAATAAAATAAAATAAAATAAAATAAAATAAAATAAAATAAAATAAAATAAAATAAAATAAAATAAAATAAAATAAAATAAAATAAAATAAAATAAAATAAAATAAAATAAAATAAAATAAAATAAAATAAAATAAAATAAAATAAAATAAAATAAAATAAAATAAAATAAAATAAAATAAAATAAAATAAAATAAAATAAAATAAAATAAAATAAAATAAAATAAAATAAAATAAAATAAAATAAAATAAAATAAAATAAAATAAAATAAAATAAAATAAAATAAAATAAAATAAAATAAAATAAAATAAAATAAAATAAAATAAAATGAATAAAATAAAATAATACAAGGTAACATCAAATAGAATAAAATAAAATCAAACAAAATAATATAAAATAAAATGTAGTAAAATAAAATAAAATAAAATAAAATAAAATAAAATAAAATAAAATAAAATGAATAAAATAAAATAATACAAGGTAACATCAAATAGAATAAAATAAAATTAAAAAAAAATATAAAATAAAATATAGTAAAATAAAAGAAAATAAAATAAAGTAAATGTAATAAAACCAAATAAAATATAATAAAATGAAATATTAAAATAAAATGAATTGAAATAAAATAAAATAAAAAATTAAATAATCAAAAATAAAATAATTATAATAATATAAAACCAAGTAAATAAATAAAGAACAAATTAAGTTAAAAAAAATTAAATAAATTAAGTAAAGTTAAAAGGAGAAAAAAAATAGAAAAAAATAATCGCATAAAATAAATTAAAATAAAAAGAAATAAAATAAAGTAAAATAGATTGAATTACTATAAAAAATAATACACAATAAAATATTGGAGGGCGTAAATCGCAAAAATTTACGCAAAAAGTAACGAAAATTAAAAAATTAGTTTAATCGATTTCTCCAAAGATATTTTTTCTATACGTTGTTCATTAGGCAAGATAAATTTAATTTTCAGCAATATTGGTGGTAAGCTCGAAAGTGGACATATGTAAGGTTGTATGAAAATCAAACAAAATGAAAAAATAAATTTCTTATTTCACAAATTTGTCACTTTTTGTATTTTTTACTCTTCATTTCTTCACATTGCGCACTCAAAGCGTCTTTCGCAAGTTGACAGGCACACAAGTTTCATTTCAAAAACACAGCTGTTACCTTAATATGCTTAAATATTTTTGCCTACACAATACTTGTTAATTTCGCTCCTTTGCAATATTTTTTATAAATATTTTCGTACAATTATTATTTTTTTTATATGCTTTTATGCACAACGAATATTCATATACATATATAAAAACCCAAACAATTTTCTTGTCTCTTTGCTGTTTTTTATTTGAAAATTACTGTGGTTTCCACAGCTCACGCACATGTCCACACACATACAAACAAACATCAGGTGCTTGCTTGGAATGTAAGTGAACCAAAAATTGATTTTTTTTTTTTAACATGTAACAACAACAATTTTTGGTAATATTTAATGACAGACGATGCATTATTACGTCACGCATGCGCATTCATTGTCAGCGGATTAACAAGGTGTAGTTGGCAGAAGGAAGATACCAAAAAAAAAAAAGACGAAAAAAATTTAAAATAATAAAAGAAGTAAGAAACGTACATGATAAAGGAATGAACTTATTGAAATGGAAAAAATAAGAATCATGGAAGTAATAAGTGAAGCAAAAATTTGTGGAGGAAAAACGATTTATTAGTTTTTCTGATTTAATTTTCTTTAACATTTTGTTTTCAACACAGTTACTGTACCAAATAGTCATTTCTTTGATTATTAGAACATATGTATGTACGTGAGATTCTCTCTTCGCGCCGTTTCACAAGGAACGAGCAGAGTTTGTAGAGATTACCCTAATCAATGTGCAGCGGCTGGGCAGATGTTGCTTTTTGATTGGAATTTTTTCTTATTTTTGATTTAGATAATGAAGAAATAGCACACTGAAGGTTGTGCATGAGAGAATAGAAAAATTTGTAGAGGATCAAGCACTTTTATTTGAAGGACGAAAATGTATTGTTAAAGTTCTCTTAAAGGATTTTTTTTATAAATTGTTTGAATTTTTGTGAAGGGGAAACAGAAAAATAATTAAATTTCAATAAAAAAGTTAAAATAAATGCAGAAATCATAAAATTACTATTTTAAATCTAACTATGGCATGAAAAGAATTTTGAGATATTCAAATTAGAACCAAAATTTTAAGCCAAAGCTAGAAAAAAGACTTTTAATTTAAGAAAATATAATTTTTTTTCTGGTGAAAAAATAAAAAAATAATAAAAATAAGTTTTCACACAAAAATTTGGTTAAAAATTAATTAATTTAAATAAAAATATTTTTTTGTAGGCTTGTAAATTGGTTACTGGGAACTATTAATTATTTATAATTATTATAAAAATTACAATGTAAAAAAGTATTTAAATTATTAGTAATTTTAATACATAATTATACTAATTAATACCAGTATTGATTGAATAATATTAATTTTTGCTAGAATGTATGGGTGTATATACATATATGAAGAAAAATTACATTTAGCAAAATTGAAAATAAACTGAAAGCCATTTTGATTTTGAACGAACTTGAAATGAAAAATTAATGTTAATTATCTAGAACTCAAAAATAGAATTTCAACAAATTAGAAATAAATATTTAAATAAGAAAAAATCAAGTAATCTTTATACTTATGATAATTAATATATTTAACTTAAAATATTTTTAATAAAAAATGCATAATAATGCATGTATGTATGTACTGTAAAATATGCCCGGAAATATATAAAAAGTAAAAAAAAATCTATGAGGTCAATCACTCTATGTTAATTTTTAGCTAGCAAAATATGTATACTACTTGCATGTCAGCTAAAGTAAAAATTTCAAAGTCAAATTGGGTTTATTATACTTGCAAAAACGATTATTTACACACACTATATATACACGTATACAAATAAAGCCATTTTCCTTTGCAAATATAATATCTAGATTTTTTTAATCTTGACAACACCATCTGATAATTGCTAAAAAATAATTATTTCAAGTCAAACGCAGCTGTGTCTTGGCCACAAACTTACAACACACACACACATACATATGTAAATATATACATTGAAATAGAAGGGGTATTCTCATCAATTTGAATCGTGTTTGTTTATTTTTTTTTCAAACTTTTAGCTATAAGTTAAACATGTATGTATAATAGCTTGTTGCTGTGTGATTCATCGGTAGTCTAGCTAGCCGAAGCATAAATATTAACAAAGCAAGAAAATTAGAGTGCGCTCATTCTCATTACACTCTGTGTTTAAATTTTTTTTTGTTTTCTATTTCTTATGCTTCACAGCAAAAGAAAAGCGAAAAGAGAGATATCAAAAGCGCACATTATAAAATAAATATATACTAAATAAACTATGTTTATATATATAATGAATTAAATAAGTTATTTTTATTAAAAGAAAAACTCAATAATACAAATTTATTATTTATATACTATTTTACTATGAAATTGTAATAAATGGAAAAGGAAATAATGCATTACAGTTTTTGAAATTTTTTCAGAATAAAATTGTGTGCAATTTCTAAAAGTTTAAATAAATACCTCATTTGTATTCAGCTTGATTCTAAAAGAAAATTGACTTTGTGACATCAGTTTTTTTATACATATGTATTTTCCAAAAGTCACTCCATTTAATGCAGCAAAGTTTTAGCCATATTATAAAATAAATACAAAAAAATATTTAAACTAAAATCAAGCAATAACTGAGCAATAACAAACCACATTTGGACCGAGAGCCCTTTACCTAATACGCCACCATGTTTCCTCAAATGACTTGGCATAATATGTTTACAACCGACAAAAATAGCCACCGAATATAATTTAATGACAAGAAGATACGGAAATTATGACTTAAACATGACAAATAAAATTTTAAAACACACAAGGTACATAAGAGAATATAACAAAACGTTCACTTGCATATGTGTAGGTACACTAATAGTAGTACATATATAAAGAATATATATAAAATATAAAACAATAAAAAAACAAAAAAAAAATAAACTAAAACAATTTAAAATAAGTTGAAATTAAATTCAATAAATAAGAAAAAACAACCAAAATACAAAAAACAGAAAAAAATAAAAATAACATAACATCAATTCAAATAACAAAATAAAAGAAAAAAATATAAAAATTAAAAAAATATCTAAAATAAAATTTAATAAAAGAAAAAAAACATATAGTAAACTAAAATAAATCAAAATAAAATAACATAAATTAAAATAAAATAAAACAAAATAAATAAAAAAGTGAAATAAAATTAAATTAAATAAAAATAAATTAAACTAAATTAAGTTAAATATAAATAAACTAAAAAAATATAATAAAATAAAATTTTAGTAAAATAAAATAAAATAAAACAAACTAAAGTAAAATGGAATAAACAAAAAAATATATAAAAAAATAAAAAAAAATTAGAGAAAATTTTATTAAATAAAATAAAGTAAAATGTAATGAAATAACTTTAAATAAAATGAATAATGAAATCGAATAAAATAAAATGAAAAAATATTAAAAATAATATATTAAAATAAAATATAATAATATAAAGTAAAATAAAATTAAAAATAAAATTTAAAAATATTAAAATAAATTGATTCAATGAAGAAAAATAAAATAAAATAAAATAAATCAAAACAAAATATGTATGCATTAATTCGTGCGGTTTTTTTTAGCATAGCTCAAAATTTCAACCGAACTTAAGTCAACCACTTATAAACTTCAACAACAGCGATAACGGCATACCAAATTTACTCTAGTTATATGAGATATTTTTTTTTAATTTAGCGACCGCTGCTATGGGTGCCTCGAAATTTTGCCACAGTCTAGAAAAAACTTGAAAATAATTGCTTTACTAAACCACAAGAATTTTCAAAAAAGAAAAAATCTAGATTTCTTTGTTTTTGTATACGTACATGCATATAAGCAAATAAGTTATATGTGGTAACGTATCTACATGAAGCAGTCATGCCAACGAATTTATTAAACTAACACTGCATTAAAAGACAACAAAGTACCTACACATATACATTCATTTGAAAATTAAGTGGAAAATAATTACAAACCACCAACGAAAATCACTCATGCAATAATTCAGGCGACGACGAATGACAACTGTTGCAAGAACACTTGTTTGTGGCCAAAACCAGTCAAAAGTTTTATATATACAAATAAACCTTTTTAATTATATATGTTACTGTATGTACATTTGTATGTATTAATAATAACATACATAATTTTTTTTTTTTTTGGTAAGAAATGTGCTTTACCCTTGATATTCTTTAACAGTCGTCAGTATAATAAAAATATATAATGTTGTATTGCTTATACTATAACAAGAATTGAAAATATATGAATTAAAATAAATAAAAAAAAAATAAAAAATCTATAATAAATTAAAAAAATAAAATAAAATAAATTAGAAAAAGAAATATTATAAAATATTGAACAAAATTAAATTGTATAAACTAAAATAAAATAAAATAAATCAAATTAAAATACAATAAAATAAAATAAAATAAAAAATACATATATTAAAAAATTAAATAAATTAAATTATTAAATAAACCAAAATAAAATAAATTAAAATAAATAAATATAACTTACAATAAAATGTAAAAAATAAAAAAAACTAAATTAAATTAAATATACTTAATTAAATTATATTAAAATAAAATAAAATAAGCTAAAATTAAATTTTACTAATTATTTACATATAAAACTTAAAAAATATCATCGAATAAATTAAAATTAAATAAATATATACTAAAAGATAAACTAAATGAAATTGAATAGAACGAATTAAAATTATATTAAATAAATTAAATTAAATTAAAAAAAAAAATAAAATGAAATAAAATCAAATAAAAATTAAATAAACTATAATAAAACAAAACAAAAATATAAAAAAACTAAATTAAATTAAATATACTTAATTAAATTATATTAAAATAAAATAAAATAAACTAAAATAAATTTTATTAATTATATACATAAAACTTAAAAAATAACATCAAATAAATTAAAATTAAAAAAATACATATTAAAAAATAAGCTAAATGAAATTGAATAGAACGAATTAAAATTATATTAAATAAATTGAATTAAAATAAAATAAAATAAAATAAAATAAAATGAAATAAAATCAAATAAAATAAAATAAAATAAAATAAAATAAAGCAATAAAAATGGGCATAAAATAAGGTAAAATTTTATAAAATAAAATAACATAAAATTAATTAAAATACCTTAAATTAAAATAGACTAAAATAAAATGATAAAACAAGAAATTGAATTAAATACAATAGAAGAAAATAAAATAAAGTAAAAAAATTAAAATTAAATTAAATTATTTTAACTAAATAAAATAACCTGAAATAAGATAAAACAGTATAAAAAAATGGATGGAATTAAATAATATCAAATAAAAAGCCTAAATAAGAAAAATAAAAATTCACAGAAATATTTTCCATTCATGAATTGTAAACAATGAATAACAAAAGGTGAGTTAAAACATTTAAATTATGTTGCGAATATGGTCATACATCACATATGCATACCATACACATACACATGTATACATAATTTACATTCTACTAGGTAAACATGCAACACTTATTGCTCGCATGCATTACCGTGACTTACTCAAACGCTTGCGTTAACCGCATGTAAGTATATGAATATATGTACATATATACAATAATAAATAGTTTCTCGCGAAAAAATCACATTCCACACATATTTATGTAAATTTTATAGTAATTGTAAATGCAGTTTAGCTAGCCACTGGCGATTTATTAATTAAGCTTTTATGAGCACACGACTTGTGTTCATTGACGCATGCGTACTGGCGCAAAGTATTTAAATTTATGCTATTGTTCTAGACAGTGACAAGTATTTTATTTATTTTATTGTTATCAAAATAATTTTTTTTACTTTGAGTAGTTATGGTTGATTGCAGCGTGTTGGTCGGTATTAGTGGTATTATTGTAATTGCGATGTTAAAAATGGGAGAGAAATAGCTGATGAAGTACTTATTTCTTATGTGGGTCTAAAGAAAACAATGCTATTATTTTTTAATAATTGAGATTTATGTATTTCATATTATCATGGGATTTATTTTTATTTTATAATATATATAAATTTTGTTTATAAACAGTTTAATTGAGAAGCAAAATGCACCAATTGCATTATATGTAGCAGAAAAATTTACATTTTTAAATAAATTATTGTAATTATATTATATTATTATTTTTTTTTTACTTTAGAAAAAAATTATTAAAAATGATAGAATTAAAAAAATGGTAGTTTTTAGGGATCCTTTTAAAAAAAATATTTTTCATTTTTATTATATTTATTCTTTTATAATTATTTGTGTTATTTAAAACACCTTAATTATATTAAACTTTCTATTTTTAATTTTTATTTATGTTCATGGTGCTTTTTTTATGGAAAATAATTTTCTTTCTATCTAAAATTAATAAGTTTGTTTTAAATATATATTTTTTTTAATTCCAGTATTTTTATTTTGAATATATCGCATTTGTCACACCATATATCAAAATCAAGGTATGTAACTTTAATTGTGCCACCATACTGCTTCCGACAAAAAAAATCCTTTGCATTACATTTTTCTATGCAAAGTAGCAAAAGAATTGCGAAAAAAATCCAAACAACTTACCTTGCAAGTTTGAAAAAAAGCGCCAACACTAGTTTTCGTATAGAAATCTGCATTATTTTTGGGCGCTTTGGCGGGCAGTGGTTGTTGTATGGCAGTTTGTAGTTGTTGTTGCTGCGTGGCAGCAAGTGGCGCATGCGGTGGCGCTGTTTTAATAGCAATAGTATCCATTTTTTGCTTTGGATGATTTTTAAAAAGTTATTTTTAAATTAGTTTTCAAAAATCTTTTTCTCACACTTTTTGCATATAATTTTCGCGCTTTTAGCTTTAGCATATATATTATTATATTGTATGCATGTGTGTAAGACTTATATAGCGTTTACACGCTTGAATGCACGCGAGTAGTGGTTGGCTTTTATAGTTATGTGGGTGTGGGCGTTATTTAGTATGTCTACATATATTTGTATATAACTCATGCATTTATTTTTGCACAACAAATATTCCTTCTTAAATTTTTCGTTTATTTATTTATTTATTTTTTCTTGTTCCTTCAGCTTGAAAACGCTGCATTTGTTGGCCGACCCTTTTATAGTATATGCACAATATGCTCACAAATGACGCACATCCATAACAAATGTGCACACCTTCATAGGTATACTACTTTAAGGAAGAAGAAGCGGCACACTTGATGAGGGTTGCGCACCTTTTCCGATATGTCTGTCTGTCCACCTTCGGTTTGTTTGTGGCAAGTGTTTCTCTTTTGGTTTGCAAAAAATATGAAGTTGAAAAAAAACACTCGGAACTACGACACAACTGTTGTTGATTTACTTCCCTTCCGCTTTGCGCTTCTTCGTTCTGCACGCTTTCAAGAGCAGCTTTTAACTTTTACACCTGTTCACTGTCAAGGCATATAATTTATTGTATTTGGCTCACAATGCAAAAAAAAATAAATATGGTTACTAGGCAGGGGTATTTGAGGTTGTTGTTTTTATTTTACCTTGTTATTTAAGAAAATAAAGTTTTTGAAATTTTTTTAAATTATTTAATTTCTCATTTGTAAATTTTGAGTATTTTGTTTTTATATCACTTTTATCTGATTTTTCTTCTATTAATTTGTTGTTGTACTTTTTTTCATACAACCCTTCACATACATACATACATCACATGTCATTTGTATATCGCATGACAATTTGTAACACATAAAATGTTTGTATCCCTTTCATTTTCAAGTGTCACATCGGTCACTTCTTAATTATTTAATTACTATTTCAAACCGTTTTGGCGTTTTGCTCACATCATCTTTGACATTGGCAGTCAAAAGTTGCACATACGTGACTACAAAGAGTTCACAACAAATACTTAAGACAGATAGTTAGATGAGCATGCCCTTAAATGGTAAGCAATATTGTTTATGGTTTTTTGTTTTTCCTTTTGTATTTTTAATTTATAATTTTTATTTTCTTTTTTCCCTTCGATTGATTTTAGTTTTGTACAATTTAGTTTGTAATATTTTTATTATTATTTATTTTATGTCTATCTCGATACTTCTTAACAATATATTGCCTCAATGAATCAGAAAAATACACCTCAACACTTTAATTATGCTCAAAATAATTCTCACAGCAGTCAACACCGTTATTAATTATAAATCCGCAAACCAAATTCAAGCACAATTAATTTTATAAAAATACACTGCTCACGCAGTTGCTGTGATTTCACTTAAAATCACCAAATTTTTGTTTGTTTTTTTTTCTTTCTTTCTCACTATTAAATAGTACTTTGATAGTTACTACACGTATTTATGTAAATACATTTACACTTATGCTTGTAAACGCGTACTTCTTTATTACTTTTCACTCATACACGTGTACTTTTTTCTAGCGCTTCTTCTTCTTCAGCTACTACTTCTTCACACCAAACATATAACTTCCATCTTTGCCTCTCAGTTAGTTAAGTTAGAGTTTTGTGGCACATTTTGTATTCTTCTTTGAATTCACTTATTTTTGTTTTGTTTTTATTGTATTTGTCTTACATTGTTATTCACCGCTTGCTTTGATTTCGCTTACTTGCGCCATGACGTCCACTACTCTTTACCGCATGCTAAACACTGAATTCGTTTGTTGTACTGGTAAACGTAAAATCCCTCACATAAGTGGTAAAGTCAGTGTTTTTGTAGTGTGTTGTTGTTATTTCTTTATGTGCTTGTAAATGCAAACATTTTCGAACAACAGCTAAGAGCGCGGCTTACCTACTCAAATAATCGTATAGTAAACAATTGTTGCTTTGGTTGGGTGAGTAGTGAGTAGGGAGTAGTGAGAAGTACGCTCTTTGCTAAGGTTACCTGTTATTTTAGCCAATTCGGTGAGTCAAGTCACAGTTTATGCGGGAAATTGTTGGTTGTATGTTTTGTGTTGCCTACTTATTGGCGTCGCGGTAGCAGAATTGTGATAAAAATGTATATAAAATTATTTATTCTGTTTCCATAGTTAATGTTATTTTAAAGATGTTTGTGTTAAAATAAAGCTGTTAATGTTAATTAAAAGATGTTAATATCGATTTAAAGGTGTTAATGTTAACTTAAAAGTATTGCTGTTAACAGCTCCATTTATTAACGGAACAGGTAGGTTATTTAACATTTAAGTAACCAGAGTTGTCTTGCATTGCCTTTACAGCAGTAAACTGACAAATTGAATTTAACAGATTTTCGTATATCTCTATTTTGCGGGAAAAATATAAAAATTTATGTAAAGGAAAATAAATAAAAAATTAATGAAAATAAAAAATAAGTATGCAAGTTTGCGATTGTTACATCACAGAAATATATAAAATAAAACGAAATAGTCTTCCTTCAGTGTACTACCCATAGCCAAGATATTTTTCAATGTGCTGGGTACAGTAGATCTTCTGTCTATTTATTGATTTGGAAGATATAGCTTTGTACCTCCTGCGTCGACTTAGATACGTAAAGTGCCCTCGATGTATTTGGTATTTGAACTTGCAAAAGTTGTAGTGGGTCCTCCAACTTCAGTACACAAAGGGTCGTAGGACCTTAGCATTTGGGATCGTAGAAATCATTACATTATCTATCACCATCAGTTGGACCTTTCCTCCTTGTCTTTATAGGATTAGAATAACTTTATTTAGCCAAACTAGACTTGCTATTACTTCCTTCTGTACAGATATCCAATCTTTTGGTGAGATACATCACTTATGTGATGCTGATGTGATACATAATGTCTGTACATGAATAACATTTTTCTGTTAATGAAAATTAACATAACATTTGTCAAACATGCTGTATACATTACTGTTAATCAAAATTGATGACGACAGTAACATGCATTAACAACAAGAAAGTATTATATTCGTTCCAACACGCCTGAAAATATGCAACGCTATTGCAATTCATATTATTGAGAGTTCGTGGCTACAATCTTTTGTCGCTCTACACACACACTAACACAACATGACTAAATCACGCTTAAGAGAAAATGGCTCAAAAAATTCGAACTACTGAGCGAGGGAATTTTTGTTTTTTAAACTTTACTTGAAGTAAATTTAAAAAAAAAATTAAAAATAAAAGCAACTTTTGAATAAACGAAACTTGCACAAAAGCAGGTAAAATATTAAAGGTTTTCTGGGTAGCGCATTGTACCTCATACAAAACCGGATTATGGCGTACTTTATTGCGATCGCCAAAAAGGACTAAAAACAATTTGTACGCGAAAGTTAAAAATAATGTTGGCGTCAGCGATATTTTCAAGTCACGTACTACTCCATACTCTACTACTACGTGTAGTGGTGGCAGAAGATAAGAAATCGATTTAAAGTAAAGCAGGCGGTTAAAGTTTTAAGTGAGTTTTCGCGGAATAAAATGAGGTGTAAAAAAATGTTTGGGATATAAGTATAACATTTAAATGAACCAAAAGTGGTATATATGAAATAATTAATAACAAAATATTGCGCAAAGGAGTAAATATATATGCTTTTAACAAGAAATATAAAAATAATTTTTAATTATAACTGGTGTTTTTTTTGTTTCTTCAAAGACTAAAATTATAAAAATTATTTTTGCTTGCAAATATGAACTATTTTTTTTGTTGCTTATGTATTTCAAATTATTAAAAATATATTGATTATTTTTTTTTTATTTTTTATTTTTTACATCTTCATTAGTCCTAGTCTGCAAAATTATTACTTTAAACTCCGCACACTTTTACCCCCTTCCACTCCATTCATAGTCCCCACACCTCAATTTCAAACTTGAAAAATAACGTACAATCGACGCATTAGCTTGGCGCGCGCGTGCTCAGACTCAAGAGCGCGCCTTCCAGGTACAAACAAATACACAAAACAGTACAAAAAAAGAAGCAACGAAAAATCACAGCTCAGCTGCAAAAGCAAAATAAAGGCACGTCAAGTAAATAACAACAACAAAGAGTAAAAATCTTAGCGTAGAATAAAATTAAGCGCGCATACAATAACAACAACAGCAGCAGCACCAGTAATATTGTGGCTACGACCCAACTTAGCCGGTCACAAAACAAAATGGCCGCTATTGGCTGTTGTTTGCTTCGTGTTTTCTTCTCTTTATTTTTTTCTTGGTTTGGCCGCCTTTCTTATTTGCTTGTCTTTTAACTCTTTCTTGTTGTTTACCTGCCACTCAGCATATCAGCAGTATATTTTGAGCTTAAGGAAACTGGTTTTTTGTTGTTGGCTGCTTTGATGCTTCTTCTTGTTTTGGTTGTAGGTAGGTAGTGTGTATGTGAAGACTCGGGCACGCATACAGTGAGTAAGAACGTAGTAGATAGTAAATACTTATGTGTGTGCGTTTGTATTGAAAAAGTAATCGCTAACACATACATACGAGTGTATATTTACATGTACACAAAATCATAGGTGATTTCCTAAATGTCGTAACTAAATTGTTTTTGAATATTTAACCAGATTTTGCTTTTACTGGAAAACCAATAATTTTATTAAAACATTTATTATTTTTTTCAATAGTAACTATAATTTTTTTTAAGAATATTATAAAACGCTGCTGAAGAATATTTATTTCATATATATATTTATATATATATATATATATTTAAATTTTTAATTTTATTGTTTTTGGAATTAAAAAAAGAATTATTGCATTTTTCAAAATTTCACAATTTTCAGTTAGTGCATTTCTGTATTTCATAAATGATGCGCAAATATGTATTTTTCGAAATTCTGAAACAGTAATTTAATTTTTACCCGAAATTTCACATTTTTTAGTTATGCGCTTTTTACATTTCCCAAGTGATATATGTATGTATGTACGAATATATGTATTGTACATTTACAACAAACCGTTCACCTTTTGGCCAACACTCAATCTGCTGATCTGGCATAAAATCGGCTTTACAACATTGATTGCAGTACATTAATATGTATGTATGTATGAGTATGTGTGTGTACTTAAAAGCACCATTGCATATGTACATACATATGTATGCATGCATAATCAGTGATAGTACCTAATAGTAGTAGAAATAGTACTACGAAGATCACTACGTATGCTGGCATCGGTATAGACCTTCAGAGTCTAAGCGAAAGCATCGCTAATCTGTGCTGAGCAGCAGTCACAATAACAACAATAACAAACCCAGCTGCACTCACTTTACTCTCAACGTACTAGCCAGGCCATTCGCCCGCTTTTCGTTCCACACTGTGGTGGGTAGTTGGGTGTAGACTCTTGATGAACTTCTTTTGAGGATTTTACTTCACTTCACTTTACTTTACTTTATTTTCTTTCATTTTATTTTACTTCAACTTCACTGCTTTATTTTAGCTCTGACTTCAGCATTTTTTTTGATGTCTTTGCCAACAATGTACGTACGTGCTTACATAAATTTATGCTTATCAAAATGCATTTTAGTCATTCCTTTTTCTCTCTTGTTTGTTATTGTTTTTGTTTTGTTCTGGTTGGCTGCAAGCCAATTTATTTTTATATTCCTATTTTGATTGACGTTTTATTTTTATTTATTTTTTTCGTCCGTGGATGCGCAGAAAAACGCGCGAAATATCCTGTTTGCGTATATTTAATTTATACTATGATATATGCCTGGGTGTCTGTGTGTACTTTTGTCATGTATAGATACACATTTTGCATTTTAAGTAAAGTAATTAATTCAGTTAACGAGAAGGATGTGTATTTTTTCAATATTTTATTATATTTTTGAATTTTCCTCTCAGATTTGAGATGAAAATCAATTAATTAATTAAAAATTTAATTTAAAAAATTTTATTTCGAGTTGAAATACCCAGAAAAGGGTGAAACTTTCTAGCAGGAAAATTTCATAAAGCCCTTCGTTTGCTGCTTTAATTAACTCTCATAAGATGGGAATTTCTTTCTTCAGCAGAAAATACCAAATTCCGGCAACTGTCCACAACCAAGGAGTTCTAAAAGGATGTCGCCTCAATGAGAGTGTAAAGTGTAAGTCAAAAGAGTATTTTTCGATTAAAAAAACGAGCTGGAAAAAGCATATTATTCAGAGATATGAGAAGGCTTCCACCGATCTCAATGCCTGTAAAAGAGTAATCTGTAAAAAATGAAGCTTCAGTCTCATAATCTGCTGCTGGATTGTCGTATCCATGGTAAAGCCAACGCTCCTTCATAGTCTAGTAATATGAAGGCCAGTAATCGCGAAAATCTTCTATATAAAATTCAAAGGATAGCATTGTGGTAAGTTTAGAACAACTCCAAATGAAGCTCTATAGTATTGTCAGCACATCTGATATTGATTGGCTTTTAGCTCTTTGATTAAGGGAACAGAAACTGTGGAGATGTAAGCCATCAGGACATCAGGAATCTTAGAGACTTAAACCAATTTTATCAAACAGCACTGCCTGTTGGGGTGCTATTATGGATTAGTAGCAAAACCTGTTCTAAATAAATATCATACACCAACCGAGACTCTCAAAGTATACACAGCTGCTTCAAAATTTTAGAGTAAAGTTTAAGCTACACATGACTGCAACATGTTTCCAGGCAGAAATCTCAGCTATCATGAACGCAGTTAAACACATTGGATACGTTTACTCAATAAGAGGCATATTCACCTTTAGGGATATTTAGGTAGCAATAAAAGCCTTGGAACTATAATACTAAATGACTCTCGCAAATCCATAGCTCCCTGGTCACAGAAAAATAGAAGGAAACCGCAAAGCAGACGAACTTGGTTGCAAAGTTTCTAAGCAAATGTTTCTATATAAAAAACGCATATCGCATTGGCATGCCTTTACCCACATGCAAACTGCTTCTAAAAGAGTGAGAACAAAACTTGACCTGTAGCTAGTGGATTCAAAATTGCTCAATATATGAACGGAGAAAGTTGAATGAACTCCTGATGGGGAGGGCGTGCAGAAAAGCTTGGAGTCCCTTTCAAAAGATGTTGTCAGAACTGCAGGAATGATACGAAGAAAGATACAATTTTTTTTACCTATTATTTGAATGCTCTACTCTAAGCAGATAGTCATTGATTTGACATCTGGTAGAAACTAAAGTATAACCTAATGAAGTTATTAAGGGATTCCATGTGGAAAAAACCTCAGGGTCACCAACTGCCAGCAGCCGTATACTCTTATAGAAGACTGTACCCTCTACAGTCCACTCTTCAGCTCGTATTAATTTTCTCTAGCAATAAATTAAAAAAGTCACACCTTATCTGACACATTGTTTCTTATCGAACGGCTCGGAGAGGTCTTTCTCAATCCTGACGGAGTTTCTGGGGCTGCCTATCGTCAGCTTACACAAATACCAAATTCATAGAGCCCGCTCCTTTTCATGCTGTCGAAGGCTACTTTAGAATAGGCGTTTGCCGTTTTATTATAATAGGTCTTTATTGATCTATATAAAAATATATAATTATAAAAAATCCAAGAATAAAATTCTGGTTTCTGTCACATCTCGGCCAGAGCCCCATACACCATATGTTAGGAGCAAGCTTAGTAAAATCTATAGGCCTCTCCACTTCTTGGGGAAAAAACAAGACATAGACAGCAATTTTAAGTAGGAGATCAGTTTAAAATCATTTCAGCAGTTATAAAATACTCCTTATATATAAACTTCGGTTTTAAGTCTTACAGTCAAGATACAGTGATGGATCCATAAGCATTTGGTTGCAACTACAAAAGCTTTCTATGGACTGCCAACTTTTAAAGTAAAATGAAAAATATGCAGAATAGAGATGGAAAGAGTAAAGACTTTAACAAAGCAGCCTAAAATGAAAGTTTCAAAAGTAAGTAAAAACTCGTCCATAAATTCCTGAAGAGAGGCTTCAAACACTTTATCAAAAAGGATAAATAAAAACAGAAAAATGAGTGTTCGAAAAATTGGTAGAGGTAATAAGCAAATCGTGATGTCTATGTCAAGCTTTTACTAGGATATATTATACTGATTGACAGCTATTTCTTACGAGTACGCAGACCTGTTGATGCATTTGTAGCGGCAGATGGAGGCGATCGTTCTAGGGCTCAGAACAGTTCGCACTCTCATTAGTTTTCAGTCACCGATCTCATGGCTGTTCTGTTTATCCTACAGGCGCGTCAAAGGGTCAGTTGGACGGAAAATGGATAACGCTGGGTTTGTTTTAAACAAACAATGTGGGTCCATTTTAAATTTATAATTCTTTTTCCTCTGAAAAAGCTTTTGCTAATAGTACTAGAATAAATCGAAAACTATTATGAACACGCACGCGGCGACATTGGTACAACAGACAACCGTAAATGTAGCAGAAAATATTTGTATGGCAATTGATTTTAATTGTAAATGCAACCTTGGCATTTTTACGCTAATTTACAATGATTTTTGCACAACTGATTTTTTGTTTGCTTTTTTGCTTAGCATTATTGCTTATTTATATATGTAGGTATGTATATGTATATTTTATTTTTTTATTTTATTTTATTTTTCATTTTTTCTTTTTTTCTGGCAAATTAAAAATTTTGTTTGCCAATTTCCTTGCCTTATGTGAAGATCATTCATTTGCTTTGTGTGTTAGCACTCCAAGCGCAAGCAGCATCAATCGCTAGATTAGCAACTCGTTATGCATAGCTTTAAATATATGTATTTGCATGTGTGTCTGTATGCTTCAAGCAAGCAAATCAAATGAAGATGTTGCTAATCAACGTGGTAAATAGTATAATACAATAACGTAAAGGTTGGCCTTTGAGTTACGGGTGAATAGCGAAAACGAGAAAAATTATGTACGAGTATACATATGTATGGTATTTAACACATTTATATGCTTACATACATATGTATATAAACAAATGAAGATACTGTTCTTCCTGCTTAACAATATGTATGTGCGTGTGTGTCGTTCGCAATTATTATGTTACTGAGGTAGGTAAAGTATTAGCGCTTCTTAGCTGAGACACAAACCATTAATGCGACATTCATGAAAATATCAGTGAATTATATTTTGACTGAGCAATTAAATTACTTGTATATGATACTGTTTATACAACTATTTTGATGGAATAAATAATACTTTCAAATGGGAAATTAAAAAATAAATTATTGTTCAAAATTCTACTGACGGTTCTAAGAGTCTTTCTCGTAAGGAGAAAAAAGTTAAGAAAATGAAGTAGAAAAAGGAGACGCTTTAAGTTGGCGCCAAATAATTGTATAGAGCCAGAAATGGTTTAGGTAAGCAATCACATACATTTTTAAGATACATAAATAAATTTCTTATGACCATAAAATGTTATTTGTATGAAATGTCCACAATCTCTATTACGGGTGTAATGAAAATAACTAAACTATGTAAAAATAATTAAAATTCCACAAACGTAGTACAGCGTACAAATTGCAGTCATCATTAACAATAACAAAAAACAACAGAAAAAAACAACAACAACAAAAGAAAACTAAAAGAACAGAAAACAGTAGAAAATTGATAAATTTATGGCCTTTATTTACATAGCATATTTACGTTATAGAACAGTTACTGGCAAGTGCGCGCAAACCTTTGTGAAACAATTTTAAATATTGTAAGTAGTTGGACGTAGAAAAATACACACCAGTATAATTATTTATGAATTTTAATAATTTTAGTTTATATCTTTTATGCTTAATATTTCAATTTATTTTATTTTACATTATTTTATTTTTGCTAATTTTAATATATTTCCTTTTATTTTGCTTCTTTTATTTCAAAAATTCTTTTGCTTTTTTTTAAATACTTTTTACACATTTTTTTACTATAAATTAGTTTCTTAAATTTAAGTTTTTATTTTATTTAACTTTATTTTATTTTATTTATTTTAGTTTTTTTTAATATTATTTTTGTTTGTTTTGTTTTATTTTTATTTATTTTATTTTATTCTATTCTATTTTATGTTATTTATTTCATTTTGTTTTATTTTACTTAACCTTCTTTTATGTTAACTCGTTTAATTTATTTTATTTTATTTCATTACATTTTATTTTATTTTATTTCATTTCATTTTAAGTTTTTTCATTTTATTGTTTTCTATTTTAGTTTATTTAATTTTATTTTGTTTCATGTTATTTTATTTCATGTTATTTATTTGCTTTATTTTACTTAACTTTATTTTATGTTACTTATTTAAATTTATTTTAATTTATTTCATTTTTTATTTAATTTAATTTTAGTTCGTTTAATTTAATTTTATTTTATTTAATTTTGTTTTACTTTTTTTATTTTGCGTAATTTAATTTATTTAAATTTCCATTTATTTTACATTACTTTACTTAACTTAATAATATTTAATTTTAATTTCATTCATTTTATTATTATTTTATTTTACTTTTTATTATGTTACTTTTAATCTACTTTATTTAATTATATTTAGTTTTTTTTTTAATTTAGATTTACTTTATTTCATTTGATTTTATTTCAGTTTACTTTAATTTATTTTATTATATTTTATTTTAGTTGGTTTTAATTTAATTAGTTTCATTTTATTTGCATTTCATTATATTTTGTTAAATTTTATTTTTTATTCTTTTTTATTTTTTTATAATATATATATTTTTTTTTTACTTACTTTTATTTTATTTTGTTTTAATTTATGTTATTTGTTTTAATTTTTTTTTCTTACGTTATTTTGATTTACTTTTATTCATTTTATTTTATTATTCTTTGTTTTTATTTAATTTATTTCTATTTTGTTAAGTTATTATTGAGCTGTGTTTCAGTCGAGTTTTGAGCAGATTTTTTATCATGAATTCAAAATATCAACTAAAATTTATGTAAAGCTCTACAACATTTAAAATTTTGAGAAGAATTTGTTATAATTTTTCCCACCCACATAGGGTGATATGTAAAAATATAGAAAATGTTTCATAATTCTCTTCTGACATCTGCTTTTACCTACATATATATATACTACAATTATCAGCCATACAATCACGATTTCGTTGTTGAACACAGTAACAAGCAAGATGTTACAAATTTCTAGCTGAGCAATCAGTATGCACAAGCTTTCCTTTTTGCCGCGCAAAATTAGCCAAAAGCAACAGCGTGTAAACTAGAAAAAGGCGCGAATCGCCTAGCAAAACAGCCATTTATGTGCAGCAACAAGAACAGAAGACAGCAATAATCAAGCAAAAAATTAAAAAAAGAGATTTTCCAATTGCCAATAGCCAGCACACGATGAAGTATGTACATACATACATTGTAGGTACACATAGTCAATTGCTAAAAATGGACTGTAGTATTGTTTTTTTCAACCATTTATTTATTTACACCATGATAAATATGTTGTTGTTGTTGTTGCTATTGGTGGTGGTTCTGCTGCTGCTGCTTGGTGCGCTGTCACCTTCAAAAGCCTACGTCGTCACAAATCGTGTGCACGCGCGGCGAACGTGCCAACAACTTGTCAGCAAACAACGCAAGAAAAACCATGAAAACCAACGCACAGACGGCGTACAACCAATCTCTGACAACAAACGGTGCGCAGAGAGCATACAACAACAGCTGGACCAACAAACAAATAGCACAACATAAGTTGTTGCAGCGCTTCTTCACGTCTGCTTGGGGAATATGATAAACAAAAATCAGATGCTGGAGAAGAAAATTGCGCGCAAATTGCAAATAAATGAAGGAAAAATATAAATTAAAAAGTAAAAATAAAAATGTTTCCAGCAGAACCAGAATGTTGCACGTAAATGACCAAAGTACAAAGTCCGGGTTGACTTATATCATATATGGTACATACTCGTATGTATGAAGATGACTTTCCCGCTTTGGAAAAATCTGAAATGTATTTTGAACAAGTTTTCGTAGGAGTTTGATTGCATATATAGGTACATGCATAAAGGTATACATATGTATATATTAAGAACCACTTTAGCGCGTCTGTCAATGCGTTGATTAGATAGTCAGAGGTTGTAATTTGCAGGGTTTATTGTAAAGTTGAAATTTTGTTGATTGGGTGTTACATATAAGCAGAGAAATGTATTTGACAACAATGAATTAAGTTTAGGTTTATAACTAACTCTTACGAAAATATAAGTATATTTTTTTGCATGAACTATAAAACAAGTGCTTTAGCCACTTTAATTTGTATTCGGTAGTCCTTTGACGTATAGAAAGTAGCAAGACGCTTTACTTTATCTGACCTTCCATAATTATTTCAATATTAAAAAACTTCAAAATCAGGATATAAATAGTATATATTTATTGCAAAAGTAAATATATGTATACATAATTGTAAATAAATATCAACCCAGTCCGTCCCAGCAACATAAGTTGACTGAACGCCCATCATCACTATCAGTGATGCCCTTCACTTTGTGACGTAGAGTTCATTTTTATGATCAAGAACAAGTTTTAACAATAAATGTACTACAGCAGCGCATGTCTAAAGCAGAGGCAACATAAACAAGTTGCCACAATATCAGTTGCAAGCTTAGTTGTAAGGTCATATAAAACTTGCTGCTACTTTTAAAAGTAAAGTAAGTAAGTATGTTTAAAAAAATTCAAGAATCTAACTATTTTATTTTGATTTATTGTATTTTAATGTTTTAATAATTCTTATACTATTTTTTTTAACTTCGTTAATTTTTTTGTTTGAGTTTTGTATTTAGTTCTGATTTGTTTAATTTTTTTTATTTAACATCTTTTTATATTTTTTTAATTTAGATTAGTCTATAACTTCTATTAAATTTAATATTACTTGGTATTACTTTATATTTTTTAAACTCTTTTATTTTAAATCTTTTATTTCATTTTCTTTTTTTGCTTTGTTCTGTTTTATCATAGTTCTATTTTGCTTCATTTTATTTTATTTCATTCCTTTTTATATGATTATATTTTACTTTATATAATTTTATTTTATTCATTTTCGTTTTATTTTTTTTATATGGTATTTTAGCTTTTAATTTAAGTAAGCTTACTTTAGTTAATGTTATTAAATTACATTTACTTTATTATAATTTAATTTAATTTATTTTAATATAATTTTATTTCATTTTATTCTATTTTATTTTATTTTATTTTATTTTTTTTATTTTATTTTATTTTGTTTTATTTAATTTTTTTTTATTTAATCTTACTTTATTTTATTTTATTTAATTTTATTTAATTTTATTTTATTTTATTTTATTTTATTTTAATTTATTTTATTTTATTTTATTTTATATTATTTTATTTTAATTTATTTTATTTTATTGCATTTTGTTTCATTTCTACAATATTTTATCATGTTTTATTTTATGCAATATATTCTCCCTCTGGCAAGAACCACTTCTCCATCGCAGCACTCCATGGCACTTTTCACCTTTTTTGTGATTATTATTTATTTAAGATTTGCCATATCAAACAAAAATGCACACGTGCGCACACATCTGTTATCCGCTTACATTCACATACACGTCCATTGGGTGAAGTTTGCTGCTGAGATTGGAGCCTGAAGTTGGTTGATGCTGCAGAGCTGCTATTGATGATGAGTCTTTTATTATGCTGTTTTGCACTTTTTTCTTTTTGCAATGCAGTCGTTTATGCGTTTTCTTCTTTTTGCTTATATTTTCAACGAATTTATATGCAACATAAGCCCCTAAGCAGACAGTTTCTTTTGGCTTGGCTTTGCTTAAAAGGGTTTGAGATCTTTCTAAGGCATAAACCGATTGCCCATTGCACAGCTGCGAGTCAACTATAATGTGTTTTTTACAAATTTTTTTCTTAATTTTTCTCTTTTATTTTTATCTTATTTCTGCGTGCTCAAATCAGTATGAGTTAAAGCAGGGATAGTTGCTAATTTGTGTACATAAATTGTCGCGCAAGTTAAGATATACATACATTTTTACATGGAGAATTAAGTGGAGTAGTGGAGATGCACATAAATAGGTTAATGATTGCTGCTAAAAAAAGAAGGAAAATGTTTTCGTGCTTATAGAAGAAAATTGAGTTACTTAGAATAAATTTACAGTAAAATATATTAAAATTAAATAAAATAAAATATACTAAAATAAAATAAACTAAATAAAGTAAAATAAAATTAAATAAAATAAATTATATTATAAAATAAATTTAAATAAAATAAAATAAAATAACTAAAATGAAACTAAATAAAAAAGTAAAATAAAGTAAAATAAAATAAAATAAAATTAAATAACATAAAATAAAATAAAATAAATTATAATAACTTAAAACGAAATGAAATAAAATAAACCTAAATAAAATAAAATAAAAAATAAAACAAAATAAAATAAAATAAAATAAAATACATTCAAATAAATAAAATAAATTAAAATTAAATACAATAAAATAAAGTAAAATAAAATAAAAATAAAAATAAATTACATGAAATAAACTAAATAAAATGAAGTAAAATAAAATTGTATAAAGCAAGACAAAATTAAAATAAATTAAATGAAATAAACTATAATTAAGAAAAAAGTAAATTTATTAAATAAATTAAATTAAATTTAATTAAATAAAATTTCCAAAAAACAGAAAAATTAAATTAATTCCAATGAAATTATAGTTACAGTTATACCATAAATTATTCATTTACATTGTTATATTTTCGTCGAGTTCAATTTTCAAAATTTCGCTTCCTTTTATCATTTCTTGACTGTATTATTTTCAGCTTATTTCCTCTTTTTTGAGTTCATCATAAATTTTACACTTTTCTGAACTCATAACACAAAAATATATTATTTATGTACATATGTATGTGCGTGTCGGCGTGTGCTGCTGCAGCTACGCAATCGAACAGAAGACTTAAGCAAGCAACGTGATTATGGTAATAAATTTTTTATTTCCAGACTTAATCTTGTGACAGTGAAATTATGAGAGTGCGTGTATGTGTAATATGCATAAACTGAGAGTATTTACTTAGGTATATCTATATTTTCATATGCGTGAATAAACTTGAATCAGCTTCCTGGAAGTCTTTTGCCTTTTTTTCTTTGTCGCTGTTGGCTTTTGCAATAAAGCAATTAAATGTGGCTCAGATTTATTACGAAGTTATGAAACTTATGCGAAATTCCATACATATTTTTTTACTTGACAAAATTGAGTAATTTGTGAAAGATAATTGGGATAATAAAAATTGTGGTTGATATATCACTAATTAATGGAAAAAGCAATATAATTATTTTAATAAAAAAATTTAAGAATTACATCTTTAATCAAAACATAAAATTATTAAAAAAAAAATTAAATAAAAACCAAATTTAAAAGTCAGCGATACAGTGGCAAGTAGAAAATTGTTTATTTTATCATATTTCTGTTCGAAAATTTAGCGCTTTAATTATTTAATATAACATCATGACCCCCAAGGAAATATAAATTACATAAGGTTCAATTGTATATTTATTTTTTTATAAATGTAAAAAATTTTAAACAAAATTTAACACTTTCTTTTAGATCAAAAATAATTATTTCAAATTTCTATATCTTTAATTTAAAAATATCAAAAACTTTTCGATAAAAAATAATTAAATTTTTATTTACATTTTAAAAATCATCAAATATATAGAAGATAAATTTTTTATCCATCATTTTAAAGAGATACATTTTAATTGGATTAAGAATATTTTTTACAGGATAAGACATAATACCAAAGCTTTGCCAATAAATTTTTATGATGTAAAATTTTTATTTTGTCTATGACTGAAAATTGTAAAAGTTGAGTTCAGAAAAAATTCTTTTAGAAAAATTAGACCTTTTAATTTTTAGTGAGCTCATTTATTTTGTAAATCGAAATTTAACACATTTTAAAAAAAATAAAATTTCAATTTAGACTATCAATTTCCGTGAGCTACAATTTTTCTTTTAGTTTTCGTTGGAAATTTGCAAGTCGAAATTTAAAAATAATTTATTTTATAGCAGAAAAAATTTCCAAATCGGAATTTAAAAATAAATTTTTTTACTACATAAAAAATTAATACCTAATTCTTAATACAATAATATTTTTTATTTTTTGTATTTTTTTTTTGTAAATGAGAATTTAAAACTATTTTTATTAAAAAAAATAATATTTCAATTTTAACTATTCATTTTGATGAGGTATTTTTTTTTTATTTTTTTATCGCATATTTTCTTAATGAAGGAAAAAAAACTCTCAAAACAAGAGTTTTATACCACAGAATTGGCCTTAGAGACTATTTTCAACACTCGACCCCAGAAAGTTGCTCAAAAATTAATAGCTACATCTTTTCAAAACAGCTTTCTGAGCTTTGCCTATACAGACACGAGCTAATAGCCATACAACATAGCATATGTACATACATAAGCATGATTTTCATATCAAAAGTTCGTGTCTAAAGTCTTCTGATTTAATATTCTTAATATTCTGAGAATGGTAATTGAAAGGCTTGACTTTATGAGCACAATTAAATAACACATTTCCTAGTCATTTTCACGCAGCAGCAGAAGCGGCAGCAACAGTTGTACATATGTACATATATACTATACAAAAATGGCGTAGCATATCGACAGCCGGTTTTATTGTTGCCTTTTAAGTGTTACTTACTGTTGTACAAGTATGTATGCATGTCTGTATATACCGCCCGCTTGGCTTCTTTTCTTATCTTCTTATTCTTTAGCCGCCTGATGCCATTCTAACGGCAGCGGCGACGACAACATCATTTGACAACATGTGCCATCACATAACAATCAGAGTGTGTATACACATAGCAGCGAATAATCACGACAAACATTAATTTCAAATATAATACATTTGTTTTTACATATATGTAAGTTTGTAGGTATCTACGTGTATGTATGTATATGTATGAAGTATTACCGTTGAAGAGTTGTATAGCTAAAAGGCAATAAAAGCTAACTACAATGACAGCAAATGATATGGTAATAAAAAAAGAAATTAAAAAAGGCAAGTAAGGTGGCACAAAGTTCGGACGAGATTCTAAAAACTTCAAGTTTTATAGCATAACTATTTAGTGGTGGACAGAAAAGCGTTAAAGCCAGGTTGCTTTAAAAAATTAAAAAAAAAATCGAAATTATTTTCCTGTAAATTGATAGAAAATACCCTTAGAAATAATATAGAATTAATATCGAAGGTCTGCAAGACTAAGAAGTAGAAGAGGGAATACCGGAGCGCGCCAAGCGGCAAGTACAGCCGGTTGAGTACCACATTTTTCAACTGGGTGATACTCTTATCTCGAACCTATTGAATCTATCAACAAGAACCAAACGGCTATTTACTACTAAAATGTCTCTCTATGGTCGGTACTACAACTAATATTATTCATTGTGATTTAAAAAATTTATAAACAATTAAAATTGAAAAAAAGGGTAAAAAAATTAAAAGGTCCGCCTATTTTTTTTTTGGTGAAAATGTTTCATTGTAGTTCCGGTCATAACCAATGTGATACAGAATTAGAAACGGTTTTGATTTTTGCTTTCTGATGATTGATTTTACATTTATCGTGTCACTCACCAACAAAAGGGACCTAAACACGACAATTCCAGGAGCCGCCATTTAAAAAAAAAAAATCAATTAATATTTTTATACGTCTACTTATCTACAAAAACATTGATTTATAAAACTTTTTTGTTAACTAAATAAAATTTTTTTGAAAACACACGTTTTTTTAAGAAATATGGACTTAAAAAAAAACTGTAAAAAATTTATACTTTGGAGAAAAATGTTGAATTTTTGAATTTTTTATTATCAAATTCTTGCTTTATATGTAATTGGTGTTTATGAAAAGATTTTCAGTTTGACTAAAACAAACTCCTCTCATCTAACCGCCGTGAACAAATCTCATATACCTTAATAGACCGAGCTGCGTATAAAAATGCGAAAATTGAAAGAAAAAACACCAACGTGGCCATTTGACAGCATCATAAATATCACACATACACGTAGACGTCCAAGCTGCATCAGGTCAGTCTCCGGCTCCAGCTCCGGCTCCAACTTTGGCTGCGCTTCAATGTTGCAACAATACCAGTAGTCAGCAGTGGTAATAGTTCGATGTAGTTAGTAGTATGTAGTAGCGCAGCACTTCGCGCCTCTTTTTCTACCTACACCACCCTCCACCCTGTCAATCTCAATCCAACCGACCGAAGGAGAATACTCGATTGTTATGTATCTTGAATAGTCTTTTTTGAGTACCTGCACAGCTGAGCATGTTGCTCATCATTATGGGCATCCTGTTGCGTTACTTTTTCTTGTTTTTTTTTTATTGTTGTAATGCAACTTTTTTCTTATTGTAGTTACTGCGAACTTGTTAAACCACCAACCAATATTAAGTGCCTTAGCACGAGCCCCATATAAATTTTACCATCGATTCTAACTGTTCGCCTTCGCCGGCTGCAGCATCACCTCTCTCCAACGTTCACTGTTTACTTGCCATTAGCGGAAAGATTCAATCTCCATCTATGGCATTGACTACTTGTGTGTGCTACCTAATGTGCATGCTCGTTTGCTTACGCAAGTATATGTGTATACTCGTACATTCACATGCATAGAGTTGATTGCAGTTATGAGTAGTCGTATGTAAGCAAGCGCGCGTGCGCATTCATGCACTCTTTTTAAGTATTTACTAGTTGAAGTTCGCTATACAAATAATATCTGGAGTTGGCGTTTAAATGTGAAATTAATTGTCTTTGACTTTGCACGGTATAGAATTACGTTGGCGGTCAATGTGATGGATGAAAATAGATATAGAGCAAGCAAGGAGGAACTAAAATCGGTTGGGAAGCGCAAAATCACAGCTATATCGACCCATTTCTGAAGCGGATGATGACTGGTGGTGAAAAGCGGATCACTTGTAGCAACGTGAAATGAAAACGGTCGTGGTCGGATGAGTAAATTTTTTGGTGGAATTCGGACAAGCTCTGAATTTGCAGCTGCACGTATATAAAATATATTGGACCGTCTGAACGAAGGGGAATTGTGTGATTTGCCAGAAGCTCTGAGAGTTGCATCCATCTATAGTCAAGAGCCCGCATCAAGTGATTACCATCTGTTCCTGTCTGTGGTAAACAATTTTGCTGGTAAAGAATTAACCTCCAGAGAAGCGTGTGTAAATCGATTGTCCTTATATTTTGCCAAGAGGGGCAAGGGTTTCTATGAGAGAAGTATAATGATATTACCTTCGAAAAGGCAAATATATAATTGGACATAAATCGGATAGTGCTAATTATGATAACAAAAGTCTTTAATTCAATGGATTACTTCTTAAGAGACCTAATATTTTTTAAATTTTATTTGAATTTATTAAATTTTTTATTAAATTTTATTTAAAAGTAATTTAATTCATTTTATTCTATTTAAACAAATTTTTTTATTTGTAAAAGCATTTTATTAAATTATGTATATTTGTATTATGTAATATTTGTATATTTACTTCGACCAACGACATTATTTTAGCCACATCGGCTTTGAGGATCTAAATTTTGCAAACCAATTTTAGCATTGGCCTTCGGTCAACACATCTTCTCCGTATACTTTACGTGATTTTCGCCTTGCTTCAACCGAATTTTTACTTTTTCGATAGTAAAACACTAAAATATATCGAAAATGCTGTTTTCGATCTTCTGTTTTCGATAGAGCACCAAATAAAAACTATTATCGAAATAATTTAAGAAAAAGTTAAGCCCTACAATATCAGTTGTTCAAATATATAACGGTGAAGCGGTTAAGTGTGACGTTGGTTGCGAAAAATTCCAATAAGATCAGATGTTGTCTTCAATTGAAATTGAATTGAATTAAAAATGAATGAATCAATATATTATTTTTTTCTTTTATATTGTTTTTATTGAATTAAATTTAGAATTAGTTTATAATTTCTTATTTTATTTCATTTCATTTCATTTCATTTTATTTTAATTTATTTTATTTTTTCAGTTAATTTTTTTTTATTTTATATTATAATATTTTAATTTTTTTACTTTTTATATTTTAATTTAATTTTTTCTTTGTTCTCTTAAATAATTTTCTTTTCTTTTTATTTTACTTTACTTAGTCTAGTTGAATGTATTCTAATTTATTTTGTTTTAGTTTAATTTATTCATTTTATTTAATTTTATTTTATTTAATTTAAGTTAATTTGTTTCATTTTGTTTTATTATGATTTATTTTATTATTATTTTTGTAATCATTTTATTTTAATTTATTTTTTATTAGTTCGTCTTATGTAATTTTATTTGATTTTATTTCAGTTTAGTTTATTATTTTGTTTTATTTTTTTTATTTTATTTTGTTTTGTATTTTTCTCATTTCATTTTATTTTATTTTAATTAGTTTTATATTATATTTTTTTATTTTTTATTTTAAATTATTTGTTCTTATTTTATTTTTACTTTTTTTATTTTAATTTAATTTTTCTTTTTTTTTCTTTTAAAATACTTTATTATTTTATTTTACCTAACTTTATCTAGTTTGTTATATTCTATTTTATTTAATTTGATTTATTTTTGTTTTATTGTATATTATTTTTTTAATTTACTTTTATTTTTATATTTTAATTTAATTTTTCCTTTCTTTCTTTTAAATTATTTTATTTTTTTCTTAATTTACTTTACTTTATCTAGTATATTATATTCTATTTTATTTTAATTTATTCATCTTATTTTATTTAATGTACTTTTATTTTATTTTACTTTGTTTTATTTTATATTAATTTATTTTATTTTATTTTCATTTTTATTTTATTTTTTTTTAGGTTTATTTTATTTCTTTCGCTTACTTTAGTTTCAGTTATTTAAATTTAAATTAGCGTAATTAAATAAAATAATTTTAGTTCTATTATATTTTAATTTAATTTTTCCTTTTTTCTTTCAAATTATTTTATTTTCTTTTCATTTTACTTTACTTTATCTAGTCTGTTGTATTCTATTTTAGTTTAGTTTATTTATTTTGTTTTATATTAATTTATTTATCTTGCTTTGATTTATTTTATTTTATTTCAAATTATTTTTATTAATTTTTTATTTTTATTTTATTTTAATTTTTATTTTTATTTATTTTTAGGTTTATTTTATTTCTTTCTTTTATTTCAGTTTCAGTTAATGGAATTTTTTTTAGTGTAATTAAATAAAATAATTTTAGTTTTATTAAATTTTAATTTAATTTGATTTATTTTGTTTTAAATTATTTATAATACTGAATTTCGTCGTTGACCATTAAAAAATATATTTATGCAGAATTTTAAATGGAACACTTTATATTCATGTTATGTATATTTAATGGCTGCGCATTTAGTTATTTGGCGCACATTGACAAAGCAAAAATATAGGCGCGACTTGAATGTGATTTTCCATGCCGAAGCCACACAAGCACAAAAGCCATAATTACATAGCATTGCGTATACGCAGTGGTCATGCAATAAAATACAAATAATTAGACAAAAAAATATGCAGGTAATGGCAAACACCGTTTGAATTGTTCATGTCATAACATAAAGCATAGAACTACTGAATTGCGTAGAGAAATAGAAAAACTGATTGAAGTGCTGACTGTACTTGCGACAACAATCAACTTTAACTATATGTAATGTACATATGTACCTATATACTGTATATATGAATGTACATATACATATATGGTATACCCCTGCCACAGTAGCAGCTTCAGCTGCCGATCACTGATGATGTTGATGATTTTGCAAGTTAATGCCGTCTCACCACTGCTGCAAAGGATTGGCACACGCGCATTCGACCGCTCAAAGCTAATTAATTCATTTGATTTGCAACAATAACAATAAAAAGTAACAAAATGGTAGAAAATAAAAAAAGTTAGAGAAATAAACACCTAAAATCAGCCACAAAGGTAAACTGCTTATTTGTGTATGTGTGTACATGTGTGTGTAGCATAAGTATCGACTGCCGCCACATTTGACTGGCACGCGCCAAACCGGTCCTTGGCAGCTGCTCCCAAACGCTTTCGTGTCTTTGCAGTGTCGGACACATTATAGCCCAGCAGCAGCTGTTATTAGCCATCGCACACAGCAGAATTGATGAGACATTCGATGACTCGTGGCTAACATGGGTATGAGGAAGCACATATTCTTAAGTATACGTATAGATACAGATATATACAAATGTTGAGAAAGTATATTGTGCATAAAAATTTTAATGTTATATTGCAATTTACGATCGCCGTTAAGTTCAATAAAAGTAGCTGCAAGTTAAGGATTCATAAAAAGCGTAATTAACGAAATGAGAATTTTAATTATTTTTTTCCTTACTGTTTTGTTTTAGATTTTTTTAGCTTTAAGCCAAAGGGTAGGCAACGTTTAACCAAATATTTTTGCATAGTACTTTTTTTTGCTATTAGAGTGGTGCAAGTTTCAAAAAAAAAAATCAGAATAAAAAAAAAATTAAGTAGTATTTTATACAAGAAAAAAATGCTGAAAATTCTTAAACAACTTGATTGAAAAAGCAAAAAATTACTTATTATATTTCATTAAATATATTTTGATACTAAAAAGCGAGTCGGAGGAACTAATGCAGGCAGCATGTATGGTAGCTTAAAATAGTTGCACAAACATATATAGGGGGTATAAACCGAGGCTTAGATAGGCACCCTTAGATAATTAAGAAGACAAATACATTTGTCAATAAAAAAAACTATTTACACAGAGCTATTGAAAAAGCTTACTCTAACAGTCTTGAAGTTAATATAGACCAAAAAAAGACCATCGCAGCAAAAATGTAGTAATACTTTACTAAGCAAAAAGCAAACTAAACACATAAAAGTAGAAATTGTTACTTATTTATTTATTTAAAACTATATATACTTAAATCCAAAGATTTTCTCACAAAAATTGCTCACCACTTGCCTCAAGGGCTTGCCCTTAATACATCAAAGCAGTTGTTTCCGGAATATGCATTAATTAATTTTTGTTTTTTAATTATTATATTTTTTTTTCAACCTTACTTTTGAAATTTTCTAACAACAAACCGTACCGATTTTATCTCTAGGCAATTTTTAGATATCTTAATTTGAAGTTTATGGGATTAAGAAATGAATTGAATGAAAAATATTAATTTATATATTCACACACACATGAATATATATATATTATATAAAAATTTGTATTGATTAAGCAGTAGAATCATTGCATTTACTACACTCCCCGCATACACACATACATACATACATTTTTCAATGATTAATTATTCATTGCCTATTGCACATAAAAAATCAATTATAAATTATTTATGTTGAAGCAATGGCAGTAGTCAGCATCGCATAATGATTAGTCAATTAATGTATGTATGTATGTATGTATATGTATCTATATGTTGCAAAACTATAAACCGTTAGAATAGTAGATCAGCTAGTGGCATAACGAATTGCTTGAAATCAATACTTTCGCTTCCTATTCCTGGAAGCCTGCAGTGATTAGAGTAGTCATTGCTGACATGCATGCACACATACTACATAGATGACGCTGACTATACTGCATTATGACTATTAATAAATGCATTGAGTAAGTATGACATATAAATATATATACATGTAGCTACAAGTATTATATATGCGTTTGTATATAGGAAATAAAGAAAAGAAGGTGCTTAACAAATTTATCGGAAGAAGAAAGCCTTTGATTATTAATGTTTTGAGAAATATTTATAACGGCACTAATTAAATGGTAAAAAATTAAAGAATTATTTAGAAGAAGCTCAAAAGTTAATTTCATATCAGTTGACTTATAATTTTTAAAGCATCAATATATTGAATTAATTATATTTTTTTATTTATCTCTTGAAAGCCAATACAGGTTTCGCTAAATCAATCAGAAAAATAAAGCACAAAAAATATTTTCTTCTTTTTAAACAATCAAACAATCACTTAAGCGCTGTAAAGCAATTTCAAAACTATTTGACTATATTTTTAAGACCATAATATTTACCATTCTGCGTAAAAATTCCATATATTATTATTAAAGTTGCAAATCCTTACCTGAAAATAAATTTAAAAATGCATTAATATTTTAAATATAATGTTTTAAGCAAATACAAAATTTCCGTATTTTGACTTTTTTAATCAAGAATTCATTTATAAAAATTGTGTACTAAAAAATTTACTCTGATTCTTGTCGACTGTGTTTCACTTGCTCGATTTAATGGCGGCCACAAGAGCCGAGTTGACAGCATTACCTACTGTCATTCTGAAGGCCACGGTTCGAGTTCTGGTTTGACCGAAATTATATAAAATTAATTTTTCAAATTACGGTCGCCCCTTGGCATACAATGTCAAGCCCTTCGAGTGTATTTCTAACATAAAATAAAAGCTCATCATAAAAACTAAAACTAAAAACCCATCTATAGATCTCCCCAGTTGTTGAAAATCATCAAGACTCATACCAAAAATTTAGAGGGGCAGTTCGGCGAAGAATCGCTTCAGCGGTTATAAAGTGCCAATTATAAATAGGTATATATATAATAATATTTAAAATATATGTTATATATTTATATTAAAAAAATAAATTAAATATATATAATAAAAAAAATTTTTCAGCACATCGCTGATTTGCGCACAAGCCCGAAGTAAGGAAGAACGAGGTGATAAAGAATGTCTTTTATGAGTGCCTGGAGCATACTATGAGCTATGTCAAAATTGTGCTTGGCAACTTTAACAAAAATAAATAATGTATTTACGGCACAACAGTCGAAAAAATCAGTCTCCACCAGGAAATATCCCCAAATGAGTTGAGACTGATTGACTCTTTTGAGGCTATGGCTATGGTTGCCTTTAGTACCAGATTTCCGAAAAAGAAAACCTATAAAGCCACTTGGCTGTCTTCAGTTCCAAAAAACTCACAAGCAGATCGATCAATTTGTGTTAGACGAATGACATGTCTGCAGTGTTCTAAATGTGCGTACATACCAAGGACCTAACAGCGGTTCGGTCCGACGGTCCGAACTATTTTCTACTGGGCTTGCACACCCGCTTACTGAGAGCACTTATCAGCAGCTCAATATAAGGGAACTATAGAACGACATTTCAAAACAATTGTTTTTCGAACAGCAGTGAAGACCCATCGATCGATCGACCACAAGATAAGCGAAACAAATCGAATTTTGCAAACAAAAAAGTCACTTGGTAATCCCAATTGCAGCCAAACAGCGAAGAGTTAAGCCATGCCCACGCAAATGAAGAAGAAGAAATTTGTGGCTAAACTACTTCTACATCTGAATAAATTTTGGTAAAAAAGTGCGTTTGATGATTTATGTGTTCGAGTGGGCTTATGAATGATTTAGATTTACAATTGAAATTTAGATTTGAATGAAGTGATAACATAAATTAAATATTACAAGTATCAGGGTATCTTAGTGTGAAAATATTTTAGTAGCATTGCCAACTGCTTAAGTTCCAATTTCAAAAATTAATCAATTATACTGCAAGAGTATCTACACGGTGTGTCCCGAAAATAACCGAACTTTATATTTAAATCATACAACATACAGCGCCATCTATTGAAAATTTGCAACATTAAAAAGATATATTCATCCTCTTTCAAACGCACCTGACTTCATGTAAGTCGGATGACAGATGTAAAAGTGACAGCCATTTCAATAAAACAAAAAGTGTGCTAATGGTTCAAAAATAAAATGGAACAAAGAGCAAATATAAAATTTTGTGTCAAACTTGAAAAAAAAATTGAAATTAAAGTTTAAAAAATTAAAAAAAAAAATTGAAAAAAATGAAGCAGCCGTAACCGAGGTACTGAAGAACATTTCTATAAATGACATAAAAAAATCTATGCATGCGCTGGTTGATCGTTCCAAACGTTGTGTTGAGTCAAATGGAACCTATTTTGTATAAATAATAACTTTCAAAGATACTATAATGTGTATTTTAGTATTTTATATCCAAAAAGTTCGGTTATTTTTGGGACACACCGTGTATATAAAGAGATTTACATCAATGCTAAATGATAATGAAATTTTTGAGGAGAGTTGCTACTTAAGTGCATACATATAGGTATATGAAAAATTTGATAAACTAAAATATTAATTTTATACTCAGGGTCCCAAATGAAGGAGAGTTGTTAATGTTTGTAGAGAAAATTTTTTTTTAAGAAATATCAAGTTTTAAGAATTTTGAATACAATAAAATTGTTAAGATCATAAACGACATGGATATATTTAAGAAAGGCTTAAGGGCTAAATCCACTCTAGGATTTTGGAAAACCCAATATTTTTTTTTTGTGCTCACAGAGTACCTTTGGGACCAGGAAATGATAGGCAATTGAGGTTAAAGTGAAAAAAAAATATTTCAAATAGCTGAACTTTTTATTTTCCTGCAGCCAGCGAGTTTTTCTCAAAATCACATTTTTCAAACCGAGAGGACAGATTATTGCATCGATTTATCTTAAATTTTGATGGTAGCTTCACAAATACATTTTTTGGAAGTACGTAGCCGTTTTTCGATTAAATGTAAATTTTTTTTCTTAATAATTTAGTGCTTATCAATCATTTAAAAAAAAGTTCCAAAGGCCATAGTTTGAAGATCATAAAACTTTTTGTTTTTCGGCTCTAGGTCTCATCCTTTAGAAGAAATAGGTTCTCCCGTGGACGCCTTTCAAAAACACGTGGATTAAATAAAAGTTAATTATCACCGCCATTTTGTAACAAAATAATAGTTAAAAAATATATTTTATACTACAATGTATGTTTAATGAAATGGTTAAATAGAAATTCCATTTCTTTTCCCATATTCCTATAATAAATTTTAAAAACTAAGTCTATTTTTCAACCTCTAGAGTGGCTTTACGACATAATGCGAAAGTGATGCCATCCATTTGAATATTTTAATTTAAAATGTTGATAATATAAATTAAATATTAAAAGATATGAATCAAAATAGCAATAATTCAAAAAGTTTTGAGGTCATTGCATAAATAAAACAATAATAAAAAATCTTTTGAGAACCCTGATGGCGAAATTTTAAACCAATCAAGAGTGCCTTGATTTTACTAAAATTCCTTAAAAAATTATCAAAACTTAGGAAATAAAATAAATTAGGTAGATATTAATATAAATGAATTATTAATATAAAATTTTTCAGCATTTCTTATGGTGTAGCGAAACATACCAGGATACCGCTAAATGCCTATAGATTATAAAATATTTATTATGAAAAACGTTTTCATTACTTTAAGAAAATTTAGGAATTTATAGAAACAAATGAATCGCAAGAAATAAAGCCTAAGTCAGCAGCAATTTATTTAATTGTTCACCACACAGCTCAGGTGGTCCGAATTTGCAAAAATTGAATGATAAAAGCAATAAGCATAAGAGCTTACCAGTAATGAGAGTATATTACAGTATCGTAATATTTATGTGTATATGTACTATATCTATGCACACAACAAGAGACATGACAATAACATGATTAGAATAAAATTACGGATGCTGAACGGAAGTTCAAGTATCAGTTACGCAAACACATGACAAACATACTTACGCCCCTGGATTTTTTGACTGTCATCTACTTCCATATAAAATATGTATGTACATAATACCGTATAAACATAATAACTAATAATAATAACGCAGTAACACAGTGCAATTACATGGCAACAAACATCAGTTAAATAACAAGTTTCGCATTAAACTCCAGTAGAAACGGAAGTAGACTTGTGTTAGCTAAGCTGAGAATAGTTATACTTATTATATTATATATGCTGATGATTGTCTTTAAGGCAGCGGCAATCGGAAGTATTGGCAATTATTTTACTTCCGTTCTTCCGTTTGTGTACAGTTAGGGATAAAGTAGGCAAGTAAAGAAGGACGCTGAGTGAGTGAGATGCTTTTTAAAGTTTTATAAGTAGAAAATAATCTGCGATAAAAAGAAGAAAAAATCGCATTGTGGTTCGATTTGACAATTTTTTTCAACAGCTTGTGACTATTTAATTATATTTTTTGTCACCTTTAGCTTGCTTTAGAAAAAAAGTACGCGTAATTTTGTTTATATTTGTTTATTTGGCGTCAATTTGGAGCCCACAAAAGAACATTTTCGCCATATTTTATTTTATTATTTCCTCAAAGGAAAAAATTCAGCGCAGGTTGCTCAAAGGTTGCATAATTCGTATGGTGATAAGGCCTTAAAAGAAACACAGTATCGAAGTTGGTTTGTCAAATTCCAATCGGAAGACTTTTCACTCAAAGATCAGCCACGTTCAGGTCGGCCAAGTGAAGTTTATGATGACGATATCAAGGCTTTAATCGAATCGGATCGCCATGTAACTGAGCGTGAGGTTAGAGAGAAGTTAAGTATACCAAAATCAATCCTTCATAGTCATATACTACATCTTGGACTGGGAAAAGAACTTGATATTTGGGTACAACTTGAATTGAAAGAAATTCATTTCACAAGCCGCTTCAACGCTTGTGATATGCATCTTAAACACATAGAATATGATCCAGTTTGGAAGTAAATTATAACTGGAGATGAAAAATGGATTGTTTACAATAACGTCAATCGAAAACGATCATCGTCCAAGCATGATGAATCACCACAAACCACTTCAAAGGCTGATATTCACCAAAAGAAGATTATACTGTCAGTTTGGTGGGATTGAAAGGATGTGTTATACTTTGAGCTGCTTCTAGGGAACAAACAGTCGAACGGTTTTTTACTCGGCTTGAACTCCTGTTCTCTGAAAGCACCCATTATCAACCGAAACTATTGGATTTCGGAAGGGTCGCAAAAGTAGCTGATACGACGACGACTGCCGCTTCAGTGGTTACAAAGCGCCAATTATATATAAAGTTAATAAATTTTCCATCTAAAACAAACACACCCGCATTATTTTAAAGGCAATAAAAAATCGCAGCAATATATCATTAGCATTCATACCACTTTTTTATGGCAATAACAAAGGAGTTAAAACAGAGGCGGCAATTAATTGACGCTGTCAGCACATCATGAGGTGAAAACGAAAAAAGTAAAAAAAAAAAGAAATTAAAAAATTTAAGAGAAAAAAAAATACTATAAATGAGCACAAGTTTGCAACAACAGCAAATTATAACAATAGAAACACCAAAAAAAGGCAAAAAGAGCTTGCTGTGCTACACCAAAAAAATAAAAATAAAACACAAAAATTCCAGATTTTCGAAAGCTTGTAAAAAAAATCGTCTAAATAATAAAATTAAACAAGAGTTCAAGACCATAAAAACACATAAAAAAGAATCAAAATTTGTGCCAAACATGTTAAAGAGAATCAATAAAAATAGCTTGCGAAAGTGCGATTTAAAGTTACGATAAAGCGCGGCAAGCCGAGTCCGCAGCACAGCCACAGCCTCAGTCAAAGCCACAGCGAGCTAGTTTTGGCACGCGCGCATTTGTTGCGGCTACTGCTTACAAGACGCTTAAAATAACGTATAATAACAAAATGAAAAAGAATAAAAAGCAAACTAAAAAAAAAATAACAAAAAAAGAATTAAAAAAATATTGAAAAAGTAAAATAAAAAATAAATAGAGGAATTAATATAAAAAAAATAAATAAATTAAAGCAGGCGAAAAATCAAGCTTAACTTCAGCATATTTGCTTTACCGCTTAAAAGCAGCATAAACAACACAGCAGCTTTTTTTTCTGTATTAACGAAAATAAATCTAAAGCCGCGCCATGAGTTGAGTTTGGTGAGCTTAGCGCGTGCAGCGGGTTAAAGCGCTTTTGGTATTTATTGAGCTGCTAATGGCGTTGCAATTTATTTGGCTTAACTTGATTGTAATTGAAATTGCATCGGCAACAGTAGCTACCTAAGCTACTCTATTCCAGCGAACACCTTAATTCATTTGGCTCCTGTGACCAACACTTTGTTTGGTGGTTGGAGTTCAGCGCGGTGGCCACCAGAGAACACTAAAGTTAACTAAAGTGTGTTGTTCGCTAAAGAAATTTATTTGCTAAGCAGCAGTGTTATCGCATTTATTGCAATTTTATGGTTCTTCCTCCATTTAGAATTCGATAAGGTTTTTAGCTTATTCAGTGTTGCTTGAATTTCTTTTTAATTTTAAGAAGTTTTAAGTGGAATTTAATTGCTCTACAACTTCTTTAAATTTAGAATTATTGGGATTTGCATGAGATAAATAGAAGCTTTCATTTCTAAAATTGTGAGGAAAGTCATGTTGAGTTTGGGTTGAATGTGGTTGAATAGAGAGAATATAAAATATCAATGGTAAGGTTTTCTACTTTCCGATATCATTAAAGAAAGTAATCAGGCAGTTGAGATAGAAAAGCAGTGAATACTAAACACGTTTTAAATGGTTAAGCTCTGTACGGTCATTAATTAGAGACGCTTAGCCGACGATCCTCACTTATCAGATCTTTAATACTCGGTTTTGTATTGGTATGAACTTTTTCTTTAACTAGGAACTATAAATAAAACTTACGGTTAACGGGGGTCCTAATATTTTTCCTGAGTTTATAAAAATCCCAGTTTGCTCTATTCGAGATTGGTGAGTTCTCTCATAAAAACAAAAAATATAGCAACGCCTCATTCTTCACCAAATTCACTCAAGGATAACAAACTTTTATTTTATCGAAGAATGACTGATTTTAAAGAGACTTATCCATTTCCGATGATATTGACATTACTGCCCATAGTTTAGCGATTAAAGAAACAGCGGCTACGTTGGCAGAATAAAAATAAATATACTCCAACTTTGAAAGTTTTCGATGTAGTAACCGCCGATGGAAGCAGAGGAAGAGGATGACTGCCACTTCATTGGAAAGACCAGGTAGAAAAGGGCTTGACTGTACTTGGTATCTCCAATTGGTGCTAAACAGTGAAAAGAAGAACTGAATGGCAAAATTTTGTTAACTCGCGTAAGTGATGTCGAATATGGAAGAAAATGGCCAACTGTTTCCTTATTCTACTCTAGTTTGCAGCTGTGGAAAAGGTTGATACTCGTATGGTGTTGGCTAATTTTAGATGCATTCTCTACATCATCCGTCATGTTTGGACCAAGTTTGCCAAGTTTGCGTTATTTTGCAATTGGATATTGAAAATATTCCAATGGCCTAGAACTCAGAATATAGACATGCTAAGTTTACCTGCCTTCGAGCTTAAGATTTTTCTACAATTATTTATGACACTGGAGTTTACCGTTGGGGTCGCTGTATTCCCAATTAGAACTCTATTGGTTCTAGGCGACCCAAAGAGCCATTTGATATGAAAAAAAGTTCGTTATAAAAATCCTTCAGCCACTAGTAGGTGAGTTCTAAGCCTTCCCCAATTGGCTGAAAGACTTTTATACGAACTTTTATTTAATGACACATGGCTACTTGGGTCCACTTGTTGGAAGTACATTAAGGCTCATGCCCAAAAAAGGGAAAGTGAGCTCGGCCAAAAATCGTTTCAGTGGTTACTAACGTCTTCTCTGTACCTTATACTTGTGCTATCTGAGTTGGGTAGACGCAAAGAGATCATTTGAATATACTACTGACCAACCTGCATCCTATTTTATAGCCGTCAATGTGACTGAGTTGGATTGTCCTTTTCATCTACACCACTACTCCATTGACGTCCAGAGAGTATCCTCACAGATGCCTTCTTCATTTGATTTTGAATGCTCACATTGCAGCTCAGTTTAGTATCAATCTTAACTACCATCGCTCCATCGCACAGTAAAGTAAGTTGAAATTACCTTCACTCCTTCTCAGTTGAGTTTGGGTAGTACTTCGTTTAGCGCCAGCACACATAGAAGCGGTATAAAAGGCCTCCTAAAAAGAACTGGCACACTCTTGGCTGCTATCGATGTACCATATGCTCACAATCCCGAATTCCCTACTTTGATGACAAGTCGCACATTGTATTAAGTAGACTATTTAAAACACTAAACCTATAGCGCACGATCAACAAAAGTCGGTCCCTAACCACATACCACTCCTAGCAATACATCATGTAAGATCTGAAATAATACCAATCACCTCTATACAAAGTTTCTTAAACATAAACACCCATCTTACTACTCAAAACCTATTGGTGCATCTTATTTAAAAGATACCTCGTCAGATTATTTCAATGGCGAAGTTCAATTTAATCGTTCCTGAGCTAACATACATGAAAAAAACATCTGATCTCATATCAACACTGTGGTTTTCCGAAATAAACTAAAAAATGTTGGATCAGTGCATTTTAAGGTAACCTTAGAGGACTGAGGATTTTAGGCGTTTCCAAGTGAAAAAGCGCTACTTTGGAAGGTAGGGGGTGCACTATGCTAAAGTCACCATAGTTCGTAGAGATAAAAGGGAATGATATTTGAGATCTTAGCTTCTGAATCAACCATTAATCATTTGTCATTTGTCATCATTGCACCAGGGAAACTACTAAGTTACAATTACTATGATCTTTGTTCAATACAAAACTCCAGAAATATGGAGGATGATATCATATGTAGGTATATGAAAATGTCTCAAGGCAATCAAGCATCTTCAGAATGACGAGACTACACACTGGTCATATAATGATAGTCAGCGAATGGAAAGTCTAAATGCTCCATTCAATAAGACACTATGGAAGAAAACGAGATGTTTTAATATCTTAAATATGAGTCTGGGGTGGTCCTTTGAATCGGATTTCTAACAACCTTAGAATGTTTTATATATTTATATCGATGCATGAGTTCAACATCTCCAATGAATTTAGTCTTTCCTATACAAAATGTTCACGATTTTTAAATAATCGGATGTACTTGCTGGATACCAACTGGCTCTATACACATACATTTATATATAAATATATATATATATATTTAAATTAATTTGTTTCGTTGACTTTGCCATCCACTTTTGCTGTCATTTGATATTCTGAGATACATATATATATATGTACATATACGTGTATATATATATATAGCAAAAGATGCGAAGGTGTAACTAAATACTGAAATTTCAATTCTTCGTTCAACGAAAAGTTAAAATTAGAACTGAAAACAAAGCAGAAGAGAAAAAATTACTCCACGCTGCCATCGCGTTACGGAAGTCATTTATACACGTAGTGCCAGTGGAAGAATTAAACAGCGTTAACTGTGTAAACGAGAAGATTCTGCCACGAATAACTGATTACCGAGTCTTCAGTTTACTAAAATAAATAATTACATTAAAAAAAGCAAATAAATAATTTTTTGGCAATATATTTTTGGCAGTATCACTCTTAGAAAGGGAAGCACACATTTCAGGTTTTCTAACAGTTGAAAATGGAAGCGAAGCGCATTTGCAAGCAGAAGGAAGAATAGCGAAACCAAAATTTTTGAGTATTAAGAGCTTAAGAACTTACCCACAGAGGAAATAAAAAAATTCTAGAAGAAGATGCGACGACCTAAAGAAAGTTTCAAAACCGGAGCACACTCATGTAACACAGAAAGCGTTGAACTGATGATCGATAGCCGGAGAATAGCGAGCTTATGGCCGGAACACAGCTTCAGCCTAATGTAGGGCAAAGAAAGTGAAGCAGCAGTAGATGATAGCTATGAAGCAACAGCAAAACATTAGTAGGTGATGGCTTACAGACAGGTGACACATTCAAATATGACGTCGAGAAACTGCACAGCACATGTATCAGCTTCTTTACAAAATTTACTCGGACGACATGCCTGACAACTTGAACTTAAGTATGCTCTGCTCGACCTACAAAAGGGCGGATCCCACAATCACACATCTAAAGTCCTAACGACTGAACTGTGTGAAAGATTAAAAGCGGATATCAACGAACTGACCAGACCTAGTCAGTGCGGCTTTAGAACTAGTAAATCCATCATCGACTAGATATTCGACATGCGTCAAATCCCAAGGAAAAAAAGGGACATACGTGTACATCACCTCTTCGTCGATTTTAAGGCGGCCTTCGACAGTTATATCTGAAGAAGCACTCACAGTTTATTATAAGCCGCCTTCGAAGGGTTGGTGACTTTTTGTGAGGATCTCTAATTTCTGTAACACACTCGGAAAACTATCAATTTTCTGCTGAGGGCCGACTTATTTCCTTGAATTTTTGGATGTTGGTCGAAGCATGGACGTCGGAGTGTTAGTAAGCAATGCTAATCAGCTGTTGCGCACGTCATTGACATAGTTCTACGAATTAAAAGACAGCCGCTAAGCTTGCTAGATCATGACGTCCGGTTAGATGGTAGGACTCCAGTCCTTGGAAGCAGTAACAGCTGGAGCTAGTAAAGAAAAAGAATACCTTCTACTTAACTTTGGAGGATCAGCTGCAGAATGACTTGGCTTCGCTTGGTTTTCCCAGTGGGCAATGAAGGGAGAAAATGGAAAACAACTGGTGAGTTATTGTTCTCCCGGCTATAAATCTGTAAGAAGTGCCTACGTCATTTTACATTTATCTGACTTTCGGTGTCACGTTATTTTACTATAATCTCCCAGCTGTTAGCGCTCCAATTGCCGCGACCTCGAACTCAAGACTGCAATCTTACGAAACCCTCATGTGTACTCATCACCAAGTGATCAGATTCATTCAGATCCACTAAATTTTTATGTATGTATGTAGATAATAAATTTTTGGCACATACATATTATATGTGTATGTACATACGTTTTTAACCAACATTGATGATTAATCAATTCATTGGCTACGCTACATGGCATACTTTTCCAACGCAGCAACATCAATGGGGCAGCGGAGATGACCAAGGTCTTAAGTCATTAAGTATTAAGAAATTATTTAAAGAAAATATAGAAAAAGCAATATAAAATCAATTTCATGTTATACGCACACACGTACAAGTACTCGTCTGTATACATGTAGCTAATGAGAAAAAAATGCGGAAGCATGAGCTGGCGTGAGGCAACTACTACACACTTGTATATACATACATTTGTGCAGCATCTTGGAGAAGCGGTGCTGTGATTTATGTAGCAGAGACTTGCTTTTGTCATTTCGTTATCAAATAATAATTTTAAGATTTATCATTTCGAAAATTTTTAAAAAAAAGCGAGTTGTGTGCACGTAAAAAATATATTTTTTTTTATTTCCTCTTGTTTGAGGTGACAAAAATGCAATTAGACAAATGTTTCAAAAACTTCTAACAGCTCTAAATGTCTGTAATAATACTCTTAATGGTTGTATGGACATTTTTATTGTTTTTATGTGGGTGTGCATTTTTTGTTTTTACTTTATTTTTGCTGTCTCGTCACTCACATCTTTGGACCACACAATAACAACAATTTTTTCCTACTGAACATTGTGGAAGTTATTCACAGCGTCTTTACATTGCTCTTTTATTCTTTTCTGTTTTTTATATCGTTACTTAAAGTTTACTCTTAATTTTTTAGTCCGCAATATACTTACGATCTTGATTTTTTTATGTATTCAACACATTTTTACTTTAAGGGCAATTACTCATTGGCTGCGGCCATTAAAGTGTTATAACACTTCCGTTCTTACGGTGTTTTTCACACTTTTTACATATATAAATGAAAGATAAAGTTTATTCACTTAAAGTCTACTTGTATATTTGGTACTAATTGATCATTTTCTAAATTTTAGTTTGTATTCTTCTTCTTCTTTACTGGCGTAAACACCGCTTACGCGATGATAGCCGAGTTAACAATCTGGTCTTTCCAGAAAAGCTCTTCCTCTGATTCCACTGACGGGTATTGCACTGAGAACTTTCAAAGCTGACGTTGCGGTTGTTGAGGACTATGACGTCAATATCGGCGGGAGCTCTTATGATTTTTTCTAATATTAGGTTAAAGAAGCACATGATAAAAAGGTACCTTGTCTGAAACCTCCTTTGGTATCCAAAGTTTCAGAGAGGCCTTTATCAATCCTAGCGGAGCTTTCGGTGTTGCTTAATATCAGCTTACACAGCCGTATAAGTTTTGCGTGGATTCCAAATTCAGACATATCGGCGTATAAGCAGCTTATTTTCGTGTCGTTGAAGGCTGCTTTAAAATCGACGTAGAGATGGTGGGTGTCGATCTCTTTTCACGGGTCTTTTCCAAGATTTGGAGCGTGGTGAATATCTGGTCAATAGTGGATTTACCACCTGGTTTAAAGTCACACTGATAAGGTCTAATCAGTTTTTTGACTTTGGGATTTAGCCTTTCACACTCTATAGACCTTATATTCGATATTGAAAAGCGTTTATCGTACGGTAATTGGTGTGTGGATTTGGCAGAACATAGCCGCGTCTTCAGCAGGTTCCCTCCATAAATTCAGTCACTACATCATCTCTGCGTCCTACAAAAGTTTGCTGCGGTCCTGGAACCTTTCGTAAATGGCCATATTTTTGCGCAAAAATTTCGATCATTGCCTCTGTTGGCTGGCGTTTTAAGCTCTTCGTACACATCTTTCTTTGTACGCACAATGTGTCTTGTTTTCCGGTTCAGCTTTCGGTATCTATCCCACTCCACATGTGTAGTGGTCGATAACGGCGCTGTGAGGTAAGCTGACTGCCTTATCTCCACTGCGACAAGGCAGTCCTCATCGTTAAATCGCGTTACTGATGAATGCTCTCAGAGAGCATAGTGCGAGTCGTGTGGAAATCCGTTCGGTGGTTTGTTGTGATTGCAGCTTTCCAACATCGAACATTTCTTGAATTTTTTACGTGATGTTTTTTGCTATACAGAGGCGGGTGGTTATCTACGTTACTACAATATACGTGTAGTGATCCGAGTCGATGTTGGGTGCTTGGAATGTATTATCTTGTACACTGGATACATAACTTCCACCTATCACAGCATGATCGATTTGGCTACGAAGTTTTCGATCCGTTGACAGCGATGTAAGTTGATGAATTATCTTGTTCCGGAATATAACATAATTATACAGACAATCGTATATCGAGCTCCAAATATGTACAATAAGTTGATCAGTACATTTAGGGAAGCTTCATCATGGAGGTAGAATTTCCCGACCTTTGTGTTCTTTACCCTTTCTGGCCTTAAAATGGAGCAATCTAATTCGCTTATAGAATATATATTCAGGCAGATCGTTCTTTTCTACAATCTGGTGGTGGGCACATTTCAACTCAGGAGAAATTCGGTTTGATGCCGATTGCGGCGATATGTCCATACACCAAGGGAAATACAACGACCTTTCTGCCACCTTAAAACCAAAACCAAATTTTGCACTATTTTTAGCTACTCTAATAGACCTGATAAGAATAGAGCTAATTATAGCACTTCTTGGACGTTGGTGGTGTGAGGCATTCGTCCTACGAGGGCATTAACCAACCACTGCTAGTGCCCATACCTTTTCTATTAAGGTATCCAGCATTTCAAGTACATCTTTGCATGGTTTCAAATCAAGATCCTTAAAACGTTTGCAAGGTTCGTTATCAAAAACGGGGTTTCTCATCTAAGGCATATTATTAGATTTACTTAGTGCTCCAAACCTTAACCGTAGCCACAGAGGGTTCGTCTTCTCCCCCTGCAGGTTAGGGGCTCAAGAATTCACCCGTGGTAAGGCATGTTTGTCGTAAGAGGCGACTAGAATCCAATAGTTAACACGACAGTCAGGTCTTTATACCTGAACGACCCGGATTTTTATTCGGTCAAGGGCTATCAGTCCCACTATATTCCCTGAAAAAAAATTCGGGGAATATTTTGCAGTTAAAATAACAACAACAGGGTTCGCCTGCTCTCATCAGCTCGCTCCCACAGAGAGATGTTTGTTGGCCGCAATGTCACGAGCTGCTTGACCCACATATAGAATCACTACTGACCGCTCTCATGTGAGCATAACGTTGCAGTATACCAGCTTTTCTGATTTAAATTTCTTGAATTTCTAATTTCATTTTTCCCCGGCTATTTGAAATGAAGGAAATGGAACTCTAATTGTTGTCTATTGCCTGCGGTCAATAGCAATTACAAGCTCGCTGGCTGTTTTATGCATGACTACGCATGCGTTATGCGGTAAGCATTCGGTAACAGTTAACATTTTCGTTTTAAAGACAGAATACAACATGAAAGGTGTAGCGAGAAGACTGGGTTATGTAAGAAGTAAGAAGAATACTTGAAAGTTTGAATTTTTTTTACTTTCCACGCATGCTTTAGTGCCTGAGGGACATGTTCTCCCTTCTTTCTCGGTTACTTCCTTACTTTCTTACTTTAACTCTAAATACAACCGCCAACAATAATTGAGCCATTATGTGCGCTGACACGTTTAAATGTTGTATTTCCTGCACTCGAAACATTTCCGGCCAAACAAATATTTACCATTTACGAATATTTCAAAAGAAATTCGAAAAAAATCAACGAAAATAAATAACCAAAGAAACAAATTTGTCAATACACGTACGTGTGTGTGTGTGGGTAAATAATGAAAGCAATACTTTTACGAATTGTATCGAGAAATATGTGGAAATGGCTCATTAACATTTCAACACCTTCGCAACGACGAGTTTACTCAGTGGCTTTCGAGCAATATGTGCTGGGGAGATGTGCGGACGAGTTGGAAGCGTAAGTGCTCCAATTAACACGGAAAGCGTGTGATGTAGAGTACAAAAAACAACAACAAAAACAACAATAAAATTAAGTATTGTACGGCAGTAAGGCCAAGCAGTGCGCTTGACCAAATAGAAAATCAATATATCCGACCAACAAAAGACTTAAGCCACGAACTCGTTTAAAAAATAAAACAAAATAAAACATTTAGTGGCATTAAATCTAGCAATTAACAACAAATCTGTTTGTAATTTTTTATTTATATTTTTTTTTTTCATGCGAGAAATTAATTGATTTGCATATTTTTACACGCAACACAGGGTGCCTCAATGCGGTGCATATGGAATACGGTAGCTAACCGGCCGGCGAGAAGACTGATTAAAAATGCATTGATGTTTAATTGTGCAGAACAACAATGCACAGGTATATGTAGTTGATTGAAAAAAAGTTTAAAACACTTTTTTATACGTACATATATGTGTAAGTAATATGCATGTCTGCGCATACATAAAAATTTTCACAGGCTATGCTTTCAAGCGTAACAATTACAAACAAAAATCAACAAAAATAAAGCAACAACAACAACAAAGTTGTATTTTTTAAAACTTATGTTAAAACTAATGGCTCGTCTACAGGCAGTTTTATTAATGTTGCTGTTGTTGTTGTTGTTCGCATTGGCACTGATTGCCGTAACTAACCAGCCTTGTTGCAGACCGTCTAACTAACTGTCTGACTGACTAACTGTCTGACAGACTACTTCACACCAAACACCAAAACTACATTAATAAAAACTTAAATACAACAACAACCAACTAAATTATTTACTTCTTGCTTTATTCAAGCAAAGACACTACAGAAGAATAATAAGAAGAAGAAGACAATTAACTTAAGTTTGTAGTAAAAAAAAAAAAAATTGACGTAAGAAAATTACAACTCAACACATCCATACATATATACATTTGTACACTCTCTTACAGGCGCAACGAGGGCGTCACCAACCGCTGTGCACACTGGGCGAGTCATGCGCTGCAGCGTTAAGTGAGGTTAAGTTGAGTTGAGAAGCGCCACAAGTCGATCTCAGTAAATTGATATCATGCGAAAGTTAAAAAGTTAAAAAAAAATTAAAAATAAATATAAAAAAAATTCACTCAACAAAAACAAACACTCACACACACTCTGACCAACTTCGTCTGGCTAGTTTGGTGACCAGCATGGTGGTGCATAGCTGAAGGGTTGCTTTGATGAATGAATAAAACAATATATAAGAAAATGTTATTTTTACATAGTTGTTGTTGTAATAATAAATAAAATGCGTTTAAGCATTTAAAACCGAAATAATGTTTAAAGACGAGATATATCAACCACGAGGAAGAAAATAAAAAATCTTTATATTGAATTCGTAGTTTATATACATTTTATGTATAGTAAGAAATAATGCATTATTTTATTTTATTATGGCTCCAAAACTTTTTGACATTTTGCAGATAAAGTCATTATACCTCTTTTATTGGAAAAAATTGGAAAATTCGATTTCTGTAGGCTTTTCTTGAGGACAATTCATCATCAGCAAAATCATACGCAGACAGAAACAGCTGGGAATCACTTGGTGCGAGGACTATAAGCCTCTTATAGTGGATGATTTATCGAAGAAATATTGTAGAATAGCGTATTTTTTCTTTGCTGGTGTCCATCTTTGCGTTTAAGCACCAATGAGTTAAATGATCAACAATTCACCCATTTTACCTTTTAGTAGAAAATATCATCTTTCTAACGCCACATAGCGTATTCCAATAACACTTATAGAAGGAAGAAGAAACCATCTCATATTGCCAAAATAATGGATAACTTTTTACTAAACCAATATTTGTTAATATTATAAATTTGTATTAAAAGTAAAAAATATATTTTATCATAAAAAGTAATTATTAATTTATAAAGAAATACGGCAAAATATTTTCAGCTATCATTTTTAATGAAAAATGTTCATTAAAAAAAAATATAAATTCTTTCAGCTATAATTAATTTTTTTAAATATTAAAATATTAAATATATTTCTACAGCTTTAATGTTTTGTGTAATATTTTTGTTACAAATTAAAACTACCAAATTTTTTCTTTAGTTATGATTTTCTTTTTATATAATTTTATATAGTAAGTAAAAGGATATTAAATATTAGATTTAGTTTTTATCTGTTTCTTTTGCAATATTTATTATTAATATTATAATATTAATTTATTAATAAAAACAATATTTATAAAAAATACAATCATAATTTGTAAGTAAATATTTTTAATTATAATACATTATTTTTAAATAAAAAAATTCAATATTATTTTTTCAATTGTAATATTTTGTGCAATATTTTTTATTGCTAATTAAAAAAATTAAAAAATTTTTTTAAATTATAATTTGTCTTATGCAATATTTCCTCATTAAAAGTAAAAAATATGTATACTCAATAGTGTATTATTTTTCTTAACTAAAAGAATGCTGAATTTCTAAAATATAACAATATATTCGAAAATTGCAACAATTATAGCTATTACGAAAATGTATTAAACAATCCAAAAAAAAAAAGAAATTATGTACTTAACTATGTACTCAACTATTTTTGGGTGTGTCAGGGCTTGTTGTTATGAGTCGCAATCGCTCAGCATCAACGCAGAAAGCTAATTGATTACAGCGATATAGCAAATAGGTTAAGCCCAATTTTAAAGTCAACTTACACGAACTTGTTTTTTGAATCACATATTTAAACTAGAATTTCATTAGCTAACTGAAACACACCTTTTCACAAGAATATAAAATAAATCATTTAAAAAATATATAAAACTCAACATAATAGAAGATTGAATAAATAAATAAATGAAAGTAAGAATGTTAAAAGTAGTAGAGTAAAAAAATTAAACACAAAAAATATACTTTCAATAAAAATAAAATAAAATATATAAACCTAAAAAAAGAACTAAAAAAAAAGTTAATTAAAAAAATTCTAATAAATATTTAAGGATTAGTGCCTTAGAAAATTAGATTAAATCAAAAAAAGAATGGTAAGTTATTTTTCTATATTGACTTAAAATTATAAATAATCGAGCCAGAAAAACAAATTAAAAATAACAAATTTTTAACTAATCTTTTATGAAAATAATAATAAAAAAGTTATTATAAATTCAAAAATGTATTATTTAATGTATAATAAAAATTAACTTATTTATGAAATTAATAAAAATCTTACTGCAAATGTAAAAATTTTAAATTAAAAAAATACAAATCATCAATCATTTAATAAAAATAATAAAAAATAAGACTTTTATTTGTTTAATTAAAGGAATTATTATTTTATTACACTTGGAAAAGGCACTACTTTCAAGGGCGGCCAGCCTGCAAGGTACTTAGAAAAAAATGCATTCATGAAAAAGTTGACAAAAATAAATTAATTAAGGATTAAAAAAATTATGCATGCAATAAAAAATAAAAAGTTGTACATTCAATACTAATTTAAAAAAAATTTAAGAAAGACACAAAAAATGGAACGCGAAATTGAGTGATATATAAAAAATAGTGTTATTCATTTAAATGCTAGCATACCCAAAAATTAAAACATACTACTAACTTATGTAGTGTTATGTGTACTTGAGCTGACTAAACGTCCATTTCCTCTGATTTGAATTCATTCAATTCAATTCCAATTTTGCTCTACTTACAGCTGCAGAGTTTTGTAATGCCAGAGCAAATAAAATATCTGGTGATTTTTTCATTATTCTTTGTTTTGTTGTAAACATTTTGAGGGGTCTTTAAGCTTTCAATTTGTGTTTTTTTCATTTTTTTTATTTTTTTTATTATTATTTATTATTAATTTTAATTTTTATATATATTTTTTAAATTTTATTTTACCAAATTATAACACAAACTAGTTTGAGTTTAGGTGTTAACCTAAATTTTTAAATTATAGTTTTGTGTGAAAATATCTATGTATGTAATTACATACAGGTCAGCGTCTTTTTATTTACCAATAGTCCATTCATAACTATTATTGCTAACTATTATTGCTTTAACCCTTATATTATTGCTTTAACCCTTATAGATACATAAACAAAAGCATTGCCTTGATATCTTGCTGTAAATTAGTTGAGCAGCATGCATATATTAAAATTATATTAAAAAAAAATTAATAGTTGATTGATGATAGTGTTAACAAATTATGTATTTCAAAATAACGTAGCCATTTAACTGCTGAGTAAATTATTAGTTTATATTTGTATTAACTTAATAAGATAATACAATAATTAGAGCATACAAAATTGTAGATTTATTAACCTCAACACTTCATAGTTGAAATCTTTAATTTGAGGTTGTCTTTAAACACACACAAGTATAATAAAAAAGGTGATGAAATTAAATCATTGTTCGTTCTATAAACAAAGTTTTCTGAGGCACTAATAGGATGTGCTTAACAAGTAATCCTCGTCTGTATTCCACTAAGATGAACCTGAAACTTTATATACTTTTAACTTAAAACCACTAGCCTAGTGTAAGTTGGGAATGGCCATTAAAGTGGTAGCTCAATGGATATTTATTGATTTTTACCATAATTATTTTAATACTAAATTAAATGAATTTAATTATTTAATTAATTTTTATTTTATTTTATTATTTGGTTATTTTATTTAATGGTTAAATTTAGTTCCCATAGCCTTTTCTTTTATGTGGTTTTAACGGTTTTAAATAAGATACCAGAAAGGCAAGTAATTCTACTACATTAATTTTAATCTTTGGCTCTAGCGTTTCGTCATCTTCTGTGCACGATCTGCTCTGAAACTGATTGTGGAGATGATATCTCATCAACTAATAGTTTAAACTGTCAACAATCCACGCCCACCCACAATAATCTAGTTGTACACCCTATGCAGGAAGTGGTCTTCCATGGTTCAAAGCTTCAGAGAACATTTGAAGGCTAAAATGTTTGAGACATACGATGGTGACACTGTTCGTCACTCTTTTCATTTTCTTCTACATCCGCTGGGCTAACTATGAAAAGTCTAAAATATTCCCCTGTAATAGCAGTTGCCCATTCGGTACCGTCAGTAGTGCCTACAATCTCTGCTTGGAAGACAGAATTGTACCCATTGCACTTGCCAGGCATTTAGATTCATCTGCACAGATATGTATACCTAACTAGCGATCATATACTAGTACTGGTCTCACAAATTTTCATTGTACCGTTTTTTACGCAATGACGTTTCTGCATGTATTTCCAGTTTTTTTTTACAGTGAGCGCACGAAACCATGCCCAATGCTATGAAAATTGGAACTTAAATGTGCTGTACAAAATTCATAAAAAGACGGACCCCACAACCTCGCATATTGCCATGGGTTAAGCCTTCTTAATATCGGATATAATATCCTCTCGAACGTTTTGTGTGAAAGACTAGACCGTCAACACATTGATTGGATCCCATCAGTGTGAATTTAAACTTGGTAAATCAACCATTGACCAGATATTCGTCATGCTTCAAACCTTGGAAAAGACTCATGAATAGATGATCGACACTCACCATCTCTTCGTCGATTTTAAAGCCGCCTTCGACACCATTGAAAAGGTGCTGCCTTTACGCCCTTGTCTGAATTCGGTAGCCCGCAAAACTTACATAGCGCTATGTAAACTGACCTTAAGCAGCACTAACAGCTCCGTCAGGATTGGGAAGGACCTCTTCGAGCAGTTCGATACTAAACGAGGTTTCAGACAAGGTGACTCTTTATCGTGTGACTTTTTAACTTATGGTTGGAGAAAATAATAAGAGCGGCAGATATATATATATATATAGATATTTCACTACAAAACTCATTTCCTTCGCTTCCTTATCCAGTCTGGAGAAAGCAGAACTCACGGGACGGTTGTTGAGGCCAATATTGTCAATATCATATATATATATATATATATATATATATACAATATATCGCATCGCGACTCGGCTCCCGCCGGTGGAAGCAGAGGAAGAGGAAGACCTTCACTCCGTTGGAAAAAGCAGGTGGCGCCAATGAAGAAAAATAATGATGACCGAACGAATGGGTTTTTTAATTTTAATTTTTAAGCTAGAAGAATGTTCTGAGTCCGCCATTTTGTTTATTGGAAACACTAAAGCTTCGATGAGTTTCTGGATAATCATAAAAAAATGTGTCGCCTAAAATAGAGAATTTTTTATGATTTTTGGAACAATGAATGCTTAAGTAGGCAAAACTTTCAATATTATTAATTTTTACTCAAGTTATCGTGAAGTTGAACATGATAACCAATTAAAAAACAAAAACAAAAATAATTTATCGGCAAAAAAATGTTCGAAATCTCTCTTTTGTATGCCTCTGACTACACCTAACTCCTTAATTCACTTCCAAAGGTTTAATATTATTTTTTTCATTGAATTTTGAGCATAATTGAGCCCTTTAATTCGTTTTCTACTCATTTTTAATTAATTATTTTCAAAACGCACCTGTGCAGCATTTTTCAACATAAACACACATAAATATTTACATAAATGTTTTTGGTTGCAGACAAAGGGTTTAACCTTTGACTATAAAAATTTAATAATCATATCAGCAAAAAATATTTTAAATGCACATACATACATCGTATGTTAAAGTATATAAAAATTAATATGTATGTAAATTAAAATGAGAATTTAATTAATGATGAGTCATTCATATTTATGCATTAACGTCTTGTGGCTGCATGCAAACGGCAAACCAATAGCAGAGTATTATTTTGAGACAAGTCTTTAAATGCTTATAAAACTTTTAGTGCATTGCATACAACAGTCGACACACACACAATGACATATCTTTTATACTTTATTTGCCCTCAACGTGAATTTTTAATTTCGCTACAATTTAAACGCCGCACAATGGCACCGGAAGAAATGCCTTGACAGCCAAGTGAAAATACGAGTATAAGAAGGAAGGAAGTTAGGAAGTAGATGTGCATATGTATGTATGCTTTTGATGGCAAGGAAACGCTATTTTCGTATATGTGCGCATTTATTTATAGAGATAAACATTTTTATGCCTCAAATTGTAGACTAAACGTGCAACAAATGCTTAAGTTTAATGTACAAACATATAAACATATACATATATGCAAGTACATATATTTAACTTATTTTCCTTCAGTTTTCGATATCAAACCCGAAGTAAAGTAAAGGGTAAAGTGTCTGCGATGGCTTGCCTGCAATTTATACACACATACATACATACGCTCATAATATAATATCAAGAACACACGAAGTTTAAATTAGATTCGCAGACTACAATGAGGCTAATAGTAGTTGTTTGTATGTATGAAAGACCCTTAGGATCATTTCCAATGATACAAATGCCACTATAGTGATGCAAGAGTGTATGTGTTTGTATTTTAGTTGAAGCGAGCAAAGGAAATTAACTCGTAATATGGTAGCTCAGAGGATAATTTGTTGTTTTTGCTTTGTTTAGTGGTTGCTGTTTGCTTCTTAACACTTTTTGTTCCTTCTTTATTTTTGTCTTTAATACAGTACTACTTACATACCAACTGAAGAGAACTTCTTGCGGCTTCTTGTGGAGGATTTTCTTCGACTTGCAATTCAATTCACTTTTGCTTGTACCATTCTCGCATAGGTCTTTGGCAGTTCAACTAGTACCTATATGTTTATGAGCGTATATACCATATTTATATACACTCGCCACAATCGCCACCACCCTGGGCAACAAGTGCAGCATAAACTTCTCTGTAACTGAGCCTTAGCGAGTTTTTAGTTTATCAAAGTAGTGGTCATTGTATGTAGCTTCAATTTAAGTGGCGTAAGATTAGTTCACACGATAAGATAGATGATGGAAGATGAATTTAATATCTACATGAATGGACATTGAAATTTATATATGAATTTACTAATAATGTGTACATATGTATGTAAGTTCATTTAGTATTTGTTGGAAGTGCAAATGCAACAGGGCATAAAATCATTATTTTCATTTATAATACGATTTTGTAGCACGATATGTCTGCTAATAACAGAAAAGATTCTGGTTTTTATACCTTTTACGTTTAACAAAATATAAAAATAGTTTACATATTTATATAAATTTTATTTCATTTTATTTTATTTCAATTTGTTTTATTATATTTTACTTTATTTGAATTCACTTTATTTTTATTTTTATTCTGTTTCACCTTATTTTATTTTACTCTTTTTATTTTGGTTTATTTTTATATTATATATAATTTTTTTCAGTTTATGTCTTTTATTTTATTTTATTTTATTTTATTTGACTTTAGTTTATTTAAATAAATTTAATTTTATTTCAAATAGTTTTACTTTATTTAAATTAAATATATTTCATTTGACTTTATTTCATTTTTTCATGCTATTTTGTTTGATTTAATTTAATTTTATTTATTTTTTTTTTTTTTTTTCATTTTATTTTATTTTCTTTTTTTGTTTCATTTTATATTTCTTTATTTCATCTTATTTTATTTTATTTTTTTTTATTTAAGTTTATTTTTTTATTTTTTTTTCAATTTATTTTATTTTATTTTATTTTATTTTATTTTATTTTATTTTATTTTATTTTATTTTATTTTATTTTATTTTATTTTATTTTATTTTATTTTATTTTATTTATTTTTTTTTTTTTTCTATTTTATTTTATTTTATTTTATTTTAATTCATTTTATTTTTTTATTTTGTTTCATTTCATTTTATTTTATTTTATTTTATTTTATTTTATTTTATTTTATGTTATTTTATTTTATTTTATTTTATTTTATTTTATTTTATTTTATTTTATTTTATTTAATTTTATTTTATTTTATTTTATTTTATTTTATTTTATTTTATTTTATTTTATTTTATTTTATTTTATTTTATTTTATTTTATTTTATTTTATTTTATTTTATTTTATTTTATTTTATTTTATTTTATTTTATTTTATTTTACTTTATTTCATTTTATTTTATTTTATTTTATTTTATTTTGTTTTATTTTATTTTATTTCATTTTATTTTATTTTATTTTATTTTATTTTATTTTATTTTATTTTGTTTTATTTTATTTTATTTTATTTTATTTTATTTTATTTTATTTTATATTATTTTATTTTATTTTATTTTATTTTATTTTATTTTATTTTATTTTATTTTATTTTATTTTATTTTATTTTATTTTATTTTATTTTATTTTATTTTATTTTATTTTATTTTATTTTATTTTATTTTATTTTATTTTATTTTATTTTATTTTATTTTATTTTATTTTATTTTATTTTATGTTATTTTATTTTATTTTATTTTATTTTATTTTATTTTATTTTATTTTATTTTATTTTATTTTGTTTTATTTTATTTATTTTGTTTTATTTTATTTTATTTTATTTTTTTTTATTTTATTTTATTTCATGTTATCTTTTTTATTTAATTTTTTTAATTTTGTTTTATTTTATTTTATATTCTCTTATTTTTTTATTTTAATAAATTTTTGTTTTTAATTTTTTATTATGTTTTTTAATTATTTTTTTTTATTTTTTTATTTTATTTTATTTTGCCTTTCATGAAGGGTAAATATTTTTTAATTTAACTAGTCTTTTCTGTTTCCTTATAATTTTTTTTCACATTTTTCCGCATGAAATACATAGTCGACAACTGATTGTGGGAAAAAACTGACACTTATGACAAGGCTCATTATAAGTACGTATGTATGTACACAGCTGCATTAAAACAAATTAAAGGCCAGTTTTTAATTATCGTTTGAAATGTAAAGCTTTAATGAGTTGCAAGTGGCGCTTATACAGAAATAAGTTATAAGTAGAGCAAAAGAAATGTAGAAAATTTACAAAAACTAGTACAGAAATGAAAACGACACACAGAATTCTGTTTTTTTTTTTTTAGTAAACCGAAGTCATTGTGACTTTTCACACTTTCACTTGACGTAAACGCCTTTTATGAGGTGTGGAAAATGTAACGACACTGTATATGTAGTAATTGTATTAGTAGAATCTGATGTAAAACAAAACCCAAAAAAAAAACAACGAAATAGAAATCTTAAATTGGCAAAAAAAAATTGGAATGATAAAAATAATAAAATGCCGTTCACAGTTGTTTATTTGTCTTCTAAAAACTTGAAAATCTCAACTGAAGTAACAAAACCGAAAATTACAAACAAAAGCCATTCAACAGTGACATACAAACGCACTGCGCTGAGTTGAGATAATATTATATGTATGTATGTATATATCTACAAGAATGATTCAAGCACCTTTACGGAATATGAGGGCTATAAGACGTGATAAGCACATACATACATATATTTGTGTACAAAGCCAACAGCACTTAAAAATAATGCAGAACCCTTTCAGACAAATAATTTGCAAAATAAAACTAAACAGTAATTCACTACATTTTTTGTTTCTTTGGCAATTTGGCAGGTGCGTTGGTAGCTTAAGTTTACAAACTGACTGCTGTCAACTGTTATGGTCATAAAACTTTGCCACCATGCGCACGCGCTTATTTGCTGGCGAAAATACGAAAAACTCCAAACTTGCGTACCTAGCGAAAGCAATCTCGAAAAGCCGAAAAAATTAAAACTAAAAATGATTTCTAAATTTCTAGCAGTAATACTTTCGGTGTCCGCCATAGCCGAATGGTTAGCAGTGAGTACTATCATTCTAAAGTTCCGAGTTCGAGTCTTGTTCCAAAACTCCAAATAAAACAAAATTTAATTTTTTTGATTGCGGTCACCCTTCAGCAGATTTAGAATAAGCTGGATGCCCCGCCATTTGTTGGAAACATCAAGACAAATACCACCAGTCGGAAGAGGAGCTCGGTCCAAAATTGCTTCAGTGTTTAAAGAACGTCAATCATTTATACTGATCTTTTCATTTTTAATTTATTTAATTTAAATAAGATATTTTTCTTTTTAAATTAATTTAACCTTAATTATATTTTCCATTTTTATTTTGTTTTTTATTACGACTTTAGTTTTTATTTTTAATTAATTCTGAATAAAAATTTTCATTTTAAATTTAACATTAATTAAATTGAGATTAATTTAAATATTAGTTTTATTGTTTTTTTTAGCTTTAATTTTAATTTTGAGTCAACTTTTTACACTGATTTTTAATTTAATTTTCATTTTAATTATAATTTCAAACAAGATTTTCATTAAATTTGTATTTTTTTTTTCAATATTAAATTTTTTTAATTTTAGCTTTAATTTTAATTTATTCTAATTTCAATTTTAACTATAATCTTAACCTTGATTTAAGTATTAATTTTAGCTTCATTTTTAATTTTTATAATAATTTATTTAATATTAATTTTAATTATAATATTAATTTGATTTTAGCTTTAATTCTAGTTTTAATATTGATTATAATTCAATTTTTAATTTCTATTTTAATTTTAATTATAATATTGATTTGTTTTAATTTAATTTTTTATTTTTATTATTGTTTTCATTTCGATTCTAATTTTAATTTTAATTTTAATTAAATTTTTTTAATTTCAATTTTAATTATGGTCTTAATAATTATTCATTTTTATCTTAATATTATAAGATAAGATAAGATATTTAATTATAATTTTAATTTTAATTTCTTTTAAAAATGGTTTTAATTTAATTTTTAATTTTAATTACAATTTTAATTTTGATTTTAATTACACTTTTAATTTTAATTTTAATTACAATTTTAATTTTAATTTTAATATCAATTTAATTCTAATTTTAATATCAATTTAATTTTTAATTTGTTTTAATTTAAATTTTAATTAAATTTTTTATTTTAATTTCAATTTTAATTTTAATTATGGTCTTAATAAATATAAATTTTTATCTCAATATCTGCTTAATCCTAAAATTAATTATAATTTTAATTTTATTTTAATTTTTAATTTTAATTTTAATGCTTTAATATTAAATTTTTTTGAATTTTACCATATTTCCAGTTTTGATTTCAGTTTTCATTTTAATTTGATTTTGCATAATAAATAAATTCGATACATCAATTTAACCCTGAAATACTGTGCAAAATTAAGTGTAAAGAAGTTTCCTATGCATTCGAGTAAATTGCTTTCGCTCTTTACAATTATTGGGAAACATAATGCCAAAAATTTATATTATGATACCTATGGGATTCTGAAATTACTAACATTTGATTTTTTACTGAACAAAAAGTATTCAAAATTTTATATTCAGCATTAACGCAAAACATAGAATACACCAGAGCAGTTTCTAATTTGGTTTTTATTTTTTATAAAAATTTTAAATCTACAAATCATAGTTTTATTTGAATTATGTAAAGATTAAGTTAATGTTGAAGCAAAAATTTGAATCAATCTGTAAATTTATTAGCCAAATTACGAAATTTTCTGGTTCGTCAAAAATTCAAAATGAATTATTGGGATTTTTTGAAAATATGAATGAGTTGCAAACCTGATTGTGCATAAAATATTCTTAACTTGCAAATAATCAGTACATTAAACACACATTTTCTTCATAATCAAAACACTTATTGTAGACATACTGACCAACCTGGCAACCTTACAACTTTTACTGGCACAAATTCGTGCTTACACTTTTGTAATCTCTATATTAAAATGCCAACTTAAATTAGCTTTTATTTTCATACTCAAATTTTGAAATTTTTAAGCTTTCACCTGTTGTGTCACGTGCTCTTCGCACACTTTGACAGAACAGTGCAGCTGCGAAGAAACAAGTTACTAAACAAAGCCGCCGCTAACCAAGTCTGGCAGCACCAGCTGCCATAGCCAAATTATTGGCTTAAAATGCAATTTTGTAATTGCATAGTACCTTTTGGGGTCCTTTTCGAATGTTGGAGATATAGAATTTTTCAGTTAAAAATTATTTTTATTTTTCTTTAATATTTCTTTTTTTGTTTTATTTTTTAATTTCTTATGAAGAACTTCCCTTCGTTATAGCTTGTTTTTTTCCTTTTTTTATCTCTTATTTACCTTTTCTGCCTCATTTTGCACACAATTAAGCTGTCAATTTTGCGTCAGAAATATTTAATGAATTTCTTCCATTTTACGGCGGTAATTGTTGGCATTTCAACGCTCAATAGCATTGTTTGTTTTAATTTAAAAAAAAATTAAATTAAATAAAAGGACAAAAATAATTGAATAATCATTACAGTTGCTTGCTCGAATGTAAGTGAAAATTGAGTTATTAAATGTTGAAGCCGAATTGTCTATTTTTAAGCGTTTCTATTTGTATATCTGAATTTTACTTCAAATTAATTTTTTTAGTAAGTTTCCAAACTTATCAAATGACATATCGAATGACATATCAGCTACAACGAAGATAAATTTTAATTTTTGTTATTTTTAATTAATTAATTCATAATTTTTAAATTTATGTTTTAATACTTTTAATAAAAAAAAGAAAAATGTTAATTTTTCCGCTGAATTATAGAGAAAATATAAAAGACTTAAGACACAAACTTCGCTTCTTATTTTATCGATATCATTCTCTCTCTTTCATTAATTTTATTCGCCTCTGTGTAAACTAGCCTCCGGCACGGCCAGTATTTATATGTATATTATACATGCAGAAGTCAGCTGTTTTAACCCAAACAAAACCAACAGCACCAACAACAACAGTCAGCTGATAATTTTGCATTTTCTCTCATGAATTTTTTTTTTTCACCATACATTGAATTGCATAAATCAACATACGACGTATATACATACATATGATAGAGCTGTCTAGGCTTTCCCAAGAAAAATAACAATTTGCATTAAAGAAAAAAATTAGAACAAAGTAATAATAAAATATAATGGAAAAAAAATTCACTAAAAGCATATATGTATGTATAAGTAGACATGGCATGTTTTATAAAAATGGCAAAGAAAATATACAAGCTAGAAACCCTTAATGGCATAAGATGGAAAGCACAAGAACAACAAGAATTACTTCTTATTATTACTTCTATAGCTACAGGAAAATATGGACGATATCTCTAAGATTTCAATATATAAATATTCCTTTTCTATGCATGCAAGCAGATATATGCATACGTATCTGTTGATATTCTTAGGTATATATGTTTATTTATATAGGTGAGTGTGTAAAGAAAATTGTGGCGATGGGAATTTGGTGAACTTGTACTTTGTTTTGTGGCGTGCCGCATAATTAGCTAAGTAAATAAGTACTTTAAATGCTAAAAAGCGTGATTATGTGCTTAATATACATATATATGTGAGTTATAATGTAGGAGTATACATATGCTTAGTAATGTACATATTAAGTTTGTGAGATTTAACTTGCAAAGGAACAAAAAAAATGCTAATGTAGTTAAAGGCGAAATTGAATGATACTTTATAATATTAAAAAAATATTTAAAATAAAATAATAAATAAAACAAAATTATTATTTTTTTAATCATTTTTAAAAGTTAGGTGGCATTAATCAATTTTGAGAAATTTTACATTATATTTTAGCTGCTTTTTTTCCAAGTTAGTTCTTAATTTACCATTATCAGCCACAGAACAAAAATTTATTAGCAGATTTTAAAAACTAACTAACATTTGGATAAATTTATAAATATGGATATCTTCAGTATAAATAATATATAAATATGAAGACATTAAACAAAATTCGTAAAATTTTTTTACAATTTTCTATTTATTTCTCATAAAAATCAAATTTATTTGCACTTTGTGTATTTTCTTCCATGCAATTATTTAATTTATTTATTAATTATTACTTAAAGAGCTAGATTTGTAATATCTTTATTTAACCTGAAGAGTATTTTTTTCGTTCTTATTATTTAAATAGAAAAAAGTAGTAAATTTCCTTCTAAAATACGAAAAGTCTACTACACTTATGCCGCACTTTAAAACAATATATATACATATATTTAACTCCATTGATAGACACCATTTAATATTCTTCTTCTTTATTGGGTTCACACAATTTATATTTAAAAATCTTTATATATTTTTTGCATTTGTTTAACTCTATCAGAAAGTTTTTCAAAAAAATTCTTCATCATTTATAAATAATAAGTGTTGTTTTATTTCGATAAATGTATCAAAAATATTAAAAATAAAAATAATAATAATTTCTGTACACTGCCGACCCACGATAAGACATGCCAAAATAATTTTAAAATAAAAATCTACATTAAAACTTGCTTAAACTTAAGCAGAAAATTTGTATTGTTTAATTTTTTGAAACTGTGGCAACTCCACTAACAGTTTTTATTGAAGAAGTGGCTTGTGTTGAAATAACAGTATTTTTTTTTGTTTGTATTTTTATCTGTGTTAATTTTTGAAGGTTAAAATATCATTAAATGACAGAAAAGCTTTTAACACTTTGAAGTGCATGACATAATTTTAAAAGCGCTATACACATGCAAATGCAAAATAATTTAACTAAATAAATATATAAGAGTTTTTCAAGTGGCTTTGACTTTATATGGAAAGAAAGTACATTTAAATAGTTGGATCGAGAGAGAGAGAGTGAGAGATCGAGTACAAGAAAAATACACCCACACCAAAGGCAACATTGAAATTGCTTTTTGGCAAATGTACTTGCAAGGCGATTTGCGAATATTTATTTAAGCTTTGGGGTTTTGCCAATTTTTTCTTCATTGAAAATTTCTATTTTTTTAATTATTTAAATTTAATAAAAAATAAAAAAAATTAAAAGATGTTAGTTATTTTAAAATTAAGTTAAAATAATTTTTGTAATAATATTTATTTTTGCTATACTTTAAAAGCTTCAAACTGATAGTTAATGCTGATATTAGCAGAGTTGATTTTGTCAAATATGATTTTTGCTAAAAATAATTATAAATAATTTTCTTTCCTTCCACTTTGGCCAGCTTTATGACAGCTTCGCAGTTGAGTGCCTGACATAAGTGACCACCTGACAGTTTTATGCACTAATTTGTGGTTGTGAATTAACTTTGTTGCAGAACGTTCTCATAAGAAATTTTGCAAGGCATATACATATGCATGTACATATACATATATTTAATGGGCGTTTGGCATTCAGTGCATTTAAATTTGTGCCACCTTTTTGATGTATGGCTAATTGTCATTTAATTGAAATGTTGCGGCCTAATTAAAATAAAAAAGTGTTAAAAAAATTGAAAAAATTGCAATTAGGGGAAGAAACCTGAGAATTGGCCTGCAGATAGTGTTATTATTTTGCTATGGATATTAGAAGAATATTTTTGCAATTGCTGGATTCTTTTGGTAAGAACTATAAAAATTAAATATCTAAATAAATTTTGTTTGATGAAAAGTAAATTACAATTTATTTTATACAGAGATATCATATGATTTTCTAATTTATGATATAATAATATCTGCTATGAATGGGGTTATAATTGATAATATGCTTATTTTAAGACAAGTTTAAATAATTTAAAATAATATACTCATTTCCATAGAATTTTAGATTCACAATTTTGTTTTAATCAAATAATATTTTAGATATTAGTAAAAAAACTTAATTTTCAATAAATTTTTCATATTTCATCACTTACATACTCGTTTATATATGTATGTATGAAATAAGAAATCTCCTCTATATAATATGGTTTAATCGCCACCCAACCAATTAGAGGGATGCCTGGGAAAAAACACCATTTACCCATTTTCAGATCATTATAACTCGTTTCGGTGCTATGCTAAAGAGAACTGAACAACAAGCTCACCGCTATCCACAACAGTGTCGCCTCTGCAAAGGAAAGCACCCGATAAGGCTCTGTCCAGTATTTCGAGTGAAAGTCCTGGTAGAAAGGTTGCGGGCAAGTATTGTGTCGGGAGCGCATCGAGCAGACTTGTGCACAAGCACAACAAAATGCAGACGATGCCAGGCCAAGCACCACATGACATTGCAGCTGGAAGGAGAATCCGACGAGCCAATCGATTCCAGACCATGGAGAGTTCGACGGGGTTCGACCATCACAATCGAGGCGTCGAAAATTGAAAACGGAGAGGTAACATCCCGAATGGAATCTAGGCCTTTCCGCAGCCAAATTGGAGCGAAATCACGGTCATTCTGCCCACTACCCTTAGCAACTCGATGACGTGGATAGGAATCGAGGACTTTCCGTCCAACACGACACCGTGAAGCGATCTTTCCTCCCACAGTCTAGGACAAAGACAGAAAGAAGTCTGCTAAGATTCAGCCAGCTAACTCAAATCAAAGTCTCACGTCAGTTACCCTGCAACCAAGCACTGCGCCTACAGCAATGGTAAAATTAGATGCCCAAGGAAGTTTACATCTTGTGCGGGCAATAATCGACGTCTGCGTTCTATACCGATCAAAGGGACTGCATGCTGCGTCTGCGTGGAAAGCATGGTTGATACCCAAAAATGAATCCCAGGCCAATGTAGACTCAGCGATCACAGCAGCATACACGCAAATTCGATTAGCAGATCCTCGTTTCTGTCAATCGGAACCCATAAAGATTAATGCCAAATTTAGTGGAAGAATTCGTTCTCCAATTTGATAGACAACTAAAATACAGAAGAATAACAGCAATATCTGCAGAGAAACAGGTAACAATATAACTTTTAAAATGTTTAAAGTTTCTAACCGTTTGGCGATTCTTCACAACTGTATGCTATCAACGTTCGGTTGCAGAGAAATCAGGAATATCATACACTTTTCAGAATATTCGCTACTTTTGGGGTCGGAGTGGTAGTTGATATCAGAATAAGTGACGATTTTTCTTAAAAATAAACCACTTTAAACTACTGAATTAAATAAAATGGGTATACCACTAGTATTATTATACTCATTATATTTTTTTACACACACCTTCATAGAATTAACAATATATGTATTATATTTATTTCCATGCTCCATGCCCATTTCACCCACACCCATAATTATAATATGCCTCTAAGTCAACATGTACATATGTATGTATGTAAATCGCCTCATTCACACGCTCTAAGTGCTTACTACATGGAATTTATTTATATTTTTTCATAATTACTGGTACTGTAGGAAAAAGTGCGCGCTTTCAATTCGCTGATTTGTCTGTATCATGTTTTTCATTAACATAAAACATGCAACAAATCGTTGGGAGGTGGTAAAAACTAAAAAAAAATTATAATAATAATAAAAATTATTGAAATAAAATTCTAAAACACTACTTTTTATTATTCTTCTTTCTATTTTACTATATTTATATCATTTTTATGCCACATATATACCGCTTTTTATAGTTTGCTATCATAGTGGATGTAGATTTTCTACTTCAATATCTTTTGCCACCGATTTGAAGTAAATTCTCACTGGAAAGCTTTCATAAAAATAAATGATAAATTAATTTGCAAATTAAAAATGTAACGTATGACTACAATAAAATAGAAAAAATCGTGCGCCATTGAGTGTCAAGGGAGAAAAATATGCCATATACATACAAGTACCATAAGCAGTAAATATACTTGTATACTCGTATGTGTATTGAGTTAGCATAACATGGCATGGGAAATTTTTAAATTAGCAAAAATGGAAGAAAAAACAGAAAAACAACATAGAAACACTTGCGGCATGCATATGTGTATACATTCATACAAATTTGATACTCATACAACAAGTAATTATCCGTATTTACGTAGGTAATGCTTTACCATAGTTTTATTCAATTTTTTTTTTTAATTTTTTAATGTAGCTACGCTCACTTTTGCAATTTCGCCATGCACAAGTGGCGCGCGTGCGCCTTTGCATCAAACGAATTTTATGCATATACGTGTATGTCCATGTGTGTGTGTCTTTTGTCTCTACAAGTATTTCCTGACGTCGAGGAAGAAGTTGTATTTTATTTTAACTTTTTTTGTTGCTGTTGCATTGCTATTATTAAAGTCATGCGATGGCTTGCATATTCCCAGGCTGTGCCGCCAGCTGTTTTGAATAGCTTTAATATTAAAAATCTTATAGTTGGCATAACATAAAAAATAAATATGCTTTAAAAAAACTGTTTCTCGAATTTTGAATTTTTCTTTAATATTCACACTTTGCAAAACATATACATATATTTGAGAAATCTGACTTAGCAAAAAAAGTACACAACTAAAGTATCCTATGAAAATCAGAAAATCATAGGCCATTTTATAACAGGAAAAATAGTAAAAATAGTAATTTAAATGAAAGTAACTTCACAACTCCATTTATGCAGTTGTTATGACCCTTTCATAGTAGTAAATATCATACATACGTATACATACAACTTGTATCCACTGCGCCTGTGAATTTTCCTACCAATTTGTCGCTATTGTTTGGCGTTCTTGTTGTTGTTTTCTTTTGTATTTAATATATGCTAGATATAATAGGCATATTTTCAAGCAATTCTCATTTAAACAATAAATATAAACCCTAAATACTCTTAAATATTTTCTATCTTTTTGTTAGGAATGTATTCTTCTGTCATATATAAAAAATTAATTTCAAAATTTTTTTATTGAAAATACGTTTCCCTTTATTTTATTTTACTTTATGGTATATAATTTATTTTGTTTCACTTTGTTTTATTTTATTTTATGTTATTTTATTCTATTTTGTTCTATTTTATTTTATTTTATTTTACTTTATTTTATTTTCCTTTATTTTATTTTACTTTATTGTATTTTATTTTATTTTATTTTATTTTATTTTATTTTATTTTATTTTATTTTATTTTATATTATTTTACTTCATTTATTTTTTTTATTTTCTTTTACTTTATTTTATTTTACATTTATTTTTTTATATTTTTTTTATTTTTATTTTTACTTTATTTTATTTCATTTTATTTTGTTTTATTCTAGTTTATTCTATTTCATTTTATTTTATTTATTTTTTATTTTATTTTATTTTTATTTTTTTTTTATTCTATTTTATTTTGTTTTATTCTAGTTTATTCTATTTCATTTTATTTTATTTATTTTTTATTTTATTTTATTTTACTTTATTGTATTTTATTTTATATTATTTTATTTTATGTTATTTTATTTCATTTTAGTTCATTTTGTTTTATTTTATTTTGTTTTATTTTATTTTCTTTTATTTTATTTTATTTTATTTTATTTTATTTTATTTTAATTGAAATTATTTTATTTTATTTTATTTTATTTTATTTTATTTTGTTTTATTTTATTTTATTTTATTTTATTTTATTTTATTTTATTTTATTTTATTTTATTTTATTTTATTTTATTTTATTTTATTTTATTTTATTTTATTTTATTTTATTTAATTTTATTTTATTTTATTTTATTTTAATTTATTTTATTTTATTTTATTTTATTTTATTTTATTTTATTTTATTTTATTTTATTTTATTTTATTTTATTTTATTTTATTTTATTTTACTTTATTTTATTTTATTTTATTTTATTTTATTTTATTTTATTTTATTTTATTTTATTTTATTTTATTTTATTTTATTTTATTTTACTTTATTTTATTTTTTTTTTATTTTATTTTATTTTATTTTATTTCATTTTATTTTATTTTATTTTATTTTATTTTATTTTATTTTATTTTATTTTATTTTATTTTATTTTATTTTATTTTATTTTATTTTATTTTATTTTATTTTATTTTATTTTATTTTATTTTATTTTATTTTATTTTATTTTATTTTATTTTATTTTATTTTATTTTATTTTATTTTATTTTATTTTATTTTATTTTATTTTATTTTATTTTATTTTATTTTATTTTATTTTATTTTATTTTATTTTATTTTATTTTATTTTATTTTATTTTATTTTATTTTATTTTATTTTATTTTATTTTATTTTATTTTATTTTATTTTATTTTATTTTATTTTATTTTATTTTATTTTATTTTATTTAATTTTATTTTATTTTATTTTATTTTATTTTATTTTATTTTATTTTATTTTATTTTATTTTATTTTATTTTATTTTATTTTATTTTATTTTATTTTACTTTATTTTATTTTATTTTATTTTATTTTATTTCATTTTATTTTATTTTTTTTTTATTTTATTTTATTTTATTTTAGTTTATTTTATTTTATTTTATTTATTTTATTTTTTATTTTAATTTTGGTTTGTTTTATTATTATTTTTATTTAATTAATATTATAAATTTATATTTCACTCACCTGTACAGCACAATTGAGAAAACAATTATTTTGCCCTGGTCCATTTAGTAAACCCTTCGATGAGGGTTCCAAAGTGGGTGATGTCAATATGTTTGGTGCCCGTAGCAACTCCATAAGACGATTACGTTCATTTACATTTTGTACTGCGCCCATTGCATAATGTTTCGTTGGGGTTGTGGCATATAAACTATTACTTTGTAGAGCCGCACTCTGGCGGTAAAGGGTTGAGGTCATTGGTGAAGCCATCGTGAGGATGCTCCGCTAATACTTAATGTATTAAATTAACTTTCTGTTTAATAGTTTGCATATGCATGGCATGATTGTCTGTAAATTAGAAAAGATATTTATATAAATAAAAATAAATAAATAACATAAATTTATATTACATAAATAGAAAATATAAAAAATATTTGTTTCTTTCTTTAATATTTTTAAATATTTGGTTATTACGGTACGTTAGCTAACGAAATTACCACAGTTGGAAATAATAAATTTATTAAAGAAAACTTTTAATGAGACATTAGCTCTTGGCGGTTACTTGGAAATAAGCAAATTTTGTCCAAATTCATTTATTTTCCTTATTTTTTTTTTTGCTAAAAAGCTAATTTATCACCATTTATTCGTGCTATCGTTTTTATATTTTTATTGAAAATTGTCCCAAATTCATAAATGTTTTCCAATGTACAGTGCTAGTTGTAAAGACACGCTAAATAAATATTATATGTATATTCATAAATAAAGTCAAAATAACGAGTGGTCACTACAACTAGTAAATTTGAACTTATGTATATATAAATATATACATATGTATATAGATAGATACATATCACTTCTTAGCCAGCCATCATCGCCTTCACCATCATCGTCAACACGAAATTCAACCAATCACTTTGATCATTTTTTCAAATCATGTCAACGGCTTATGCTCATAATTACATCATAATGACCACAACAGTTGCTGTTATTGCGAACAAATATACATACATACATAAGTATATTCATATAAATGTGAGAGACGCTCACCTCGGCACCATTGGTGAACACTAACTGTCGGCAGCAGCCAGCATTGTTGTTGATTTTGCTATTACTATTACCATATTGTTGCTGTTATTGCTACTAAAATTGTTGTTGTTAAAAGTTAAATTTTTCTTGTTGCTACTGCAACAACTATTCGTACCACCATTTGCCAGTTTGGTTGGAAAAATTTATGAATGAAACATTTGACGGTAATTATACAATGACAGCAGCAAAATGAAACAAAAAAATCGAGTGTATTAAGTGTCATTGTAACAGCAAATATATGATACATGGCTAAAGTTTTTTGTTTTTCTTGTTTTTATTTTGTTCGCTTTAAGTAAATGTTGCACCTTTCAAATGTGCTTTTACTTAAATGCTATTAAAAAAAAACTATTTCAACATTTTAACTACTTTGTGTATGTCTAAAATTTTGATACACAACTTTATGAACTATTTGCATTGTTGTTTATTTACATCATTAAAGTATTTTGTTTTACTATTTCTAGTTTTTAGGTGTCGCGGAAAACTACTTTCACTAAACAAAAAATTCAAAAAAAAATAAAATAAACGTATTAAAAGTAAAAATTAAAAATGTAACAACTATTATCAAAACTCCGACTTTTTCACATTTTCCACGTGGAAAAATTATTATTTCAATTATTATCATGTCATTTTGTTCAACATCACTTCATGTGAACAGCTGTTTGATTGTGGCGGATTCGAGAGCGTCGCCTCAGAGGTAGGCGCTTTATTAAAAAATGCTAATTGGGCTAAAGTGCTGATAATATGCCTTGGAAAATATTTCTCATAAATTATTAGTACACATAATACATAGAAAGGCTGTGAAGATTTTTAAAGTGAAATGAAGTGAAATATTTTGTAAGGATTTTAAGCAAACAAAGCAAATGTTTGGCCACTTAATAAGTCAAAAAAATTAATTGACTTCTTTGTTTTACGTTTAAAATCTTTTATTTCACTTATTAGTTGAATTAAAAAATATTTAATTTAATGTTTTTCGTTATATTTGCATGGAAAAATATTCCCTTTTTTGAGCTTTCCAATATCCCAGTAGTTAACAGTGCTGCTCCCCTACGGCCAAACTCTTAATTAGGAATAGTACTATCAATTTTTCATCGTCTGAAGGAAGCAGTCACCTAGAGGCGCCCCGCTTTGCCAAATATGAGGGGAGAATTGTGTTTTATCAGGACAATGCTAAACCACACACAACGATAGTGACTCGCCAGATGCTCCGAGAGCTTGATTGGGTGGTTCTTATCCATCTACCTTATAGTTCGGGCCCTGCACCAAGTGATTGCCATCAGTTCCTGTCTATGGGGAATCATTTGGTTGGTGAAGAATTAGTCTCAAGAGAAGCCTGTGAAAACCGATTGTCCCAAATTTTTTCCAATAGGGACAAGGATTTCTATAAGAGAAGCATAATGACATTACCTTCAAGATGGCTAAAAGTTTCGACAAAAATTGTACATATTTAACATAAATTCGACCCGACCACACGTTTCTTACTTTCTGTATTTTATTAAATTTTTTATTGCAATTGGTATTGTAAGGAATGATAAAAAAAAAAACAAAATATTAAACTTTTGAGTATTTCATTGATCTAGCCACGTATTTGAGGTATAGGTATTTCATTCGCTATTCGCTACTCAGAGCGTTTCACAAAAATGTCAATATGAATGCTTTTGAAGTAAGTCAAGCGAACCATTTGAACTACTATGTAAATCATTTAAACAATTTGAACCATAAAAAAATATAAATTTGTTTTCAAATAGATCAGTCCACTTCCTTCAAGTAAAAAAAAAATATATGATTTCTGGAAAATGTCGATCTCTGGTGTACTTTTAGTGTATAGGACGTACTTAGATCTATTGAATATACATATGTGCATACAAAATTTCATAAAAATAGTTCAAGAGGTTTCAGAAAAGTTTGGCTAAAAACACTATAACACGAAAATTTTATTACATAATGATACATTATAGAGAAATATTATTATTACTCTATAGCGAGTTTGGTAATGTTGTATTACCTTTTGGAAGTGAAAATTCCCGAAAAGAAAAAGCAAACACAAACTCTCTCAAAAACAATAGAACTATTATTGCATATTTGAAGATAATAGAAAGGGGTTAACTGGACTCGTCTCATAAATTTGAAGATTAACGTAGGAGCAATGACTTCTTTTGGTAAATATTATGGCTGCTGTGCTTTGAAGGAGCTTTTTCTCAAACGGTGTTTTATAAGTTGTTAATCTGGATTTCCCAGAAATGTCTTAACCGACGATATTGTTTTTACTAGACGGCATTTTATCCAAAATCAAAATTTTTAATTTTCCCCTCTATTTTTTAAACGAGTCCACCAGGTTTTTTGATTTTCAATAATCAAACTGCAGAAATGCAGATCACCGTCAAGCGATATTTTTTTGAGTTCGTTAGAAACATTTTCTACAAGAGCGAGGTATAGACACCGCTACTTTTACTTTTTCAATGTCCGACGATACTCTACTATTTAAATTACCAACACTGGGAATTGGTAAATAAAAAGTATTCCTATAAAAAATTAATAAAACCTGACAACTGTTTTGTCTTCGTCCATAACGAAGTCTTTATACCTATATGACCATATCAAATTTATTGATTTACATTTTTTGAATTCAATATTATTTCTCATATCTGACAAATTGTTTGGTGGGAGCTACATGATAAAGTTTTCCAATTTCAATGATTGTCAAAATCAATATATCAGATAAATCAGATATTTTGCCAAAAATCTCATAACTGAACAAATCGGTTTTATGGGGGCTATATGTATGTCTTCTGATTTACCATATATGACTTTCGGCACCAATACTTATTTGTTTATACGTTTTTGTAGAGTTCCAAAATTCATGCTTTTAGATACTCTTTTGATACATTTTGGACAGTAAAACTCATATCTGTCATATATTAGGTAAAGCAAAAAGTTCGTTCGGTTTGTTTTTATGCCAATGGTTCAAAACGGGTTTCTGGCTTATCTTTAGTTCATCAGCAATTAAATAAGTGCTCACGTGACGGTCTGTTTCCACTATTTCCATGATTTTATCGTAATTTTCGACGACAGGCCTCCCGACGCGTGGTGCAACTTTGACATCGAAATTCTCGGAACGGAACCTAGCAAACTACTTTTGTGCTACACGTTCGTTTACAGTATCAAGCCCATAAACTAAATTAATTTTTTCAGCCGCTTTGGCTGCTTTTTCGTCTTGACCGAAGAAAAATTGTAAAATATAGCGAATTTTCTCTTTGCTGGTGTCCATCTTTGACGAGCGCTCACCACGTGTACCAAATTTGGTTGAAATATCTCAAAAACCGAGGTACTAGTTTGCATGCAAACAGAGGAACATGGCTAAATCTACTCTACTAGTACTTCTGATCATATCGGTACTAATTTCGATGAGTCTATTTCTTCTCCTTCTGGTTCCTAGATACTTTGAATTTAAGTTAATATACCATTTCATACATATGAAAGAGAGAAAACTATGTCTTTTTTTCAAAGAAACTTTTGTAGCACGTAGTGTCATTTTGTTGAAAATAAACATTGTCTAAATCAATACCATCCAATTCCGGCCAAAAAACCTTGAATCATATCTCGATGGCACAATCCATTCATTTTCAAAAAAGTAAGTTCCAATGACCCTTCCGGAACATAAACCGAACCAAACAGCTACACGTTCAGGATGGAGAGGCTTTTCAATAATAAATCTTGGGTTCTCGGAGCCCCAGATGTGACAGTTCTGCTTATTGAGGTAGCCATCGAAGTGAAAATGGGTCTCATCCTCTTATTGGAAAAATCTTTCTATGTATGCATATGTATGTGTTTTTTTAACTTCTATAAATTTACAAAGTCTTTTTAGGTAATTTATAAATTCCGCTCCTCAAGATGATTTAAATAAATATATTCTACAGCGGAATTCATGGGCAGACTTACATATTTACAGGCGCCAAGTAACATTAGCAAACAAAACGTGACATAATTTAAGTTAATGCCACTAAAGTGGACAACGAGGAACACCGAAAAAAAGACAATTGAGATAAAATGGTAAATGATGTAAAAACGGTAACTCCAGCATCAAAGCAATATAACTATGGACACCACTACTCTATTCAGATATTTATACATAGGTATACATATATGAGTATGTTTACATTTCCATGTAACCATCTGCTTGGATATTTTTACATTTCTGTGTAAATTGATTACGGTTGTATATAAATGGGAACCTTAATTTACAAAAATATCTTACTAATGATAAACTTGACATGACAGAGCGACATGACTTTGAAATGGGTTGGCATGA
>JAWMAG010000054.1:9725000-9732500 GCA_037013455.1 Ceratitis rosa
ATAGAATAAAATTCAAATATTAAAAAAAAATAGAAATTAAAATAAACAGAAATAAAATACAAAAGGGAAAAATAAAACATAAAATCAAAACAAGTAAAACAATTAAAGTATACAATTAAATAAAATATATTAATTTAAATTAAATTATATAAGATAGATAAAATATAATAAAAAATAAATTAAAAAATCCAAAAAAATTTTAATAAGATGAAAAGCATAATAATATAAAAATTAGGAAAACGTAAATTAAAATTAAACTAAAATGAACACAATAAAATAAAAACAGATGTAATAAAATCAAATTAAAAATATAATATATATTTATAAAATAATATAGAGCAAAATAATTTGAAAAAAAATTAAAATAAGAAAAAATTATATATATAAAATAAAAATATTAAATAAGCTGGATTAAAATGTTTTTATATGCATTTTCAGATCACTATTTTATTACATTATTTGACTTGCCAAGTTTTGTCAGACAATATTTTTTTGAAAATTGAAAATTTCGCCACAATGTAAGCACTAAAAGCAGTAGCTGTTTCGAAAACCACCACGTTTACTAATCAGACTACTTTCCAGACACCCTAGCTGGAGTTGGATCCTTCGATTATACACAACTACGTCTATGAAGGCTCTCAAAATAAGATATCCATTTTTCTGTATAAATAACTTAGAACGCATTCATTTTACATAGCAGTTGACAACTGCCAACAATGTTGCACTTAACTAGTTATAGTCAGACTGATTCTGTGCGCAGTCGAAATATTGCTCCAGTTACATAAATGAAAATATACAGCTTTTCCTTGACAGGCAACTTTATTATTCCTGCTAACATCATTTGGCAAGTTACATAAAATGAAACGGTGCATTTACTATGCTATCTCATAAACAAGAACAACAAAAACCTGTTGAACGTGTCGAGCTCAGCTCCGCTCAATATGTGAACCTGCAACTGCAACTCAATGCCTATGCACCTGCCCACCGAGACAGCCGACAATATTTGCTCTAAAATGCATTTTACTTTTGAATAAAAAAAAATGAGATAAGGAGCGGCTCATATAATTTTTATAGACTCAAACAACGCACACAACGGCACATCAACGCATTTTGGCACGAAATTTGCATTCGAAACTATCAGAAAGTCTTCAATGAGTTGTGTTATCTGCTCTGCTTATGAATACTAAATGTTACTTAGAAAGCAGCGTCTTGCAGCAACTGGTCTTACAGTACGTAGAGTTACGAGCACAACGCTCTGTTTGCTGCTGATGTTGGCTCGCCTTGTTAACAGCTGCTGTTGTGAACTGAGCGAATGCGTTGTGCGTGTAAATATCAAAATTGTTACCATTTCTGACAATTTATGAAGAATTTTAATTAAACACGCACACACGCACACACATGGGAGATCGAAAAATGCATAAAAACGAAATAACCATCCGCATGTGAAGTTGCTGCCGGAGTGTTGGGTGCTTTGGCGGACAAGTTTCGATTGGATTGGCTTTGGCAGCTTTGGTAGCTTTGGCAGCGTGGCAGGTGTACTACATACATAAATGAGCTGCGCTTCTGTTTGGCAATCCACATTGCATGTGCGTGTGTTGGTAATTGAAAAATATTGCATTTATTTGTCAGTGGCACTATTTAAGTCGCCACAAATTCCCGGAAAAGTGTGATTGAAAATTTGATTGGAAATGATTATTATAGCCACGCTGCCAATATTAATTTTTTATTGAAGTGTGTGTATGTGTTTGTGTGTACATCTAATGATTGTATGTCAATGTACTTCACAGCGTGAGAATATCGAAATAAAGGCTCAGTTTATGTTAACTGGATCATTGTGACTATATGGAATGAGTATTTCATCTAATGAGAACATTTAGTAGACTAATAACCGTGAACTTAGTGTCATACGAGTAACTAACTTTTCGACGTTAGACAATCTAGAACTAGGAAATCGACGTAGATCGTGCAAGGTATATATAAAAGGTATGCACTGGAGATGAGAACAGACTAGAACACAATTTGTGTTTGTACCAAACTTTTAGCCGATTGAAACGTCACATCTTTCAGGATGCACCTTGTTGGCTGGCACGTTCGAAAGCCTTCACCAAGTCGAGTGCATGGTTCGTGAAAGCATATCTTGTACACACGGGGGACCATAATCAGCCTACTCAAAGACTTTATATCTACCTAACGAAGTAACCCAGCTAACATATATAACAGGAAAATCTCATGAGAACATATGAACGGATATAAGATTGGCTATTTCCGTTCCTTTCCCTCATATTGCGCTACCGACGATTTTATTTAACAAGACATATAAAACCCAAATACGAGACTTGACTGGAATTAAATGTAAAATTTTATTCAAAATATTGTACTTATACTTGGATTGGATTAACCCAGACTGACTGACTCCTACAGAAGTCCCACATAAGCGATACCAAGTCCATAGTGTTACCAAAAAAAGAAACAATATACATGGCCAAAGCCCTAAACATTTCCCCCAGTGTCCCTGGTTTGGTGTACATTGCTGTTTTCTTGACATGACGAGCCTCTGTCTCCTAAGCAACGTGCTCTGTTGTCTTTTCACGTTTCATGCATTTCCTGCACTTTTGACGCCAACAGACAATATCCCGTAATAACAGTGCTATTAGCAGAATTTATTTTTCAAGTTTCTCTTCCTTGAGAGCAACTGTCAATCCATTGGTTATGTGCTGTTCTTAAAGAACTCATCCTTAGTCAGTTCATGGGCTATCGTGTTAACGTCTATTTCGTTATGCTCTCGTGTCCAATAAACTGTACTGTTCTTTTCTCTGCCAGCCTTTTGTATGTCTCTTTACAGGGTCCGACACTCGAAGTGTAACCAACTTCAGACTGCACGCGCAGCTGATGCACGGGCATTAGCTATTTGTAAGTTAGCCGGGAGTGAAAGCAAAAAAAAAAAAAGAAAGGAGATTTGAGAGAGCGAAGGAGTTCCTGCGCTTAGCCTTAGGTGGCTAATTTCTGAACATTGTGTTTTCTGACGATAGAGTTTTTACAGTTGAGCAATCCGTAAACTTTCAAAACAATAGAATTTCCTTGACCGACCGTTCATACAATTTGAGTCATCGCTACAGATAATGATTTGGGCCGCTCTAACCGCAGATGGGCGCTCTTCAAACGTTTTCATCGAGCCTGGCGTCAAGTTAAGTGCGCAATATTATCGGAAAAGTATTCTAAAGATTGCTTTGAAGCAGACAAACATTTCGGTGGCAGGTCATGAACGTTTCAACAGCACTCGGCATCATTTCATAAAGCTCGAGCGAACCACGAATGGCTGAAAAACAACGTTCCGAACTTCATAACGACCACATAATGGTGGATTATTTTCTTTGGGCCATTTTGAAGAGCAAAGTCTGAACTAAAAGATATAACAGTCTCGAAGCGCTAAAGAAAGCCGTTGTCTGCAAGGGGACGAAAATACCTGCAAGTTCGCCTCAAGACCATAGTCAAAGCAAAAGGTGGTCATACGATCTTGAGCTCTTTGCTTCGTTTATCTGCCTCTAATGTTAGCTGCGAGAGGCTTTCCGAAAGTCAAGCACGATTTAATGTAGTCTACTTCTATTCTTAAAGCCAACGCTTTGCGAAGAAACTGTGAATCTACATTTTAGGATTATTCTCTTTAGGTTTGATGGTGCTCAAATCTCTCAAATCTGGTTTGGTGGACAGAAAGGAACAAAGATATTGAGTTTATTGAAAAATACTCATCCTAAATACACCCAAGTCCATTTTGGACTTGGGAGTGAAGATCTAAGCATTAGTCTATTTTCCTTCGTACTAGCCACGAATGATATAAGTAAAACTTCTATAATAATAATAAAAATAGACTACTAGTGGAAAATTAAAATTTCAAAAACGTTTAAGTATTTCATGAGAATCAATCCGATAACCTGCCAAAAGACTGAGAAGCGTGCTCGCGGCTCTAATCGAGTCAATATGTTCTTTTCATAAATATTGACTGCGCCACCCACAATTTGATTGACGAACACGTACAGCTGGCTAAAATTACAAAAAAAAAAATGAATCAATAGAACCAGATTGATTTATAATTACCATTGCTTGCGTATATTTATATTAATATATACCTATCAGGTACGAAAGCTGAGGTAATAAGCAGAAATTTTTAATATTTAAATTTATTCTTGCATTTTTTATGAAATTTTCTTGAAATTTATTAACTTATACATATACATATGTATATATTTATGTACATAGGCACATTTTTATTATACGCTTATGCATATCAATATGTAAATTTCTAAATAAAATGATAAAAAATAAAAGAAAGCCTCCTCAAAACACTTGTGCCCACAAAAGCCTATTGGTAATAAACAAAAATATTGAAATAAAAAATAAAATAGAAAACCACAATATTTATTGTGCCATTGTTTGTTTTTTTAAGTAGCAAAAGTGTAGTCGATGAAGAAGAAGAGGAAGAAGAAAAGAAACAGTAATGTGCCACCTTTTTTCGGCCCCATTGTATATACAAATGTATGTATGTATATACTTATTACTTGACACTATCACGTTAGCGACGTCAAGTGTTCACTCGATTACTATAGAGGCTTGGTGCGCCTGGTTTTGCATATTGATTATAATGTTTTTGTTTTTAAAAGCCGCATTTATTCGTCAATGTGGTCAATATACAATAATAAAAGCAAGAAATTTATATGCGTTAAATATTTAAAATAGGTTGAATTGAAATTTTTTTAATAATAAAGAAATTATTGTTTAAATTATAACTTTATTTATTAAAATAATTTTTTAAACAGAATATGAAAATCTTAACCATTTTTTATCACTGAATTACTTGAAAAAATTACAATAATTGAAAAAAAAATTTAATTTAAAAAACTTTTTAAGAAAGCCTGATACCGCCGAAAAAAGCAAAAAATAATAAATCTACTACAGACTACAGCAACGCATTGAAATTATTAAAATTCACTATAAAAATTTCATAGAAAAATCTTCTTGTTTGATGAGGCTCATTTCCACCTCGACGGCTACGTCAATAGCCAAGAAGAGAATAATTATAATATTATTAGAAGAAGAGTAACGCATTCCAATCTATGTTTACGTGCTCCCTTTAGGAAGAAATAGAAAAATTCAACAAAAAAACTTTCAAGCTTTAAGCTTGGAACCACAGCAAAGGCGTCGGGCATTATTCGAAAAAACTCTTGATAAGAAATGAAGCCAAAATACCGAGATCTGTCACTAGATTTACATAGCAATATAAAAATACTGATATTAGGAACATTAGACAAAAGCACTAGCAGCGCTTCGATTAAGGTACTCAATCAATAATGCAATTAAATAGGGTGACTCGAAAATATAAGATAAATTTCCATACCACGTGCTCTACAATTGGTCCAGCTCTGACTTTAATGAATCCATGCTACCACATCGATGTAGTATTAACCATGGTATGCATACCTATATAAATACATTGTCAAAGTTAATGTCTTTTTTGTTTGTTCTTTGAACTTAAAGACAAAAATTATTTTCATTTTGTCAACATTATAGATGTTGCAAAGTAGTTCAATAAAATTGGCCAGTCTGTTATGGTGATTAGTTAGATTGCTAGCAATCCGCTATGTGCACATGCAAGTATAGTAGGTACATATATGTATATTGCACATTCATATTTAAATATGCAGTTTTTATATTCGCCTGCCCAAGGTATTAATTTTTCCACGCGTATGAAGGTGTGGCGCATAATTTGGTGCAATAATAATAAAAACCAATGCTTTGTAACCAACAGCAATTATTCCGAAGAAATTAATAAATAGAAAAAATAAACAAAAATTAACTTCAAATACTAAAATTTTATGCTGAAAAGTCACAAAAATATTTTTTTATGTTTTCACATAATTTTTCGCTTCATATAATATTGTTGATACGCCATAGATTATGTTTACTGCGACTCTGACTCTGACTCTGACTTTGAGTGTGGCTTTTGCTGTGACTTAACCGCAGACTGTGGCAGGAAACACCAAATACGAGCACAAATAACTGAATAGTTGGTATTTAACATAGCTGTTGTTTATTATTGTTTATTGTTGTTTTTGCTGTTGCAATCGTTAGCGTTTTAAAAAAAAATTGTAGCTTTGTTAGAAGCTTTGATAGCGGCAGCACATAGTTATGTAGTTAAAGAGAATATTTGTATACATACAGATATATATAAGTACGTATGCATTTATTTTTGTAGACTTTTCTATATGTATATATGTACATATATTTGAGTACATAAATACAACTGAGTGCATACAACAGCATAACTATGAGAACATGCGGTTACTCGGCTTTGATTAAATGCTTCATCAGCATTCCAAGGTAATTGTTCGTCGCTCCAATTGAATGTTGGTCTACATGTATATACCTACATACATGCATACGAGTATATGTATATGCATGTGCGCTAATATTTATAACAATAACGATTACAGCATCGACGCTTGCAAGAGTACCCTACATGGAAAGACACAAGTGCTACTAGTTGTAAAGTAGAGTGCTACTAGTAAGCATATTTACACTAATTTTCGTAATTTTTTCAATGTTAGATCTTACATAAATACATACACGAAATGACAATTGTCTGATTATGCATCAACTTCGTACTAATTAAATACTATTGAATTTATGCATTATTATTATTTGGTTTTGTAATTTTTTAAAAATAAGAAACTAATGCTCGCAGTGAAAATAAAAGTATGAATCTCAGAGATGACAATGGAATCATCTATTAGCTAAATTGACGAATATACCAATATTACAATGGAAAGTAAACCTCATAGCGAAATTTTACATAGCTTTCCCTGCAAGAATACATATATATTGCTTACAATTTTCTGTTAAATTTATTTTATTTTTTTATGTCAATTTAATTTATTTTACTTCATTTCATTTTGTTTTAATATATTTCAATTTAACTTATTTAATTTCTTTACATTTTATTTTATTTTATTTTATTTTATTTTAACATACTTTATTTAATTATATTTTTTTAAATTTTTGTTTCTTCTATATTAATTTATTTTAATTTATTTATTATTTGACTTAAGTGTATTTTATTTTATGTTATCTGATTTTATTTTATTTTATATTATCTGATTTTATTTCATTTTACTTTCTTCAGTTTTCTTTTATTTTGTTTTATTCTTTTGTTTTTTTTTTTTTGGTCTACTTTATTTAATTTTATTTATTTCCTTTTTTATTTTATTCCTTTTTTTTATTTTATTTTAAATTACTTTATTTTACTTTATTCATTTAACTGTATTTCATTTTCTTTTTTCATTTCATTTTATTTTATTTTATTTTATTTCATTTCATTTCATTTCATTTCATTTCATTTCATTTCATTTTATTTTATTTTATTTTATTTTATTTTATTTTATTTTATTTTATTTTATTTTATTTTATTTTATTTTATTTTATTTTATTTTATTTTATTTTATTTTATTT
>JAWMAG010000054.1:9735000-9800000 GCA_037013455.1 Ceratitis rosa
ACTGCTGTGGAACACGTGTGATTATGCATTAAAAGCATAACTCGTTTGTTTGATTTTTTTTGTGCCTGAGTGCATTATTCTAAGATATTTATGTTAAAACCTTCACATATGTATATTTATTCATAAGTAATACTTAAAAAAAAATAACTTTAATTTGTACTGTTCTTGGCCTTTAAAATATTATATTACATTGTAAATTCTTTTCAATGTAAATATTTATGTATTTTGTAATTACTATTTGATTACTTGCAATTTTTAGGTAATTTATTTAATTTGCTAATTGTTATACAGTAAGCAGTGGCCTTATACATTTTTGCGTTAAATGAGTAATACACACTTTGGTGAAATTAAAAATTTCAATAAAATTCAACTCATTAGAAACTGAATAAAAATATAAAATTTAATATGATCACCATTTAATGTGGCTACTTTCTCATTAACTTTAAGTGATATATTGATAAATACTTTTTTCTTATTTAAAAAATTTCCGGTTAATCATAACAAATCGAAATTTATTAATTTAATAATAAAATATTTATTAAATATTAAGATTAATTACTTAAATTCAAAATTTTTTTGTAATTTTTAAATCAACAAAAAAAAATTAGATTTAATCTCGGAAAACATTGTATGCAATGAGAATCACTTACTATTTAAGCGCGTAATATATTGCCATAAATGATATTTGACCATGCATTTTATTATCATTTTAACGCCTTTGCCATTTGATTCATTTACCTTCGTCATAATCAATAAATTTTCATAGAAAAAATAAAGCCAATTAACACATAAACTTTTGATACAAACATGTCAACGAAAACATGCCTTTTTTATGTACATATCAGATATTGTAAGCTCACTTAAAAATTATTTTAAAAAAAAACTTCTTCTTGCAACTTTTTAGCCCACACGCTGCAAAAGCAAAACCCACTGATGCTCATAAATATCCGTAAATGCAGACAACAGCGCAACAGTGAAGTCTATTCTATGCGGAAAATGTGGAGGCTGGATTAGTTGAAACGATAACCTTTTTTTATAGTTAAACAGTTGTTGGTGGGTAAAAATCATAAATAAAATTAATTTATATAGCTTAGATGTGTAGGAAGTGCATTAAAATCAAAAAGCATTATGTGGGTAGGTGAGTAGAATGCAATTTCAGTGAGATTGTGAATTTTCAATTACTAAAAAATGATAAGGAAAATTATGCATAATATTTAATATAGAAAATTTTATAAGAATCACTATCAACTTTTTTCTGAAAAAGAAATTTTATTTTAATTTTTGAAGGTGTTTTTTCACACTAGAAGATTACACGCAGAACAAAATTTATAATAAAATTAAATTGAAGTAAATTAAATTTTATAAAACAAATAAAACTAAACAAAAAAAATTAATTTAAAATAAAATAAATTAAAAATATTATTTAATAAAATATTAAGCTAAAAAAAAGTATTAAGCAATATGAAACAAAATTAATTTAAATTAAAATCAATTAAAAAAAAATAAATTACATTTAAAAAATTAATTAAAAAATAAAATTAATTAAATAAGATTTAATAAAAAGGAGAATAAAAAAAATTTCATAACTAAATTTAATTAACTTAAACTAAACATATAAATTAATAAAAAGATTTTAAAATAATTAGTTGAATTAAGTCAAATAAGATTAAATCAAGAGAAAATAATCAAACTTAATAAATTAAATATAAATTATTATAAATTAAATTTAATTCAATTTAAAAAATAAAATAAATTTAATTAAATAAGATAAAATTAAAAAGTAAAACCTAAATTAATTAAAGCAAAATTAAATTAAATTAAGTTCAATTTAATTAATTCAATAAAATAAAACTTAAAAAAGAATTAATTAATAAAATTACATAAAATAACATAAAGAACAAATAAATAAAATTAAGAAATTAGCTTAAAAAAATTAAAATATATAACATAAGTTCAATTTAATTAAAAAAAACAATTGAATTATAATTAAATATAAAATAAGAAACTATTAAAATTAATTAATAACTTAAATAAGATAAAATAAAAAAAAAATAAATAAATTTTATTAATTAAACAACAAATATTGAACTGAATTAAATTAAGTTCAATTCAATTAAGTAAAAAATTAATGAAATAAGAAAAAAAATTAAATTAATATTTTATTAATATTTTATTAATTTAATTTTTTTTCTTATTTCATTAATTTTTTACTTAATTGAATTGAACTTAATTTAATTAATATTTTATTAATATTTTATTAATTTAATTTTTTTTCTTATTTCATTAATTTTTTACTTAATTGAATTGAATTTAATTTAATTCAGTTCAAGATTTGTTGTTTAATTAATAAAATTTATTTATTTTTTTTTTTATTTTATCATAAACACATAAAATTAAGAAATTAGCTTCTAACAAAATTAAATTAAATTAACATATGTACAATTTAATTAAAAAAAATATTACAATGGAGATTAAATATAAAATAAGAAACTATTAAAATTAATAAATAATTTAAACTAAATAGTATAAAATAAAAAGAAAAAAATTAACAAATATTGAACCAAATTAAATTAAGTTAAATTAAAATAAATAAAAAAATTAATTGAATTAAAAAAATGAAATGAAAAAATCAAATAAGTTAATTAAATTAAATTACCACCAAATAAATTAGAATATAATTAAAAGAAAATAAATAAAAAGGCTTAAGTAAATTTAAACAAATTTAAATTAAATTAAGTTCAATTAAATTAAATAAAAATTTGAAATTATGAAAATTAAATTAAATTAAATAAAAAAGAAAATAAATTAGTTAAAAAAAATTAAATTATTAAATAAAAATCGATAAAAAAATAAAATTTATTAAAAAAAATTCATTTAAATAAGATCAAATAAATTAATAAAATTAAATAAATTTAAATAAAGCTCAATTAAATTACATAAAAAAACCAAAAAAACAGATTAATTTGAAAAGGTATTAAACATGGTAACAACAAAAAAAAATTTTTTAATTAATTTAAAAAAATAAAATAAAATAAGGTAGCTCCGAAAGGATAAAAATTGAAACAAGCTTAACTTGAATTACTCAGATACCCTGAGTTATATGTATATAACGCGATTTTTTCACTCTCTAAATAAAAAACTTTCTTTGCCTTTGCCGCTCATTTTCAAAATAAATACATAGTACGCAACCGATTGCCAACAATACAAACAACAGTCAACTCTGTCAACTAAGTAAATATTTATAGAATCGATGAAAGTGAATCTGTTTCTTTAAGGTATTTAACTACAACAAAAAATTTAAAAAAATATATATTTGCTTGCATTGTCACAAATAGTTCTCCCTTACTCCTCACTTCACACACCATTCTCATTCACCCAAACAATCAACTGTCATTGTTGATCGCACCGACAGCGCGCTGACGTACAGAGGAGCATCATTGACAGCAACGTCAAATATAGACAATGTATAGCGTAAACATAACGGTGAAGTGGAAAAAAATAAACTTAAAAAATCGAAAATATGCAAGTGAAAACAGCAAAAAAAATGCAAGAAAAAGTGAAGCATTCCATTGACAGGTAAAGGCACAAACAATGCAATAAATCGTATTGAGCGTCTCTCAGCTACTTGCAGTGACAGTGACTAGACTTTTGTTAGGGAGGAAGATAAATCATGGATTGACAGATTTTTGGTTTGCTATTGGAAGTAGAGATCAAACTTAAAAGCTTTCATTATAACAAAATTGAAAGAAGGAGCTTGCTTCACGAAGAATATATTGTGAGTCGAAAACGGAGTACAGAAGAAAAATTATTATACTTTATTGAGAGATGAAAGTGTGTGTTGACTGAGAGCTAAATCTCCTCTGTCAAAAATCTGCCTTTCTTATGAAATCGAAAGATAAGAGTACAAAAACTATCACGAATTCAACCAAATTTTATTAAACTAGATTTTAAGACAATAAAAAGTTTCTTCTTTAACTTACCTTTTAAAATAATTCAGCAACCGCGCAACACCATAATAGCCAAAACCAACAACTGCAAAGAAATATGGATGATTATTTTTTTTTTAATAACTTCTGATTATTTATAGTCAAAGACTAATAGGATTAAGTTGAAATATCTTGCAATAAGGCCTTAATGCAATAAAGCATAATAAAATAAACCAATCAAATAAAGATTTTATTACAAAAATAAAATTGTGGAAGTCCAGGTAGGCGTTGAAAAAAATCTAAAAAAAATTATATAGAAAGTTAAGGCTGTTACATCATAAGTGGATCTGTTGGTCCTCTGTAGTGCCAACCGGAGACTCAACTTAATTGCAGTTCGTGTAGGAATTCAACATTTTTTGCGACGTTTAAGAGCATCTTTAGTTCAGTGCCAGCTCTATGAAGCTCTTAGATTTCTTACATGTGTGTGTTCTCTATGGCATTTTGCTAGCCGCGGTCCACCACACCCACCCAATAAAATAAAATAAAATAAAATAAAATAAACTAAATAAAATAAAATAAAATAAAATAAAATAAAATAATATGAAATGAAATAAAATGAAATATAATAAAATAAAATAAAATAAAATAAAATAAAATAAAATAAAATAAAATAATAAAAAATAAAATAAAATAAAATAAAATAAAACAAAATAAATTAAAATAAAATAAAATAATATAAAATAAAATAAAATAAAACAAAATAAAATAAAATAAAATAAAATAAAATAAAATAAAATAAAATAAAATAAAATAAAATAAAATAAAATAAAATAAAATAAAATAAAATAAAATAAAATAAAATAAAATAAAATAAAATAAAATAAAATAAAATAAAATAAAATAAAATAAAATAAAATAAAATAAAATAAAATAAAATAAAATAAAATAAAATAAAATAAAATAAAATAAAATAAAATAAAATAAAATAAAATAAAATAAAATAAAATAAAATAAAATAAAATAAAATAAAATAAAATAAAATAAAATAAAATAAAATAAAATAAAATGAAATAAAATAAAATAAAATAAAATAAAATAAAATAAAATAAAATAAAATAAAATATAATAAAATAAAATTAAATTAAATTAAATTAAATTAAATTAAACTAAATAAAATAAAATAATATGAAATAAAAAAATAATATAAATTAATTTAAATAAAATTAAATAAAATGAAATGAAATAAAATAAATAAAATAAAATTAAATTAAATGAAATTAAATTAAATTAATTAATTAATTAAATTAAATTAAATTAAATCAAATAAACTAAAATAAAATAAAATAAAATAATATAAAATAAAATTAAATTAAATTAAATTAAATTAAATAAAATCAAATAAACTAAAATAAAATAATATAAAATAAAACAAAATAAAATAAAATAAAATAAAATAAAATGGAATAAAATAAAATAAACCAAAAAAATAGAAAAAATAAAAATAAAATATAATTAAGTGCAATAAAAATATAAAACATTTTAACAACAAACATATATTTATATACATACAAAGCATCGGCAAGCAATAGCAAAAAAACGACAACCACTCAAGCAAAAATCACAGCTTAAACACACAATGCGTTAATTTATGATCTCTTAAATATTTTAACATAATTACACACGCATCAAAAATTATATATATATTTCCATAAATCTTGCGGGTTGAAAAAAAAAAACAAATACACATTTATTGAACGTTGAATAAACCGCGTAGGCGTGCTTATGCAAATAAAGAAAATAAACGCACAATGAAACCTTTTGTGGCTTATATTATAATGACTTAAAATATGCAAAAAATTAAGCAAAATTTAGACATTTTCTAGGCAGTTGAATTTTAGCGAAAATGAACAAAAGGTGTTGTAAAAAACACATAAGTCTATTTCAATGAGCTTTGTTGGTTGAAAAGACAAAAAAACTTTTAAAGGCATTTCATACAAAAAAAATAGAAATCTTGTGCCATTTAGAAGAAGAATAAAGAATAAAATAGAAAAGAAAATAAATAACAAAAAATTAAAATAAATAAATAACAAAAAAAACTTGCTAGCATAACATAAACATTTTTAGCCACGTGCTCAAAGATTTAAATTTGCTGAATTTCATGTATAGCATATTTTTATTTTCCATCCACAGTTTTATTTTATGTATAACATAAATTAAAAACTTAATTGGTATTTAAGAAAAAAATAGGCTGAAACCATAGACTAAAACAGAATTAGCATAAATATTGAATGAAAAAAATATCTAAAAAATATATGTATATTAAAAACACATACAACACCAAAAGTAACACTTTTACGACTCTCTGCTGTAAAAATTGTATTTTTAGTTACTTCTTCCAGTTTAAAATCAGCTCGAGGTATTTATGTATAGCTATTTTCATGCTACAACAATGAAGAAGAAAAAAATTAAAACATTTTTAACGCTACAATTTTTACAAAATTCAATATCTTTCTAAAAATCATAATTATATATATTTTTTTTAATAACATCACACGCTCCAAGACCTTAAATTGTCCACAGGTGTACAGCCGCCAAATAAGCTGGGCAACTAATGAGACTTGAAAAAGATTTCTTTCGTTCATAATTAAGTTTAAACATACATACATACTTTCCAGTTTCGGTGTAACATGAATATATGTATATATTTTTTCAATTTCAAATCTTTTTTCGTATTACAATTCTTCTAATTCGTTGTGCTCGCTACCACAAGCAGGTGCGTGTCATATATGTATGTATGTATTTATATGAATCTTGGTAATGTTATACTTTCAATATCACGCAAAGCAGTTTTTTATCTCAGCAAAAAAAAAAAAACAAGAAATAAAAATAATCTAATTAATTCAAAAATTGATACGCGAACGGAGGTTAGACAGTTAAAATGAGCGTAACAAATATGATACAGAGTTTAACTCAATTTCGTTGGGTTTTTGTTTACTCTCAAATCAGAGAGAAACTTAATCGAAAGCAGTTTTAATCGGAAATTTATTTATTTTAATATTCAATGAATATTAGTTTTTTTTTTCGAAAAGAAGTTACGCGTCCATGTTGATTCCAAAATAAAAGTTATTTAATTTAAAAATAATTATTTGCCCACATGACAATGTACTCGTATGGTATATTTAAATTCATTTTCACAAAATTTTCTTAAAAGAGATTAAATAAAAATGGAATGCAATTGAAAGCAAAAAAAAAATATATAAATAAATTACTATAAATGCCCATAATTAGTTTTTTTTTTTATATTTCCGTGGGATAAATTCAAACAGTTTCCATAGTTGCATTATTGCAACTCAAGTGGCGAAGTAGAAAATTAGAAAATTATGTTTTCTTGTATGCAAAACATTAATGCATATATTATGAAGCCTCCATATACATACATACATATGTAATATATGTGCAACTGCATCTATGTGTGCATTTGCATGGTGGTTATGTGCACTTATGATGCATTATGGATTACTGCCTGTATGCATTATCGTCAATTTAGAAGAAGACAAGTTGCATTATGGGTATTTTTTGTTAGTTTTTTTTTTTGTTTGAAGTTTGTCTGTATTGTAAGCCACTGGTCATACTCCCTGCTTGCCACCGCCCCAGTAATTTCGTTGTACTTGAGATTTATAGATTCATACATATAAACATACATTTACATATATAACATGTAAATACTTAGGGGTGTGGTGGAATTTGATGTTAAATCGCTTTAGAGGGCGTTTTCAGAAAATTTGTGAAACAATTTGTTAAAAAGAAAAAAATATATACATATTTTAATTTCTATGTGCATATAAATATATATCATAAAACTCCTTGAATTATCATAGCATATACATACATATTTTATTGTTTCTCTCAACCAATATAAAAAAAGGTAAGAAGCTTTTATATTTTTTTTAGACTTATATCCAGAAAACTAAGTTTGAACTGAAAAATAAACAGTGTTTTTTTAGATGTGTAGAAAATTAATTTAAATAAAAAATTAAGTTAAATTTTCTAATATATATATGGGCGAAGGGAATCATTGATCTATATTTCTTCAAAAATGGAGCCAGCCATATTATTACAGTCAATGGGGAACACTATAGAGCCATGATTAGTGACTTCTTCGTGCCTAAATTGGAGGATGTTTATATGAGGCCATTGTGTGGCAATTAAGTCCATGCCAATTAGTTATGTAAATTCCTTATCTTCACAGATAATTCCGAAACGTTCGACGGCTTAGGAAATAATATTTTTCGTGTTATTGTCGTGTTATTGTTGACACGCAGCACCAATTGCTAGAAAGAGTGATCGAAAATTTGACCTCTCGACTGGAATCTATTCGAGACAGCCACACAGGAAAGCTCTTATCTTAATAATAAAACTAAATTCTTGGCCATAACAACACATAATATGCGATTTATTTCTTTTTGAAAACCACACGTCTAAACAAAAAACACTTTTTAAGTATTTACAACGAAAAACTTCAGGGTTAATTAGCTACTTTTCTTTGTAATGTTATTTAGAATATTTATAAAAAAATATATCTTTGAAAAGTGTTCAAAAACACTAGAAATGCTGAGTGAAGATTGTACACTGAGTCATAAAAAAGTCAAAAAAATGCGCTCTCTCGTAATTGCCTGTAACGAATCTTCTAGCCAAAAACAACACCACAACAATGCCTATGTCACCGTATTCAACTGATTTGGAATTCTACAACATTTTAGGGCTCCCGAAAATTGGAGAGTGTCATGAAATCGCTGAAGGAACTCATATATACCAACAAATTTACGAGACGTTTTTAAAATATTAATGAGAATGTTAATTTTTTGAAAAAGTTAATTATATATGATGATAAAGTTGTCGCCATAAATTTGACTGGCACTGATTTCATACCCAAAACATTGGAAAAAAAGCCATGACATGATGCAATCGATATTGCAACAACAACAGCGACTTCTCCAATTGTGATTCGGCGATCGCTCATCACTATTTTTTTCACTTTTGCCACGTTTTCATAGGCTATTGATGTGCTGAGGCGTACTTCTAGGGCGTACATGCTTACATAATAAATAATATTTGAAATCGGTTTTTCCTCGAAATTTAAAAATTCTCTTAGTTTTTTGAACACAATTCACATTTTAGAGAAATATTCGCTGTTTATCTCGAAATCACATGGAACGGTAATAATAAAAATTTCCTCCATCCCACCTAGGAATACCTAACATTCCCTGATATGGTTTGATTCTTGGTGAAGGCTATGTTTGTTTTTACTGGCTAAGAGTTAAAATTTAGATATTTTGGTTTTCGAGGATTCTACTGCATCAAGGACAACTACACTAAAAAGTAAAAAAAAAAAAAAACAAATGAAAAATACTCCATAAATTTTTTCATGCTTCACCATAAGCATCGAAAAAAAATTTCTGTTTGACACGAGATTAGAAACTCAACGTAAATCTCGAAGGATTTAATTTGAAATTTCATCTCCGAATTTTGAATTTATTGAAAACAGCAACCATTCAGAGAATTAAAGAGGACTTGCATCGGCAAATAATTAAAAATTTAAAAATATAAAAATACATTCAGTAAATTTAAGTGTATATGTTGAAAATTATCGAAATCGACGGACTACATCATATTAGCCACCTGCAACCGATTTGTTCTACACACGTATATACGAATAAACAATGTCATCGGTAATCATCGAAATAGGAGGTATACATCATAATGGCCCTCTATTGGGTGATCCAAGTAAAGGTACCTTTTTCAATAGCCTTTTTTTGACAGATCTCCCGTGATTTGTGTGAAGCTGTCATATTATTTTTGTTCAGTATTGTTTGGCATTTCCTCATGGAAGGACTTACGTCTGAAAAACGAACACAAATCTTTCAACTTTATAACGAAATTCACTTTCTATAAAGAATGTGTTTCGCGAAGTTTTCGAGCTAAATATTGTTCGGCGATGAGGCCCATTTTGGCTCAATGGGTATGTAAACAAGCAAAAATGCCTCGTTTGGGACGAAAAGCAACCTAAAAGATTCAAGAGCTGCCATTTCATCCAAGAAAAGTTCGGTATGGTTTGTTGGTCGGTAGAATCATCGGTCAATGGTGACCGTTATGGCACCATGATAACCGACTATTTGCCTGAAAGTGATGTTCGTGATCTTGGAGATATTTGGTTTCAACACGACGGCGCCATTTCCCACACATCGCATCAATCAATGGATTTATTGAGAGAACACTTCGATCGATTTGTCACCAAGATCGTGTGATATCACACCGTTACACTTGTTTCTGTGGAGATTTGTAAAGTCTAAAGTCTATGCGGACAATCCTGCTTCAAATCAGGCCTTGGAGCAAAACATTACGTGTTTCATTCGCCAGTTACCAGTCGAAACGCCCTAAAGAGGCATCGAAAATTGGATTCAACTATCTGAAACATAGCCGCAACCAACATTTGAAAGAGATAATCTTCAAGAAATAAATGCCAAAATGTGTTCTTTCGAATGATAATGAACATACCCCATTAAATTTGAGTTTTCTGTGTTTTCTTCTTAAAAAACAAAGTAGAGAACCTCGAAATGGATAATCGACTTGTTCTGTTAGGATGTTTTGGGTAAAGCATCCTTCAAACCAGTATCTAAGAGCATGGAATTTCGCATTCTACACACCTATATACAAATAAACATTGCCACGGAAAATAATCGAAACCGGCGGACTATATCATACAGACCCCTAACAACTAGATATAAGGATTAAAGTTCAATTTTCGGCAATAATGAAAAACCATAAATTTAATATGGCCATGAAAGGTATAAAGACTTCGGCAAGTACGAAGATATATTTTTTTATTTTCATTAAAAAAAAAACTTAAAATTTTCGGCAGCCAAAAACTTTACTATAAGCGATTGCGTAGCATAAAAGTTCATAATAAAAAAGTGTACATGTGTAAATATGTACATATAAATATGCTCAATAAAAGCAATCGACACGTGCCTAAAATAGTAGCCTACGCAAAACAACAACAATAGCAACAAACAAGCATACAATACAGTAGCCATAGACGCCAAAAATACACTGAACTTTGATTGCAGCCAAGTAAACAATAGCCAAAGGCAAAACAAAACAAAACAAACAAAAAAACAACTTAAATAGGAAAATACAAATTAAAAAACAAAATAGAATTAATAAAAAAGAAAAACTTAAACTGTTAGTTGCAAGCAGTCAAAAAATTTGACTCTTCCATTGAAAGTAGCCAAACAACGGCAAGTGGAAGCTAAACGCAAGCCAAAAGCTGTGCGTGTGTGGCAACTTTAACGCAGTGAGAGGCCAATATTTTTCGATTTGGTAATATCGAACTGGATGCAGCGGATCACTAAAAAAAGCCAAATACGTTTGTGTTTGGAGGCGCAAAGTGCTTATGCGTGAGCTGGTGGCGACTGGTTATTGCCGCTGAAATCTGAACTGCCCAATATGGTGTATATACCTATATATATAAATATGTATGTATGTACGTATATATTTATATGAACTGGACCGTTCAACTCTTTATGTTTATTTTTAAGCTTTTTATAGTCTTCAGCGTTTATGACTGGCACTTGTTTCTATTTGTAAGATTATTTTTCTGTTTTTCTTTCTTTTTTTTCGAGTAAAAATCAAACAAAACAAATCTACTCAGACTTGCCTCACACACATTGTTGCCGTCTCTTTTTCTATGCTCTTATAGCAATTTCATTATTATTTTTTTGTTTTTTTTTTTGCCCGAAGGAGTGAAATTACAAAAATCTGAAATTACACACCAACACATGCACATTTACCAGTGTATGTATGTACAATCTTCTATATATACAAATGCGGCTACTTAAAGTAAACAAGTGGCATGTGCAACGAACGTGCGGCAAATAATATCTATGCACACGTTGAATTAGCTCTGCGTTTACTATGGGTCACTCGCTTTGTACAAGTAAAAGATATGCAACATGTGTTGCAAGCAAAAAACATATGTACTCACAGCTATGCATGTGTTTCACACGCACTAATTTTAAACGCACGTAGAAAAAAATATTTTCTCAGATTTTTAATGCATATTTTTCTATTTCCCTTTTTCGCTAGGCGGCTATGTGACTCAAACGGAAATTGTGGAAATTTTATGTTCAATTGCAATTTTCCTTAATTTTTTTCTGGGCTATTTACCCTTCTGACTCTCAGCGACGCCAGCTTCAAATCAGCTGAGTAATTAATCAAAAGACCATGCTCACTGTATGTTTATATTTGCTATTTTCAGTTTGTTTTTGAAATTTACATATGTATATATAATATGTATGCATCTAGAAATTTTAAACACTCGAATTTCAAGTGGTTTTGTATTACAAATATCCGAGAAATTTAAATTATTGGAATGCTGTGAGATGAAAAAACCAGGGGAAGATTTCCTTTCCTCTCATTTTATTTAATTCTCTTTTATTTTATTTTTTTTATATTATTTTATTTTTCCTCATTCTATTTTATTTTAATTTCAATTATAATATTTTTTCATTTTATTTTTTTTTATTTAATTTATTTTATTTTGTTTTCTTTATTTATTTTCATTGTATTTTATTTTATTTTATTTTATTTTATTTTATTTTATTTTATTTTATTTTATTTTATTTTATTTTATTTTATTTTATATTATTTTATTTTATTTTATTTTATTTTATTTTATTTTCTTTTATTTTATTTTATTTTATTTTATTTTATTTTATTTTATTTTATTTTATTTTATTTTATTTTATTTTATTTTATTTTATTTTATTTTATTTTATTTTATTTTATTTTATTTTATTTTATTTTATTTTATTTTATTTTATTTTATTTTATTTTATTTTATTTTATTTTATTTTATTTTATTTTATTTTATTTTATTTTATTTTATTTTATTTTATTTTATTTTTTTTTTTTTATTTTATTTTATTTTATTTTATTTTATTTTATTTTATTTTATTTTATTTTATTTTATTTTATTTTATTTTATTTTATTTTATTTTATTTTATTTTATTTTATTTTATTTTATTTTATTTTATTTTATTTTATTTTATTTTATTTTATTTTATTTTATTTTATTTTATTTTATTTTATTTTATTTTATTTTATTTTATTTTATTTTATTTTATTTTATTTTATTTTATTTTATTTTATTTTATTTTATTTTATTTTATTTTATTTTATTTTATTTTATTTTATTTTATTTTATTTTATTTTATTTTATTTTATTTTATTTTATTTTATTTTATTTTATTTTATTTTATTTTATTTTATTTTATTTTATTTTATTTTATTTTATTTTATTTTATTTTATTTTATTTTATTTTATTTTATTTTATTTTGTTTTATTTTATTTTATTTTATATTATTTTATTTTATTTTAATTTATTTTGTTTTATTTTATTTTATTTTATTTTATTTTTTATTATTTTATTTTATTTTATTTTATTTTATTTTATTTTATTTTATTTTATTTTATTTTATTTTATTTAATTTAATTTAATTTAATTTAATTTAATTTTATTTTATTTTATTTTATTTTATTTTATTTTATTTTATTTTATTTTATTTTATTCTATTTTATTTTATTTTATTTTATATTATTTCATTTCATTTTTTTATTTTATTTCATTTTATTTTATTTTTTATTTTAGTTGTAAATATCAAGAATTTACCATTTTCAATGTTAGTGTCTTAAGATATTCTTGTATCTCAGTAAACAACTCAATTAAGTTAAAAAATTTTACTTTCACGGTTTTTGTGGTCAGCAATCTGCAACTCGTGTTTCCGCTGCAAAAACGCTAACCGGAAATGGTAAAGCCAAACAAATATTGACGGTTTAAGGCAACTCAAAATAGACTTGAAAAGCAAATTTGACATATGTACACAAAAGCACTGAGATAAATATGTAAATATATCGCAGAGCCAACCTAGTGAAGTTATGCACAAAGTAAACAGAGGTGCGAATTTAAAGGTTTGGTTGAAGTTAGCCATGAAAGAGCAAAACAAAAATCAATCATGGGCAAGTAAATGACGCTGATACGTTCATATTTGCCAGCAAAATGTGTGATATAGTCAAACATATAGGGGTTATGCTGTGAAAATTATCAAGCGCCAGTGACTAAAGTAACCAAAGTCCAATAGCAATATTTATAAAAATATACAAATTTGCCTACATACGTATGTATCTTATGTACTACAATGTCTATGCATAAGTGTTTGAGTATCTATAAAATTAATATTTTTCGTATTTGCAAATTAGGTATTTACTCGAATAATATTTTCCTATTTTTTAGAGTCTTTAAACGCGTTGGCTTATTATTTAATTTGCATTTTTCCTGACCTAATATTAAAATATCGAAATCGTGACTTTTGCATTTTGAATTTTGCTTATGCTCACATAGCTAATTACTTCAATATTTATTTACGAAATCGTAAAGTTGTTTTATTTTCTGTAAACGTGCCCAAGTGTTGTTTTTGAATTGAATTCTGAGAAGAAACAACTTAAATGTTGGCTTGAACATTTGAACAAAAATATTTTAATGAATAGATTTATATACATATACATAATAAATAAATTTAATAAGAAAGCCATAAGAAATTATTCATAAATATTATTTTCTAAAGAAAATGCTGAAGTAATTTTTTTAATAATAAGTAATATTGTTTCTAATTTTTTAAAAGTTCTAAAAACGTTTTTACCTCCTAAACATAATATTAATTATAACTAAATATATAATTTTTTAGTTTATTTTTTCGTACAAAAAGCTCATAAGCCAAGTCAACATACAATTAAATGAATACATTCATACATGCATGTACATATATCCATATATCACAGGCAATTAATCAACCAATTTCCAATCGATTAGCTACGTTGTAATGATTACTTTGTAAATTTAATTATATTTCTGCTCGGTGTCTGCTCTAAATTTTTGCTTGCCAGCAAGAGTTTTTATGAGTCAGTAAATTTTTTTCCTTTTTTCTGTTTTTTTTGCAAATTTTTTAATATTTTTTGAATGGTGCTGAAAGATTAATACCTTAGGCTGGAAAAAGATACGAGGAAATGGAAAAAATTTGAAAATAAAAACTACTTTATGATATAGGATACTTACATCATTAAGAGAGATGATATAGTAATAATATAGTATATGTACGGTAGACATTAAGAATGATTAAAATGTAAAAAAATATATATATTTATAAACAAAATTGAAAAATGTAAATTTATATGGATTTAATTGAACAATATTACACAATCGTAGAAGATATATAAAAAACTTAAATTAAATGATATTAAAGAAATTAAACAAAATTTTTTATTTTTAACTACAATTAAATAATATTAAATAAAATATATAAAATTAACAAAAGTTAAGTAAAATGAAATAAAATAAAAATACTTAACTAAAAAAATTGTTTAAAATAAAAAGTACAAATATAATTGAATTTATTATACTTTGTCAAGGGGTGGTACCGAATTGAAATTTTCATAAAAACTATCGAATTTTAAACTTTATAGCTGTGTTTGCTTCTATAAGGGATCATCAAGGAAAATGGAAGCCGATGCGGTAATTGCCATATTTCACTAAAATATTTTGTAGTTCGTTTCACGACATAGGCGATGGAGACTCCATGTTCAGAAGAGAATAGGTACACGACTAAGAGAGTGTGTGAATAAAACTACTACAGAAATTACAGATGAAAATGAAAAGAAACGACAAAAGAAAGTACTTTCTGGAAGAGATGAACTGACTGGAAAAGTTATTGGCAAATTTACTGTTTATTATGGTTTAGCGATTAGAAGACACTACGATTCAGTTGCAAATATGTATAATGCCTTTTGCGCTTCTTACTATCATTATTGTTCCATTGACTGCAATCCCCAATATGACAAATGGCCGATAGGAGAAGACTCGTGGTGGTCTTAGCAAAAATCACGAGCATTGAAAACTTTGACCAACTATAAACATGACTATCAGCCCTTACCATCCGATGTTGCTACAGCTATATTTCATATTTATAAAAATCTTAGTAGTGAGAAATTACTGGAACTGGAATTGGAAATAACAATGAGAGTTACAATCAGTTGATATGGAAAATAACTCCAAAAATAATCTCTTGTGGTTCGAAAATCGTTGAAATAGCTGCATCCATCTTGCAGCCGGGATGTTCAATGAAGGAAAAACTTCTCTTTTTTATTATAAGCATTCCCATTTGAGAAAAGAGTACACAGAGCACAATTCGATTTCAGAAGTAAGAGCGCAAGGGAGCATGCGCGAGGGGAGGAAGTTTCGTAGACATCAACAGCTGACTATTTTAGAGGCAAACGAGAATTCAGAGGGTTCCTCTTATGGTCCTGGAATAGACGATTCAATGTACATAAGTTGGAAAAAAGATTGTTTACCTTAGTGTAAATGGTTCGCAAAACTTTAAAAGCGTTTTTTTCGAAACGCTGTTTTTAGAGTCGGTGAGGAAAATTTCTCTGAAACGGTAGAACCGAACGGCTTAAAACTTTCACACGACCTTCTAACACGTATTTGTTAGGTAATGATCGAAGGAATAAAATTTTTCATAATTTTATTTGTGTAAAATTTCTCACAAAAAATTATTTTTTTAAGGTGCCATGTTGTCAAAAATCAAATTTTTCACTATTCCTTCGATCATTACCTGTATTCATCCATTAAAATACAATATTTTTTTATGGTTTTCGGGTTTCAGATATAATTTAAAGCAGAAATATCTTCCTTATCGCCAGACACCTTCATTAGGAGGCCCTTCTGGAGATCGACTACAGGAACAAGAGGTTCCAAAATTTTTTAAACATAAAATGCTTCTCAAAAAAAAATAATAAAGAAAACAAAGCGGATGTTATATCCCTTTGTTAATGAAATAAAATTATATTAAATTAAATTAAACAAAAAATATCATTATATAAATTATATAAATTTAAATAGCATGAAATTAAATAATAAAAAAAATTAAAAAAAAAATAATTAAATAATTTGAAACAAAATAAGATAAAATAAAATAAAGTAATATAAAAAAAAATTAAATTAAATTAAATAAAATGAAATAAAATAAAATAAAATAAAATAAAATAACATGAAATATATATAAAAAAGCAATAAAATAAAATATTATAAAATAAAATAAAATAACGTAGAATAAATAAAATAAAAAAGCAATAAAATAAAATAAAATAACATAATATAAAATAAAAAACAATAAAATGAAATAAGATAAATAATTTAAAAATTGAATCAAATAAAATGAAATAAAATAAAAGAAAATTAAACCAACTAAAAAAATAATTAATTCCTTTAAATTTAAAAAAATTATCTAAATTAAAATAAAATGAAAGAAATTAAATTAATTAAAATAAAATAAAAAAACAATAAAATAAATAATTAGTAAGTAAGTAAATTAAAATAAAATAAATTCAATAAAATTCAATAAAGTAAAATAAAATGAAATAAACTGAAATTAAATAACACAAAAAGAAAAAATCTATTAAAACCAACGCCGTCATTTTAAGTTGCTCCAAACCAAGCAATGCAGTTTGGAAAGCAAAGTTATTAATTTATAGCCATTGATTCAAATCTACATAGCTGTATTTCAAAGCGCTACGAAGCGGTAATTGCCGGCTGTTCTCGCAGAACAAATTGACCATGAAAATAAGCTTACCATTGCAAAACGCGTAATTTGTAGCGCCCACTTTGAACGCTATGAGCAATGAAAATACATTTTGCAAACAATATGAAAAAAATACACAAAAATTATACATACTCGTACATATTGTATAAATACTCACATTACAATATCTACATACATACATATGTATGTATGTCTTGAAAAGTGGCTTATACGGAGGTGTGGGTAAATAGAAAAAGAGTTTTAATGATATGTATTTTAATGACGTATACATATTTAAATAGAAGTAAATATGTAAGCTATCACCACCAACAGCTTCCGATTAAATCAATTGTTCTATTCAAATTTGACTAAAGCATAGAAAAGAATTCTAATCGAAAATTGAGCTACACGCTCCATTAAATTCTAAGAGTCAGGCATACATATGTACATACATATTTATTTGCATACATGGGTGTGGGAAAATAAAATTTTAATTTAGCAAAACAAATAAATAAAAAAAAACAATAAGTATATGAGCTTATAGCTTTGTTAGTGAAAAGAAATGATTTACATTGTCATACAGTAGCGAGCTTAATTAAATATTATATATCACACATGCATATGTGTATATAGTATAGGTATATGTACAATATATTGAGTTTCTCTTCATATTTCAATTAAATCACAACAATTTTTTTCTTAATTTTTTCTCCCTTCCTTCTTAGTAGTACAGCTAGCACCGGCAATGTACATATGTAAAATACTAGTCATCGTTTTAATTCTTTGCCATTTGATGGTAAGACATCGAATTGTTTTTTTCTTTTTATTTTTGCTTTACGTTCCACTTTCAAGTTCAATTCAAGCGAAAAGTTGAGTCCCAGCAGGCGAGACTTAATTAATTTGAAATTAGTACATAGATTTTTTTTCAAAGAGATAATAAGAAATTTAAAATTTATATGAAGCAAAATAAATTATAAATATTAGAGGGCTATTTTCAACGATTTTTAATGTATTTAACTTTTTATTCGTAGAGCGCCACAATAGAAATGCTGTTTATTTGAACCTCATATAAGTAATGGTCATATTCTCGACTCTCACATCACTCTTATGAGAATTATCCTAGAATTATGGAGTGAAATACAAGACCATATAGTTTCAGGAGAAGTGAATTCCACCATAAAATGTCATATGTTCTGAGTTCTGAAGAAAATATTTAGAAGATCTAAAAAAATTTATATAGTCTAATCAATAAAGCCTTTAGTGAACTCATGCTGAGGCGTCTTCGTAGAGAACATATTGACAAGAGACACTGGTAGACGACACTAAAGTAGAAGTGCCAAATTAAACCTATGCAAGGAATGCAACGTACCCGTCTACTAGGTATAACAGCCACAATGATAAAAACTATCTCAACAAAGGCTCTGGAAGTCAGCCAAGCGGCATTTAAATACTTCAACGTAGAGTCTAATAATGTGAGTACATGCAAAAAAGAAAACAAAGTGCATATCACTTGGAACTGGGGTCACGCGAATGTGAATGGTAATGAAAAGACGGATGCAGGCAATCAGCACCCTCAAATTTTATTTAAAATAGTGGAAGAGATTATGAAAAGACGAAAGGCGATTCATCAAATATTTCACGGTACTCCGAACTTCAGCTATATGATGGCTATGCATGCATGAAAGAAACTGAAAGAATTAACGCAGGTCAAGAAAACTGTTGGCAAAAGAATATTTGTTATAAGCTGGGGAGTACCATAAGCCTACATAATGGCTTAGTTGCCACCGTCCGTAAACTCCTCTTTCAACCAGCAAACCAACCAGTCAATATTTATTGACTTTATAGCTTTGATTGGGTTAAAGATGGTATATAAGACAGCTTTCATATCGAGGCCTTTTAAAATTACTTTGCCCAAATTCAAAAGAAATCTTGCGTGATAACCGTTGTAAAGCGAACCATGAATATATTGGGTTGCCCCAAAAGAAACCAGCGATTTTTTAAAGAAAGTAAATATATTTTTTTCAAATTTTATAATGAACTTTAATCAATTATGTAATTTCCATTTTGTTGGATGATCTTTCGCCATTTCCCGGAGAGAAGAGTAGTTTTCCTGTTAACCTAGGCAAAAGCACATACATATATGCACCGAATTTCAAGTTAATCGAACTGTAAATAAAATGTTTTCGAATATTTAGCTCCCAGATTTACTTCCCGAAAATTTTTATTTTTTCGTATAAGCCTTCCCAGGAACCGTAGAAACAATCTGACAAAATTTCAAGTCAACCGGTTGGTAAGTTTTGAAGAACACCAGCTTTCAACGATCGGATTTTTATATTTTAGATATAGAATTGAGTATAAGTAAATATATTTATGTTTGCGTATATGTTTAAAAAATAAAAAAATAAATAAATAATATGAAAAAAATACTTTGCAACACAACAAATTTACGTTCCAGCGAAATTCTCCACTTCTGCCGCCACCACGTAATCAAGCTTCCGGCTTGCAACCCAATTTTTTTTATATGATTTCGTTCTTTCTTTCTTTTTATTTAACACAAACGCGCACAATTTCTTCAATATCTTCAGATGCAGCATAAAATTGTCATGTCCTCAATTTGTTGCAAGCTATGTAGGTATGTATGTAAGTGCACGCAAGCAGACAAGAATCTTGTAAAAAAAAAAATCTACAAAGAACTGCGACAAGCAAAGTAAAGATGAAGCCACACACGCCCGACCACTTACCCCACTTGCCACTGTGTGTGTGTCTGAGCATCTTGCGTAAATAGCAGTTAACGGTGTCATGCGCATTTTCAACGAGCGCTACATACTTGAAAGGTGAAAATTGACGATGCTTAATACAAAAAGACTTGTATGCCTGAAGTCAATGTGTTGTTTGGAGTTTTTTTTATGCGTAAACGCGTATCATTTTGTCAACTACATTGTTGGCGGGTATAAACCGGTAATTCAAAATGTGTGAAATTTTTACAATAATTTTTTTTTTTAATTATTTGTTTGCTCCGCTGATATTAAGTTTCTGGTTAATAAAAATAATTGACTTTTCATACCCCTGCTACATTCTGTATAGGCCAGATATTGCTACAGAAGGGTTAGCCCTGGAAATTACTCTCATTTCTCGAAACACTAGTTGATTATATACTAATCGGCGATCATTGAAAGTTCCAAAGACCTAATTCTTCAAACGAAACAAAACGATCAAAACTTCGTCTTAGGCTATTGGGTTAACTGAAAATTTAATATGGTTCGAGATTAGTGCTGAAGTGCATGTTGTATAAAAACTCTTAGTAGTTTTATAACGCAGGATTTTTAGTAGGATGATCATCTATCTATATGAGGTTATGCCTACTGTTCGTGGAATATTCAGTGCGAATCAGAGTTACAGAAATACAATTATGAAATAGCGTTACTTGTGAACCATCTTTTGGTATCCTTCGATGAGAACAAGATTCTGAATCCTATTGGCGTATGCATATTACAGCTCTATGCATCTAAAATCCTATATCCTCTTTCTAATTCTTTTTTCTATCTTTTTTCTCTATCACGCGTTCTTTCTCTCTCTCTCTCTCTCTCTCTCTCTCTCTCTCCTTATCACCCTCTCTTCTTATCACCCTCTCTCTCTCTCTCTCCATCTCTCCCGCCCTCTCTCTCTTTTTTACTACCTCTCTCTTTCTTCCCTCTCTCTTCCCACCCTCTCTCCTCCCTCCTTGTCTCTCTTTCACACCTCCTCTCTCTTTTTTTTCTATCTCGCATTCTTTCTCTTTCTCTCTCTGATTATCACTCTGTCTCTCCATCGCTCTCGTCCTTTCGCTCTCTCTATGCCTCTCTCTATATATTCCTCTCCCTCTATTCCTCTCTCTTTCTCCCTTACTCATTCTCTCTCTCTCCCCCACTATTTCTCTTAATACTTTTAACACTCAACTATTCATTCCATCGCTCTCGTCCTTCCGCTCTCTCAATCCCTCTCTCTCTGTATTCCTCTCTCTCTATTACTCTTTCTCTATTCCTCTCTCTCTATTCCTCTCTCTCTATTCCTCTCTCCCTATTCCTCTCTCTCTATTCCTCTCCCTCTATTCCTCTCTCTCTATTCCTGTCTCTCTTTTCCTCTCGCTCTATTCCTCTCTCCCTTTCTCACTCTCTCTCTCTCCTCCACTATTTCTCATAATACTTTTAACACTCGACTATTCAAATTAACCACCGCAAAGTGAACATCTGGTTTTTTTCGGCATGACGGCTATTTTATTCTAAAAAATATGACTTTCCCGTTATAAGGAGGTAAACTGGGTATTACAGATTTCTACACGAAATCTGTGAGCCTTGAGACACATCAACTAATAAGTAAGGATTTTGAAAGCGTTCTCTCTCTCTCGCTCTCTCTCTCTCTCTTTTAATTGCTTTCTTTCTATTGCTGCAATTCTATTCAGAAAACTTACAAGAGGAACAAAATATTTTTCAGTAGTAAGCTTTCTCTCTCCCGCCAACTCTAATGAGTATTTTGAAAATTTTGTTTATTTTGTCATTTTCCTTCAATTGAGCAAAAAGTTCGTCTTTTCAAGGCATGTGAACGGAATTTTAATTAATTTCACGCATTCAACGGTATTTAACAAACATGCACAGCTTGCAGTCTGCTGTCCCAGCCCGACCCACACTGTCTAACTGGCTCTCGACCGTCAACAGCGTCAATAAAGGCGTCTCCACTGCGACATTTTCTTAATTTGCATTATTTTCATCATTTTTTATTAGCCAATTTACAATTTTTTTATTTTTTTTTTTTGCCTGAATTTTTATGCATCTGAGCTACAATATTTTGCGCCTGCGCAAGCCACTTTCGCAAAAGCGCGCTAATGCATTGGTTGCTTTTTAGAAATGCGTGCAACATTTTGAATCGATGTTGAAGAGTGCGTTTGCCTTTTTGACGCCAAAAACACGCGCACAAAACACACACACACACACTTACACATATGTACAAAAGCAGTCGCTCAAAGAGCTGTCAACGGCAAACAAGCCGTCTAACCGCATTTAACCCCGTTCATGCTTTCAAAGTCTCCAGACGGCCAAAAAAAGAAACAAAAATAAAAACAAAAAAAAAAGCATGCAAGCATTGAAATTAATATTAAAAACATAAAACAACAACAACAACAACAAAAAACAGCACTACTTTTTAATGAAATGCTCCTCATTTTACAATTCTGCGACTTTCTCACTTTACACACGCCAACAACAACAACAGGAATAACAACAACTTGCAGTGACATTGAATTTGCCACAATTCATATTATATATGTACGTACATATGTATTTCTATGCACACTTTTATTGCTGTTGCTGCTGCTGATGTACCGCTGGCAATGCAATGCAATCGTAGCTGTCAATGTGCGCTGCAAGCGTTTCACCATTAGCGGAAAATTATATATATATATACACACACATATATGGCGTCAAAAAAGTGATTTAATACGCACATACATATTTATTTATTTTTATTTTAGTTTTTCGTTACGTTGCTGCTGTTGTTATTTCAACAGTTGTTTTGGATTTAATTAAAAAACTGTTTTCAGCATTTACAACGATTTTCAATTAACAATTTTTCGTAATGAATTTTCACCACGCCACATACGGGTTTTTTATTTTAATTAATTACTAGCAGCGGGATTTGGAGATTTTAGAAATAACACTGCTAGAGTATCAGGGTGTCGGAGTTATGATATAACGGTGCATTTGAATTGCATAACAGACTTAAGTTAAAAAAACATGATTGACTCATATGAGTTATTTGAAGTAATGGATTTTTTATTGCTCACCTCAATCCCGGTGGTCAACGAAGAGATGCTGAACGCCTGCTAAATAAACTCAATTTGAATTTAATTTCTTTTAATCCTTCAACATAATTAGTCTTTATATCGGCTTTGTCCTGAATAACTGACGGAACAAACCAACAGTCTAAACCACTGAAACTTGGAGGATATGTTTTGTATATAACGTACGCACCGGATAAGAAAAGATTAACATGAAACTTGGTAGACTTGTGGAACATTTTTTCTTCGGAAAATTACAGAAAACGGACTCTCTGGATCGATCTATTCAAAAAAATTGTATTTATCGTTTGAATTACATAAAATTTAGTACGGTAGTAACTTCGGGCCCAAATTACCATTAGGACGACCTTTTTCTTCCGGGAAGTGGGTCTGCGAATTTATTTTTAAAACTTTTGATTTACCTGAAATTTGGTACACATGTAACCCTTTGCCTAAATTGAGTTGGAAAAAACTTTTTCCTGGCCCTTGGGACGATTCGATGGTTAGGTTTTAGTTAATATGGGGACTTATCTAGCTGGTTCTTTGCCAAAGTCAATATGTAGAGATTTGTTTGGAAATAATCGTTTTCATGCTTTGCTTGATAACTGGAACATAGAGAGCTCTTTGCCTAGACTAAAATGCGAAAAACTTTTCTTTCTTTTCATATACCTATAATATAAAATTTTACACGTGTAGGGATCTTTGAAATCACCACCATACCGCCGTAAAAAAGCAAGGTTAGAAGAAGCTTTACATCAATCAACACGCCAAGATCCAAAAATTCATTTACAAAAGATGGCTTACTATCAAATAGATAATAGATTTTACTTTATTTAATTCCCAGAAAATATTAACCGAAAGAACTGGTAAAACAAATATCGATCAGATCTAGGAAATGACCCGTGACAAAAGAATTGATACACATCAGCCATTCGTCGGCTTTAAAGCTACCTTGGAAGCTATCGAATTTGATCGTTATATTTGAATTTTATTGTTATGTAAACCGACCAAGGGCAAAATCAGAGAATCGCAGTCAGAATTGGTTAGACGAGTTTAGACCATTAGAAGAAGTATGTTAGATGAGTACGAAAAAAGTTGGGTATTATAAGATCACAGTTGACTATTCTGTGCTTAACACAATTGCATAAAGGTATATATTTTAAGATTTGTCTGTAAATTCCGCCCAGATAAGGATGTCCTTTTTAATTTCCTGGGAGACATTCCTCTATAAAGTAAAGGTATGTAGGGATTATTCGGTGGATTTATCTCTAATGCGGCTTCTAGAGTGTACAACATGAGCAGTAGTGATAAGGCTACCATAGGAATATCGAGGAGCTATTCAATAGGACTCTTACTTTTGGCTGGAGAGTGCTTTAGAGTTCAATTTCACACAATGAGGCTATCCATCAATGATCCGCCAATGATTTGTTCATATCAAGTAAGAGCCAAGCGTCGAAACAAACTTTTCATTATCAATTCTCTCTCTGTCGGATATGATCATAAAACCTAAAACAAGAACACTCAGAAAATATTCAATGAAATATAAAACTCAGAACTGAACTATCAGGCTAGCAGTCACAATTAGCCAAGGGAGCAGTAACTAAGCGAATGACACCAAGGCCGAAATGCACAAGTTGTACCAGGATGATGAAAGCGGTAATAAATCTTCAAATTTACGGTCAAAGAGTAAGATCAATGAATAGAGTGCAAAGCATTCTTACGATAGGAGACTTTAATCGCTGGAATGATTTTAAGGAGCAAGATAACCATAAGTATACATAAGTATGGTGAATTGATCTCAGAAGAGTATTGAGATCATCTTTTCAGCAAATGTTAAAACCAAAAAGATTTTACAAAATCAGACCTGCTACAATTTCTGAATAAATCAAAAATAACTAAGCGACAATAAAAATTACTATTCCTCAGCCCCATTTTGAAGCGATTGGTCTAATAATAGCTATGATAAAGAGCTATGTATATTGGCTTGTAAGATCTTTCAAAAATATTAGGTTATGTTTAAAATCTGTATTCTTCAGCTTTGCGATAATGGCATAATTTGAGGCTATTTTTTTTTTTTAAATCCTCATTAAGTTCTTGAATTTTGAAAAACGCCATGCTGAAAAAATTAAAACGTCAAACCCTCAAGAACACTTATGATAACAATCTTTGAAATATTATACACTCTCATATGAATAAATTATCGCATTTCGTCTGTAACAACAAATTGATTTAACCACAATATGCAAAGCGAGAGCGAGAGCGAGAGGAAGAAATATGGTATATAAGCATTGTTGCTTAAGACAGAAAAGTGGCCATAATGAGGTAAATGTGTAAACATTTATTGCAAGTATGTTGTAAGCAACTTGTAGCTAAGCATAATATTTCTGGTTCTTTTTTTAGTTTTTGTTATTCTCTCATTTTTGTATATTTTTGTTTAGTATTTTCACAAATTTATGAGTTTTGTTTGTTTCTTTTGGAATATCTTTTTTTAATTTTTTTTTGTAATCATTTTATTTTTACTTTTTTTTCTTCCATTAATTTTATCATTATTTTTCCCCCTTTTATACCTTTGGCTGATTGCGATATTGCTTCAATTGCTTGTTTGACTCTTATTGGCATTTACTTCTTCGCGCTGGCCACTGCCGGTGACCTCAAAAGCCAAAGTAAGCTCTCTTATATGGAGTGAAAAAATGGCGAATTTAACATTTATCGAAATTATAAATGAGTTTCGAGAAATAGGCATTTGCTTGGAGTTTTTTATATATCTTTCATTACTTCAAATAATATATTAACTTTGGTTCGAAGTATCTAAATACTAGAAGGAAAAGAAATATATAATTGGTGCTTTGCAACCGCTGAATCGATTTTTTGCGAAATCCTGCTCCAATTCGCAGTAAGCGTCTTGATGTTTTTCCAACAAATGGAGGGACCTACAATTTATACTAAGCCGCCTACGAACGACCGATAAATTTTTGGAAGGATCGTTTTATTTCATGTCAGAAAAACATTCGGAGAGCTTGACCAAGACTCACATCCTGCCCTTCCTTATCTTAGTACACTGTTCTAAGTACTCAGCTATTACGGTCGACAATAAAAAAGATAGGCCCATTAAAATTTATACCGACTGGATCAGATTGACGAGTCGATTTAGTGATGTCCGGCTGTCCATTTGTGCGTCTCTTTGTACGCTAACTAGTCACTCAATCTTAGAGATATTTCAATCAAACTTGGTACAACCAGCCATATCGGACTACTGTACCATAGATACAACCGTTTGTCAGATTTGAGATTTTGGGTCATTAATTCATTGAAAGAACATCGAAGGGCGTGAAATTTTGTATTCTGCAATCGAAAAAGGGATTACATTTTGGTATGGAAAATAATCAAAATCGATGGACTATGTATGTGTATACATAGCACCCATGCAACCGATTCGTTCAGATATGAGGTTTTGAGTCGAAAATCCGTCAACCGTCGTCATGCATCTAAGAGAATGAAATTTGATATTCTAAATTCGTATCTATAAATAAACATTATGACCAAAAATCATTGAAATCGGAAAAATTTATCATATACCCTCCATACAACCCATTTGCGCAGATATGGAGTTTCTAAGGCATGAAATTGGTATTGGTATTTATTTATTTATTTTTTTTTTTTTGATATGGCCATGGAAAGTATAAAGATTTCGACAGGACCGAAGACAACTCTTCTCTCATGTTTTAATTTCAAATCGCACCAAAAGCACATGCTGATAACAGCTAAAGAGTTTACGTGTAGTCTCTTCAATTTTTAAATATTTCATTAATCATAGATGTAATTATTATTTATATGTGTTGAAATAACTTTTGAAAGTATTGCGATTCCCCTCTATATATTATTTTACAATATATTTATTTAAATATTATTTTTTTCCAAATTTGCTTCATTTCTGGTGAATTTGGTGAATGAAATTTACTTGAAAATTCACCCCCATGAAATTTGCACTTTTTGCTCAGTAAAACTAACTTATTATCGTAACCTTTTTTACTTTGAGTTAATAAAAAATTGTATAAAAGTAATTTCAAATTACTTGCCTTTTTCATAAGATGCCGCAAAAACCACAAAATGACTGCTAAATCCGATCTTCACCGCAACAAGTGTTTTTGCAATGATTATTGTTATTGTTATTGTATTGCAGTTATTTAGGTTTTTTTTTTATTTTTTAGTTTTGCTAATTTTCATCAAATTAACCACAACAAATAGCCTGTCTTACTATCAGTTGCAAACAGGATGTTTCTGGTTATTTTTTTTTTTTTTACATTTTTCAATGATAAGTGAGAACTTTTTTGTTGGTGAATATATATTTTTTTTAAACGCACAATAAAAAAATGTATAAAATACCATACAAAGGTATTTCAAATTAGTTTAATGATTTTATTGAAACTTTAACTAATTTTTCTTTTTAATAAAAGTAAAGTATTTTGACTTATTTTAATTCACTTTTATTAATTTTTTTGTTGTTAATTAAATCATTTGTCTTATTTTAATTTGTTTTTCGGATTTTTTTTTTGTTATTTAATTGAAATAAAAATCAAATGATTAGTTTTCATGCGAGCCTTTATTTATCTTATTGGCCAAGTTTTACACAAACTTTTATATTTAATTTTTATTCCCTTTACTATTCACTAATTTTAATATATTTTTACCATTTTTAATTGTTATATTTAACACTTCTTGTTATTGTTTCTTTTTTGAATGTACACACTTATTTTTAAGCTAGTTTATTAGTACTTTCATTATATTTTATCATTTTTTTCTTATTTTTTATATCATAAAGTTGAATATTTTACAAGTATTTAAGCATTTTTTAACTTTACTTTTAATAAAATATTTTTATTAATTTTTCACACGCTTTTAACAGCATTAAAATATATTTCTCGAGCCAAAGAAATATTCAATTCAAGTTTTAGGAGCGCACTATTAGTTAATATTTTTCGAAAATTATGTTTTATTAATTTTTTCACATAATTTTTAATTGTAAATAATTTTCGAAACACAGGTTTTTTGCACAAAGTTATTTTATTTAATTATATTTTTTATTTCTCCTTCGCAAACGCACAATTGTTGTTTACCATATATTATTTGTTTTTTTTTTTTAAGTTATATTTTCTTAAAATTTCACTCACTGCTCGCATATCAGTAGAAAGTTACACCATTCAGCACGCACAGCGTCGAAATACCCAACACTTTACGCGCCCAAAACCAAAAAAAAAACAACAATCATACATACAGACACGATCAATCAAATCGATCGTTGTATATTCACCGCTTTGTGGCTAAAACAGCAACAGAAACAGAAAAAAACCGGTGGCAGTAAACAAGATTGCCGTATATGCTTTGTATATGTTTATAGGTATGTACTCGTATATAGACGAGTCTGTTCGACACTACGTAGAAAATTGTTCATACGTTGCTTTCAAAGCATAAAACCCACTAAAAATTGGCGCTCACTTTATCCGCTAATGTACACGTATATACGTTTGCTTCGGCTTCAACATTCGTACTGTCAGTTGAGAATTGGAAAATGTAAACAATTGCCACAAGTGGCGGTAGCCGTTAAAACTCCAACACGACGAGTTTTTTTTCTTGTGCGTCTCCACACAAGTTGTTGCTGTAAAAACAACACTTGTCAGCTGAGCTGGCTGAGCGCAGGTCTCAGTTTCGTCTGATGTAGTGAACATCGGCAGTTGGTGGTAACATACGATGGGCAAAAAGATGTATCGGCGCATGTATTCGTCGGTTAAATGCCGGCAAATATAAACGGAAAGAACGTTGCTGATACTGAGCGGCAATAAATTGGAGACTTATATCTGTTGCTAACAGTATTGCATTATGTTAACTAACATAGTCTATATCCGTAGCGGGCGAGCTTTCTTTAGGTAAATTACGAGTAGTGCATTAACTTCCGCCGTCAGAATTATTGAAGGAGATCTGCGTTGAAAGGGTTGCTGCAAAAGTGGGCTTACTTGCAGCTGTCGGAATCTAGCTGAATTTTTGTCGGAAAATAGAGTGTCACGCTCTCAAACCTTATGCTTTTTCACACGCCAATTATCAATTGGGTATTTTAAGTTGATGTCGAGAATTGGAGAGGAAAGTAAGACACACGTGCGGACAAAAAAAAAGAATGAGTTCAAGATGCGCGAGTATGAAGAGCTTGACATAAGGTGACTTACAGAATGTTCAAAGCCTGAAACAAACTCTTCTAGGACCCAGAGAGGTAATCTACCAGCTGATGCCCACAGTATACTGAATTTATGGAGGGAACAATTTTTCAGCGGCGAACACGATTCTCCACTCGATGACGATGAAACAGATGTTTCATTGCCCGACTACGACGAAGTTCAAATAGCAATTGCATGCTTGAAAAACAACAAAGCAGCGGGGTCGATGGATTGCCGGTAGAGCTATTCAAATACGGCAGCAAAGAATTCATAAGCTTTCCTTGCAAAATATGGTCGATTTAAAGTATGACCGACGATTGGAACCTAAGTATGTTTTGCCAATCCACAATAAAGTTAAGCTAACAGTCTACGCCATTTGGCTTGAAGCAAGCCTCCTAAGAAATCAGTCTTTAACACCGCGTAAAGGGGCTGTCTTTACGCCGCATTCTGAGCTTGATATGTCTGCAAAACTTTTACGGCTAAGTAAACAGACGTTATTAAGCTCCAAAAGAATCGGGAGAGACATCTCCGAGCCGTTCGGTACTAAACGGGGTTTCTTATCGTGTAACTTCATTTAATTTGATCGCTGGAGAAAATAATAGTGTTGGTTCCTAGATAGACGAAATTGCCTACGACTTTAAAGGAATGACAGTTAGCAGGGACGTGGGAGCCAAGAAGGCAATACGCTGACTGCTTGTTTGGTGAGGAGATATTTCGTCTTTTCCTCTTTCGCTGCCATACTCATTCTTTTCGCTTATGTATTCAGCCGAACTAAAGTCGGGTTGTTAAAATCGAAAAAGTCAAAAGAGAGACCAAGTCAAAGGACATACAAGACGACTTTGGAATGTCTATTGGAATCAAGACAATAAATATGTAATAGCTTTCCCAATTAGGAAAATTATTTTGCTATAATTTTGATTTCTCCCAGCTTTCACTCACGACTGAATTATCAGCAACCCAGCAACAAATCAGATAACTTGCGATCTCAACAACATCATTCGAGCTTCTAGGACACCTTCACGGCAAGATCGTATACTTGTTGACCGAAAGCTTGCGGAGGCACACTCTGGTAAAGAGCTCTAACTCACTTAAAGATAGAACCGTAATTTGAAAATTAAGGATTGAGGTCGCCGCTCATAAAATTATGCATGCGCATAAATATCACCAGTTAAAATCACTATTATTACATCTATTTGCAACAACTGTGCGAAGGCGTGAACAAACAAAATTAGTTCAGTTTGGCTTACGTTTAGCTGAACATTAATTGAGATAAATAAATAACAAGGAAAAGTAAGGTAGAGCTAAAATTGGGCGTACACTACATATACGACACAATTGAAAATAAGCTTCGGGAAGGGAAAGCTAAGCAACGCAACAAAAACAAATTTAAGTGGTATCTCTGCTACCAAATTTAACTTCAACTTAAAAAAAATATGGCTATATAAATAGATTCCGATTAGTTCATGTACTCCCTTGCAACTCTAGACTAGACAAAACTGATATACCCTGCGTATATACGGTATGAAAAATAATCAAATTCAAAATAAGAAAACTCTAAATGCCAAAAACAAATGTAAGGTAAAACCTTAGAGGCGGCTTACAGTGCAGCGAAACCACTTACTTAGTGACAAAAAAATATTTACAGAGAACTTAGAAATTTTCTTTTATTTCATTTCATTTCATTTCGTTTCATTTCATTTCATTTCTTTTCATTTCATTTCATTTCATTTCATTTTATTTTATTTTATTTTATTTTATTTTATTTTATTTTATTTTATTTTATTTTATTTTATTTTATTTTATTTTATTTTATTTTATTTTATTTTATTTTATTTTATTTTATTTTATTTTATTTTATTTTATTTTATTTTATTTTATTTTATTTTATTTTATTTTATTTTATTTTATTTTATTTTATTTTATTTTATTTTATTTTATTTTATTTTATTTTATTTTATTTTATTTTATTTTATTTTATTTTATTTTATTTTATTTTATTTTATTTTATTTTATTTTATTTTATTTTATTTTATTTTATTTTATTTTATTTTATTTTATCTTATTTTATTTTATTTTATTTCATTTTATTTTATTTTATTTTATTTTATTTTATTTTATTTTATTTTATTTTATTTTATTTTATCTTATTTTATTTTATTTTATTTTATTTTATTTTATTTTATTTTATTTTATTATATTTTATTATATTTTATTTTATTTTATTTTATTTTATTTTATTTTATTTTATTTTATTTTATTTTATTTTATTTTATTTTATTTTATTTTATTTTATTTTATTTTATTTTATTTTATTTGATTTTTTTTTAATTTATATTATTTAATTGATTTGATTTTATTTTATTTTACTTGATTTTAGTTTATTTTAATTTATTTTTTTTTTATTTTATTTTATTTTATTCTATTTTATTTTATTTTATTTTATTTTATTTTTTTTTTATTTTTTTTTTTTTATTTTAATTTATTTTACTTTATTTTATTTTATTTTATTATATTTACTTTATTTTATTTTAATTTAATTTAATTTAATTTAATTTAATTTAGTTTAATTTCTTTTATTTAATTTAATTTTTTTATTTTTATTTTTTTTTTATTTAATTTAATTTAATTTAAAAAACAAAAATTTATTTGTGTAGCAAATCAATGCGTTATTAAATTTTTTCACAAAAATTCGCCTCACTGTGTCTTTAACAAATAAGCAAAAACATATTAAAAACCGTCATTGTGACTTTGTACAAAAAAATGCTGCGAATGCTATTTACCAGCAAATTTGATCGTATTTACAAGCAGCGTTAAAAATCAAAAAGTGTGACACTCTAAAGCGCACTGAATAAATTGTCACACCTTTAAATTGCGATTATATAAATACATCAAAAGGTGGTTAAAAGCAAGGAAAACAAAGTGATACGTATTAAATGCAACTTAAAAGAGGCTTTTGAGAGAACAGATGAGAAGGTGCATTGTAGTTTTTTTGCATAGTAGTCTTATTTTAACTGCTTTCGGGAAAAGAATCACCATAAATTATCCTTATAAACTTTCTCACTTTTTTAGCTGAAAAAAAGAAGGTCTCACAAAAAATATTTTTTTCTCAACCTGGAGGTAATCTGGTAAGGAGAATGATATATTCGATTTTGGTAGATGATAATACAGAGAAGATGCGAGTATTATGAAGAACCCCACTCAAGAAGCAGACATTTCTTCAATATCCAGCTTTTACTATTCTAACAGTAAAATTATGAATTCATTTATTGACCTGTCAATTAGCTGCTGGTAGTTTCGATCAATTCTCACTCATATGTATGAGATCAAATTTTTTTTTAACAATTCGAATACTAAAATTTTTTCCTTTACTCCATAGAAATGTCCATGTTTAAGAAAGAAAAAACAACTAAATAAATGAGAGTATATTTTTCAAATAGTTCGAAAACATTTCAGCCCTGGCAACCCTGCGTATAGATAATAATGTTGATTAATCGGCTGTTTCCTTATTCATCTTTTCTATTGGCCACGAAGTGAAGTCAGATTTTGACATTCGACTAGCAAAATTACAAAAAAAAAAATTACAAAATTTTTTGTTTTTGTTTTTGGAGGTTTGCCTTTTTTATGTATTCGTTGAGTTCTACTTTTTTACAGCTAAAAAAAATGTTCATTACGATGGAAAATAGAAGATAAAAATTTCTCTCAAAAAATAGCACGATAATAAATATTTTTAGGTTATTTCGAAACAACGTTAATATTAAAAATTTCTTAAAAAAAAAAATATATAAATAAAATGAATAAAATTTGCTTTTTACTTTAATAACACAAAAATACATACATATTGACTAAGTTTTACAAATCAGTTTTTAGATTAATTTACTTTGCTACCAATATCACGATCATTACTGTGAGTATTATTATTTCATTTGTACGCCACAATCATAAAGTGGAGATCCTCATTAATCTTCATCGCACTCAGGTTTTCCGAAACATTTCAAATGACGAACAGGTTGTTCAGGACGACCTGGTCTAACGTAATTTGTGTTGAGCTTTCGTCTTTTGCCTTTTTCTGGTTTGTGATTAAAAGTAAATGCATATTCGCCAAGCGCCAACCAATCTCTTTCCCTTTGTAGTTGTGCATAATATTCGCGCATGCTATGTGATTTACTTTTGATGATTGATTGACCGTTTAGCGCTGATTGTGGTGACATAATGTGAAAGTTCTTATAATGCTCTCTAAAGATCGCTCCATTTTGTTCTTCTAGCATTTTCTCAATGTGATACCTTTGATATTCGTGAACTACGAAGCCGAAGTATGCGATAAAAAAGATAAGCTTTGAAGAAAAGGATGGATTAAATATTAACTTAATACTTGTATAAATTATTTTTTATTTTTAATAAATTTCACTTTCAATTCAATTCAATTTCAAAATTATATCTTACAAAAGCGGCGAAGCTACGGCATGCCATTATATTTTCAAATACAATAGTTTATATAATATGTGCACACGAATGAAAGGATAAAAACTTTTTGTACATTGTTGTCGATTTTTGCTGGAAAATCCTAACAACAGTTAGGCTTTAAACTTTATGACCAAGGCGAATTCAACAACAACTAGAAGTGTACATTCATAATTTTGCTTTTGTTTCCTTTTTCTAGGTTAGATTGTTGTGATCTTCTTCTATGAAAAAGTAGTAGATTGGTAGTGCCAGTGTTACAATCTTAAAATTTCTGAGAAAAACAACTTGAGCGCTATATTTAAAATAATTATTTTCATAAAATTCCTCTTTTTATACAGTTTGAACCTTGGCATTATATGTGAAACAGATAATTTCAATGACCGCGTTCCGAATGGTGTCATGCGACACCATCTTATTTAAACCACATATTGTCAAAGTAGTGTTGTTCAATAGCAGGGCCAAGTCGGTTATCATACGACCATAATGCTCCGAATTAACAGTGGCAGTCTCTGCGTTGTCGCTTTCAAAGAAATATGGACCAATCATACACAAGAGCGCTCTTCAATTACTTGAGGGTTCTCGGTGCGACATTATCGCTTATTTACGTATACCCCGAGAGAAAAATGTGTCTTATCGCCTAAGCAAATTTTGTTCGAAAAAATCGCCCTACGCTGCTAGCTTTTCAAGCACCCAATCGACGCATGTCTGAATTTGATCCCCCCAAAACTTATACGGCTATGTAAACTGACGTTAAGCAACACTAAAAGCTCCATCAGGATCGGGAAGGACCTCTCCGAGCCGTTCGATACGAAACAACGTTTCCGACAGGGTAATTCCTTATCGTGTGACTTTTTTAATTTAATGCTGGAGAAAATAATATGAGCTGTAGAGCTGAATAGAGAAGGTACAATCTTCTATAAGAGTGTACAGCTGCTGGCGTACGCCTATGATATTGACATCATTGGCCTCAACAACCGTGCCGTGAGTTCTGTTTTCTCCAGACTGGATAGGGAAGCGAAGGTTATGGGTCTGGTAGTGAACTAGGGCAAGACGAAATATCTCCTGTCATCAAACAAACAGTCATCGCATTCGCGGCTTGGCTCCCATGTTACTGTTGACAGTCATAACTTCGTGGTCGTTGATAATTTCGTCTATCTAGGAACCAACACCAATAATAATGTTAGCCTTGAAATCCAGCGCAGAATCCCTCTTGCCAGACGAGTGCTACTTTGGACTAAGTAGGCAATTGAAAGTAAAGTCCTCTCCCGACGAACTAAAACCAAGCTCTACAAGTCCCTCATCGTTCCGTCCTGCTATATGGTGCGGAAGCATGGACGATGACAACATCTGATGAGTCGGCGTTAGGAGTTTTCGAGAGAAAAGTTTTACATAAGAATTATGGTCCTCTACGAGTTGGGAACGGCGAATAACGCAGATTATAGAACGATGAGTTGTACGAGCTATACGATGACATCAACATGGTTCAGCGAATCAAAAAGCAGCGGCTACGCTGGATAGGTCATGTGGTCCGGATGGATACGAATATTCCAGCAGTACAAAATACGCCCTAATATGCGTTAAGAAAGACCCAACTCTTGAGAACGTCGAAAAAATGATACATATCAGGTCTTCGGCTACACTCTCACTTACAGTAGCGATATTTGAGGTGGAACGTGCAAAAAGATTATGCACATGCATTACAATATCTGTAGTCGAACCAGTCTCTTCACATTTCTTTAAAATTTTGCGAATTACTTGAGTTTTTGGACGAATTTGTGCATCAGAAGTATGCTCCTCTCCTCTTAAAGTGACATTAGTCACAGTTTCTGTTGTAGGTTTTAACAATTTTAATGCATTGTGGTGTTGTTAAGGGATCCATATTCATAAATGCCTGACTTTTAACTAAAACAAAACATGTTTGGTGTGACAGTTAAGTTTGACAGATGTCAAAGTACAGCCATGTACATTTGAAACAACGAAATGGATAACCCTATACTAAATTTCAGCATTAGCGTTGCATACTGCCATTCGGAAGGCCCGGTTTCAAATCCTGGTACGACCAACATCCAAAAGTTGTAGAAAATTAATTGAAATAAAAAATTAAGTTAAATTTTCTAATTGTGGTCACCCCTCGGCAGAGAATGTCAACAACTTCCAATGTATTTCTGTTATGAAATAAAGGCTCCTCATAAAAAAACATCAACCGTTTGGAAGCGATTTAAAATCAACTGTAGGTTCCTCTATTTCTTGGAAAAAAATAAAAACGCAAAACCGCAACCGTCAGTAACGGCATCGGCAAGCGGTGACAACTTTTCATTTACATGGCGCTCTCGTAAGATAGGTTGGTACGGCTGGGAGATATGTAAAATGAGTGGTTGCAGCATAAGTCACAACCAAAGATTAAGACATTCTTGAGAAATTTATAAGAATTACTCACTTAGCTCTAATATAGAAGGATATTTGTAATGAATTATTTCTCGCTCTGTCTCTGTATTAAACGAACGTGTCTGTGACTTGTGGCTGATTACGATGGGATGCATTAAACTAAGCAAAACTTATCGACGTAGCTCCAATGCAGAAATCAGCTGTTCTCTTTTCTTTAAATAATGAATGTAAATGAAAACTCAACAGGTAACCGTAAACGTTACCTTGAGTAATTTGAACAATTTACATTTTTCAGTAGATATCAGTTCTCTCTGCTCTGCTCTTTTCCTCTTGCTTGCTCATACAGGGAGGAAATTTAAAAATATCCTACTTTCTCTCTTCTTGCTCTTCTGCAAACAAACAAAAAACAACAACAATGCTGAGTGTGATCCAGGCAAGCCGCCGAATTTCCAAAATTAATGCCGCTCTCTGTTCAAGCAGGTATGTACATAGGTATATAAACTGCCAAAGCAGAAAGTTGCTAACTATGTTATGTTTTTCAGACTACACTAGAAGTTTTGGTAATAAATAATAATTTCACTTTTTGGCTTTTTCGGTATTTTTATTTTTATTTTCTTCCACATCATCTTTTATTTTAAATCTTAAAAATATATATAATCCATATAATTATTTGCAGTAAATATTATTTTATTTTATTGTTTCCTCAAAAAAAGAAAAATAATTACACAAATATTCTGTTCCAAATGGAAGTTGAATTACTCTACATTAAGGCTTCTTCGTAGTAAAGCTTCAGTCTGACGTAATCATCTATTCTCTTCATTTCACCTTCTGGCTTTGGTAAAATCCAAAAGCAAAAGTCCTCTTTGGAAGTTTTGCAACAGATTTGGTAGGAATTTTGGAAATTCAAGATTTTTTTAAATGGCAGCATTGATTAAAATATGCAATTTCAAAGGATTTCTCCTTTTATTGCTCATGTGTTAAAGAGAGTTTCCATAATTCTTAATTTAATTTAAAGATCTTCGAACATCTTCAAACACTTTTTTCTACTATAAAATCACTGAAACTTTTCAGTAAGCAATACTCGTTTGGTTCTTGTTGAGAATTTTTCAATCGCCCTCTTTTAGTTTTCGTGTTATGTCGCAACTAGCCAAAAACATAGCGACTCAGCTGTCACAACCTACTTATGAGTGCGTCATGTAAATGAAAAGTAATAACCGCTTGCCGCTGCCGTTACGCACGCTTGTCCCGTAAAAATCAGATTTTTTCCATAAAACAGACTCAGCTGATTGATCATTGTTAACCGAAGTTAAATGAACTAAGAAAATGAACATTTTTATTCAAAATAAATAAAAACTGAATTCGAAATTAATTATTTAATATCATATAGATCATATAGGTATATTACATTGACGTTTATATTCGAACAAATGTATACATAAATTATGAAATTCGTTGACAAAAATTATAATTTTTTTTTTAAAAGTAGTATGCCGGCTCACTAGCATTTCACTGTTGCGATGCAACGTCAATAACTCGTTTTTGCATATCCCGCTTCCAGTCAAGTGGCACGGCTGGGAGGAACGAAAAGTGGCTAGTTCGGCTATTAAGAGAAGTTTTTAAGAACTTTTCTATCACTCACATCACTTCTACAGCAAGTATTTGAAAAATTTATATTTATTTGCCGTTCTTTGTTCGAATAAGTACATATATACCTGTAAGTGTGTACAACATGCCAAACCAGCAATTTGCTTTCAGACAATGCGAATTTTCAAACAGAGAGAAAAGGAGTTTCACTATTTCTACTTACATATTTTGACATTTTTTTCACATAATTTTGAAACTGCTTTAAAATATTATACAACCTATTTAAATATTTGAAGTACATATTAATTTACTTTATAATTGTATCTTAAACGATAATGATCATTCGTTCATAATATTAAACACTATATGCCGATCCGTTTCAGTGGATTCACATTATTCTTAGGTGCAGGCCTCTAATCCTTCATATAATGCAGTCAAACAGTGGGTTTCAAATGACCTACCATGTATTTCATAATACCTGGGAAGCCTCCTTCTCACGCCTTTAGCTTGATGAAGCTTTACTATTGGATTCGAATTTTTCATCGCTGTCTGTATTTGGGTCATGTAATCGACCACATCTTCATCACTGACTTTATTTGGGGTATGATCAAACCAAAAGTCCATGTCTTTTCTTCCTTCTTTGATTAGAGCTCTTTCAAATTCCAAACGCATATAAAATACAAGGATGAAATATACGGTAACTAATATAATCTGTAAGAGAAATGAATTTTGCAAGTTTTTAAATGAAATATTCTTATACTCGCCGCAAATTTCACCAGTTGACTTACCAAATATAATCTCTTTATGCTCTCTGTGGTAGACATTGTGAGGATTCACGATGTAAACTGGCCGAAGGATAATAACTATTTGAAGTTGTTATAGCAAGTAAACAAGCAAAATATATACATACACGTATGTACTTATGTATGAATGTACATAATCATATACATTCATGCATACATACTATCTATTCATTTTCACGATTTTCCTTGAAATATGAAAATTGCTCCTTTTCATTAGAGTATAGAATTTCGCAGGACTTCCCTCTTTTAGCTCTAGTGTGAGAGCGACTTGCATCAATATTAGTTTATCTACATACATATACATATATGAAGATTCTCTCTCTCTTCAGCTCTTGGTCACAGATAATATGATATAAAACTTACTCACTTATCTATTATCTTTGAGCCTCGATTAGGTTTTGTTGCCAGCTCAAACTACAAGATCGAGGCCCGACAGTCAGCTGTGAGTTAAAAATGTGAGCTGCCATACACAATCCACTAAAAACTAATTTTGAAGTTAGTGCGTTTTATTTTTCATTTTCAGCAGAAATTTGCTTTAATTATACCTTGTTATAACAAAAGTGTGCAAATTAACTTTGCTGGCGAAAGAACAAGAACCCTAGACCACATAGGTATGGTTTAAATTCTTTCAAAAAATATTAGGTTGAATGTTTAATACACAATTTAAGAGGCATTTTTTTTGAATAAATAGTAGTAAATAGTTACGAAAAATATTTAATAACATACAAAAATAATACATTAAGATTTCTTGCGAGGCTTAACTTTTTTAATAAAAAAAAAATTCTATATAGATATTTGACAATAATAGTGGTTTAAAAAATATCTATTAAATTAAGGTTTAGCTAGTCGGATAGATTTAGCGATGGCAACACTGCTTAAGATTATCTTAGAGAGTACACAATTTTTTATAAATGTATAAAGATTACGCTCTTTGCTCATGCGGGTGGGAGATGCTAGGTGATTCCCACACTCTCTTTATTTGCTACCTTTCAGGGGGTGGAATATTTTAAAAATCTTTCTCTTTACCCTTTCGCTCTTTCGCTCAAGAGAGTTTGCAAAAAACTAAATGACAGCTGCTGGAGCTAAAGAGTGGTCAAAAGTAAAGCCGCTCTTTGCAAACCTGCAAGCTGTTATCAAAGTTTTCCCGACTACACCATTTATTTTTAATTTTCCACACAATTTTCTTTGAAACTTCATTAAAAAATATACAACGCAATTAAATTTTTGCCGCACATTTATTTCACTTTTATATTGCCACTTAAGTATTCGTGATCATGCGTTCATATCATTGAACACTAAAATCCGAGCCAGATTAGAAATTAATACGAATATGCCGGTCCGAATGGTATTTGGTTTCTGCATTTGATGTCCGCCACCGTAAACGGGCCATTCACTATTTCTAGCCATGTACTGTAGTCTAATAGCGGGCTCCAAATGACGAGCAGGTTGAGGCATACGTCCGGGTCTGTCATAATTCGTGTTAAGGTTCCTTCTCTTCCCTGTACCTTGTCTTTTATAAAACGCTATTATCTTGTAGTAATGCTCGAGCTCCGCGTTCTTTGTTGGTGGTGCGGGACTGGGCGGTACGTACTGCTGATCGTAAAACCAATAATGAACGTCTTTTCTTCCTTCCTTCATTAAATGACTTTCATAATCGTAACGCGCATAAAACACTACGGCCATGTATACACCAAAAAGCACAATCTATAATAGAAATGAATTTTGAAGATTTTTAATTAAAATATGTATTAATATTATACTGGTATTAAGTACTATTTCTTTCAACAATTAACTTACGAAGAAAAAAGCGGTCTTGCAGTTTTGGGAAACCATTGTGTGGCAATGAAGTGATAAACCATGCACACAGGGCGAAGAATTGAAACTATTTGAAATTGCTGTTACATCTTGTGCCTATGTATTTCATATGAGTATAAACAAATACATACATATACATATACATACATACAATTCGTTTTTAGTTCATTTGAGGATTGCTCTCTTTAGATACATATGTATGTATGTATAATGGAGCTGTGTTGGCATAGAATTTCGAAGGATTTCTCTCTTTTAGCAACACTATGCCAGCCCTTAAATCATAGTCCTTAATACATTTGGAGTGGGCTTAAACGTTTTACATATTTATAAAACGAGCAGCAGCTGCACCTCTGGTGAAAAGACGCTGAAATTTGACTTCAGCGAACCTTTAAACTGAGTATGTCGGAGTGGCCCCACTGAAGCTCTTTTCATAGGAGCATTCCAGATTATCTTATTTCGAAAAATTCTCGTGAAATCTTATTCTCGGAAAAAGAAAGACTCGCGTAGTTTTATACAACCAATTCTACAGGTCAAATATTAATTTTTTGATACAAACTTACAATGTATCCACAATGTTTAAAAGCTTTGCAATAGATTTGGTAGGCATTTTGGTAATTCAAGATTTTTTCGAATGGCAGCACTAATTAAAATATGTAATTTCAAGGGATTTCTCTCTTTTTTTTGCTCTTGTGGTAAAGAGTGTTTCCATAATTTTTAATTTAATTTGAAAAAGATCTTCAAAAATTTTTTTCTACTATAACATCACTTAATGCTGCAAGTACCCATTTTACATACCTGCCAGCCGTACCAAAGTATTTTATGAGAGTGTCATGTAAATGAAAATTTGCCGATCCCGTTAACGACGTTTGGGTCGTAGAAATCAGCGGAACATTGTCCGCTATTATACAAAATTGCCATTATTGACTTTTATAAATGAATAATCTAAGTAAATGCACATTTTTTCAATGTAGCAGTATCACGTCAAAAGTGGCTATGAAATGTAAAAACAAACTCTCAACTAAATGGAATATTGACGTGGCCTGGGTATCTGGACACAGTGACTTCCCTTCTACCTGGTTTTCCTCTGCCCACGGCAAAGTATATGCTTAAACTGACCTTTGCCAATCTATCAACATAACAACAGGCATAATAACAGGCCATTGTTTAATGGAGCTTCACGGGAAAAGAATGGGATATCAATCCAATAATTTTTGCCGCAGCTATAGAGACGAAGAACATACATATTAATTATGAAATTCGTTAAAAAAATTATAAATTTGTTTAAAGTATGCCAGTACACTAGCTTTTCGCTGCTGCAATGCAACGTCGATAACTAGTGTTTGCAAATCCCGCTTCCAGTCAGTTGGCATGACTGGGAGGAACGTAAAGTGGCTATTAAGAGAAGTTTCTAAGAATTTCTCTCTTACTCACATCACTTCTACAGCAACTATTTGAAAAATTTATATTTATCTCTTCTAGTCTTTATGTTAGAGAGAGTTTCCATTCAAAACCAGGTACTAAGTGTGATCCACACGAGCCTGCGTGCGTATACAAACAAAGCCGTTCTTTTTTCAAATAAAAACATATGTATGTACCTATAGTGCGTACAATATGCCAAACCCGCAGTTTGCTTTCAGACAATGCGAATTTTCAAACTGAGAGAAAAGGAGTTTCACTATTTCTACTTACATATTTTGACATTTTTTTCACATAATTTTGAAACTTCTTTAAAATATTATACAACCTATTTATATGTTTGAAGTACATATTAATTTATTTTATTATTGTATCTTAAGTGATAATGATCATTCGTTCATATTATTAAACACTTTATGCCGATCCGATTCAGTTGATTCACATTACACACACCTACAGTGGGTTTTAAATCGGTCTTTATTTGGGTTATGATCAAACCAAAAGTCCATGTCTTTTCTTCCTTCTTTGATCAAAGCTCTTTCAAATTCCAAACGCATATAGAATACAAGGATGAAATATACGGCAACTAATATAATCTGTAAGAGAAATGAATTTTGCAAGTTTTTAAATGAAATATTCTTATACTCGCCGCAAATTTGTTTCACCAGTTGACTTACCAAATATGATCTCTTTATGCTCTCTGTGGTAGACATTGTGTGGAAATATGTGGATGGATTCATGATGTAAACTGGCCGAAGGATAAAAACAATTTGAAGTTGTTATAGCAAGTAAACGAAAACTAAAGTAAGCTAAATAAACGTCAAACTATATGCATATGTATTTATGTATGTATGTACATAATCATATACATTCATACATACATACTATCTATTCATTTTCACGATTTTCCTTGAAATATGAAAATTGCTCCTTTTCATTAGAGTATAGAATTTCGCAGGACTTCCCTCTTTTAGCTCTAGTGTGAGAGCGAGTTTGCATCAATATTAGTTTATCTACACACATATACATATATGAAGATTCTCTCTCTTCAACTCTTTGTCAAAGATAATATGATATAAAACTTACTCACTTATCTATTATCTTTGAGCCTTGATTAGGTTTTGTTGCCAGCTCAAACTACAAGATCGAGGCCCGACAGTCAGCTGTGATTTAAAAATGTGAGCTGCCATACACAATCCGCTAAAAACTAATTTTGAAGTTAGAGCGTTTTACTTTCATTTTCAGCAGAAATTTGCTTTAATTATACCTTGTTATAACAAAAGTGTGCAAATTAACTTTGCTGGAAAAAGAACAAGAACCCTACACCACATAGGTATGGTTTAAATTCTTTCAAAAAATATTAGGTTGAATGTTTAATACACAATTTAAGAAGCAATTTTTTTGAATAAAAAGTAGTAAATAGTTATGAAAAATATTTAATAACATAACAATTTTTGCCGCACATTTATTTCACTTTTATATTGCCACTTAAGTACTCGTGATCATGCGTTCATATCATTGAACACTAAAAGTCGAGCCAGATTAGAAATTAATACGAATATGCTGGTCCAAATGATATTTGGTTTCTGCATTTGATGTCCGCCACCGTAAACGGGCCATTCACTATTTCTAGCCATGTACTGTAGTCTAATAGCGGGCTCCAAATGACGAGCAGGTTGAGGCATACGTCAGGGTCTTTCATAATTCGTGTTAAGGTTCCTTCTCTTCCCTGTACCTTGTCTTTTATAAAACGCTATTATCTTGTAGTAATGCTCGAGCTCCGCATTCTTTTTTGGTGGTGCGGGACTGGGCGGTACGTACTGCTGATCGTAAAACCAATAATGAACGTCTTTTCTTCCTTCCTTCATTAAATGACTTTCATAATCGTAACGCGCATAAAACACTACGGCCATGTATACACCAAAAAGCACAATCTAAAATAGAAATGATTTTTTTAAGATTTTTAATTAAAATATGTATTAATATTATACTGGTATTAAGTACTATTTCTTTCAACAATTAACTTACGAAGAAAAAAGCGGTCTTGCAGTTTTGGGAAACCATTGTGTGGCAATGAAATGATAAACCATGCACACAGGGCGATGAATTGAAACTATTTTAAATTGCTGTTACATCTTGTACCTATGTATTTCATATGAGTATAAACAAATACATACATATACATATACATACATACAATTCGTTTTTAGTTCATTTGAGGATTGCTCTCTTTAGATACATATGTATGTATGTATAATGGAGCTGTGTTGGCATAGAATTTCGAAGGATTTCTCTCTTTTTGCAACACTATACCAGCCCTTAAAACATAGTCCTTAATACATTTGGAGTGGGCTTAAATATTTTACATAGGTATTTATAAAACGAGCAGCAGCTGCACCTCTGGTGAAAAGACGCTGAAATTTTACTTCAGCGAATCCTTATACTGAATATGTCGGAGTGGCTCCACTGAAGGTCTTTTCATAGGAGCATTCCAGATCATCTTATTTCGAAAAATACTCCTGAAATGTTATTCTCGGAAAAAGAAAGACTCGCGTAGTTTTATCCAACCAATTCTACTGTTCAAATATTAAATTTTTGATACAAACTTACAATGTATCCACAATGTTTAAAAGTTCCCTTTACTTAAATTGAATCTACACAATTTTCCAAAGGCCATGTTTAGGTGATAAACAAAATTTTGGTAGGCATTTTGGTAATTCAAGATTTTTTCGAATGGCAGCACTGATTAAAATATGTAATTTCAAAGGATTTCTCTCTTTTTTTTTTTGCTCTTGAGTCAAAGAGAGTTTCCATAATTTTTAATTTAATTTGAAAAGATCTTCAAACATATTTTTTACTATAACATCACTAAATGCTGCAACTACCCATTTTACATACCTGCCAGCCGTACCAACGTATTTTATGAGAGCGTCATGTAAATGAAAATATGCCGATCCCGTTAACGACGTTTGTCTCGCAGAAATCAGTGGCACATTGTCCGCTATTATACAAAGTTGCCATTATTGACTTTTATAAATGAATAATCTAAGTAAATACACATTTTTTCAATGTAGCAGTATCACGTCAAAAGTGGCTATGAAATGTAAAAACAAACTCTCAACTAAATGGAATATTGACGTGGCCTGGGTATCTGGACACAGTGACGCCCCTTCTACCTGGTTTTCCTCTGCCCACGGCAAAGTATATGCTTAAACTGACCTTTGCCAATCTATCAACATAACAACAGGCATAATAACAGGCCATTGTTTAATGGAGCTTCACGGGAAAAGAATGGGATATCAATCCAATAATTTTTGCCGCAGCTATAGAGACGAAGAACATACATATTAATTATGAAATTCGTTAAAAAAATTATAAATTTGTTTAAAGTATGCCAGTACACTAGCTTTTCGCTGCTGCAATGCAACGCCGATAACTAGTGTTTGCATATCCCGCTTCCAGTCAGTTGGCACGACTGGGAGGAACGTAAAGTGGCTAGTTCGGCTATTAAGAGAAGTTTCTAAGAATTTCTCTCTTACTCACATCACTTCTACAGCAAGTATTTGAAAAATTTATATTTATCTCTTCTAGTCTTTATGTTAGAGAGAGTTTCCATTCAAAACCAGGTACTAAGTGTGATCCACACGAGCCTGCGTGCGTATACAATCAAAGCCGTTCTTTTTTCAAATAAGTACATACATATATACCTATAAGTGCGTACAATATGCCAAACCAGCAATTCGCTTTCAGACAATGCGAATTTTCAAACTGAGAGAAAAGGAGTTTCACTATTTCTACTTACATATTTTGACATTTTTTTCACATAATTTTGAAACTTCTTTAAAATATTATACAACCTATTTATATGTTTGAAGTACATATTAATTTATTATATTATTGTATATTAAATGACAATGATCATTCGTTCATATTATTAAACACTATATGCCGATCCGATTCAGTTGATTCACATTACACACACCTACAGTGGGTTTTAAATCCGTCTTTATTTGGGTTATGGTCAAACCAAAAGTTAATGTCTTTTCTTCCTTCTTTGATTAGAGCTCTTTCAAATTCCAAACGCATATAAAATACCAGGATGTAATATACGGCAACTAATATAATCTGTAAGAGAAATGAATTTTGCAAGTTTTTAAATAAAATATTCTTATACTCGCCGCAAATTTGCTTCACCAGTTGACTTACCAAATATAATCCTTTTATGCTCTCTGAGGTAGACCTTGTGTGGAAATATGTTGAAGGATTCATGATGTAAACTGGCCGAAGGATAAAAACTATTTGAAGTTGTTATAGCAAGTAAACGAAAACTAAAGTAAGCTAAATAAACGTCAAACTATATACATATGTACATATATATGTATGTACATAATCATATACATACATTCATACATACTATCTATTCATTTTCACGATTTTCCTTGAAATATGAAAATTGCTCCTTTTCAATAGAGTATAGAATTTCGCAGGACTTCCCTCTTTTAGCTTTGGTGTGAGAGCGTGTTTGCATCATTATTAGTTTTTCTACATACATATACATCTATGAAGATTCTCTCTCTTCAGCTCTTGGTCACAGATAATATGATATAAAACTTACTCACTTATCTATTATCTTTGAGCCTCGATTAGGTTTTGTTGCCAGCTCAAACTACAAGATGAAGGCCCGACAGTCAGCTGTGAGTTAAAAATGTGAGCTGCCATACACAATCCACTAAAAACTAATTTTGAAGTTAGTTTTTTTTTTTCATTTTTAGCAGAAATTTGCTTTAATTATACCTTGTTATAACAAAAGTGTGCAAATTAACTTTGCTGGCGAAAGAACAAGAACCCTAGACCAAATATGGTTTAAATTCTTTCAAAAAATATTAGGTTGAATATTTAATACACAATTTAAGAGGCAATTTTTTTGAATAAATAGTAGTAAATAGTTACGAAAAATATTTAATAACATACAAAAATACTACATTAACATTTCTTGCGAGGCTTAAGTTTTTTAATAAAAAAAATTCTATATGGATATAGGAGAATAATAGTGGTTTAAAAAATATCTATTAAGTTAAGGTTTAGCTAGTCGGATAGATTTAGCGATGGCAACACTGCTTAAGATTATCTTAGAGAGTGCACAATTTTTTATAAATGTATAAAGATTACGCTCCTCGCTCATGCGGATGGGAGATGCTACGTGATTTTCCCACTCTCTTTATTTGCTACCTTGTAGGGGGTGGAATATTTTAAAAATTTTTCTCTTTACCCTTTCGCTCTTTCGCTCAAGAGAGTTTGCAGAAAACTAAATGATAGCCGCTGAAGCTAAAGAGCGGTCAAAAGTAAAGCCGCTCTTTGCAAGCCTGCAAGCTGTTATCAAAGTTTTCCCGACTACACCATTTATTTTTATTTTTCCACACAATTTTCTTTGAAACGTCATTAAAAAATATACAACGCAATTAAATTTTTGCCGCACATTTATTTCACTTTTATATTGCCACTTAAGTACTCGTGATCATGCGTTCATATCATTGAACACTAAAAGTCGAGCCAGATTAGAAATTAATACGAATATGCTGGTCCAAATGATATTTGGTTTCTGCATTTGATGTCCGCCACTGTAAACGGGCCATTCACTATTTCTAGCCATGTACTGTAGTCTAATAGCGGGCTCCAAATGACGAGCAGGTTGAGGCATACGTCAGGGTCTTTCATAATTCGTGTTAAGGTTCCTTCTCTTCCCTGTACCTTGTCTTTTATAAAACGCTATTATCTTGTAGTAATGCTCGAGCTCCGCATTCTTTTTTGGTGGTGCGGGACTGGGCGGTACGTACTGCTGATCGTAAAACCAATAATGAACGTCTTTTCTTCCTTCCTTCATTAAATGACTTTCATAATCGTAACGCGCATAAAACACTACGGCCATGTATACACCAAAAAGCACAATCTAAAATAGAAATGATTTTTTTAAGATTTTTAATTAAAATATGTGTTAATATTATACTGGTATTAAGTACTATTTCTTTCAACAATTAACTTACGAAGAAAAAAGCGGTCTTGCAGTTTTGGGAAACCATTGTGTGGCAATGAAATGATAAACCATGCACACAGGGCGATGAATTGAAACTATTTTAAATTGCTGTTACATCTTGTACCTATGTATTTCATATGAGTATAAACAAATACATACATATACATATACATACATACAATTCGTTTTTAGTTCATTTGAGGATTGCTCTCTTTAGATACATATGTATGTATGTATAATGGAGCTGTGTTGGCATAGAATTTCGAAGGATTTCTCTCTTTTTGCAACACTATACCAGCCCTTAAAACATAGTCCTTAATACATTTGGAGTGGGCTTAAATATTTTACATAGGTATTTATAAAACGAGCAGCAGCTGCACCTCTGGTGAAAAGACGCTGAAATTTTACTTCAGCGAATCCTTATACTGAATATGTCGGAGTGGCCCCACTGAAGCTCTTTACATAGGAGCACTCCAGATCATCTTATTTCGAAAAATACTCCTGAAATGTTATTCTCAAAAAAAGAAAGACTCGCGTAGTTTTATCCAACCAATTCTACTGTTCAAATATTAAATTTTTGATACAAACTTACAATGTATCCACAATGTTTAAAAGTTCCCTTTACTTAAATTGAATCTACACAATTTTCCAAAGGCCATGTTTAGGTGATAAACAAAATTTTGGTAGGCATTTTGGTAATTCAAGATTTTTTCGAATGGCAGCACTGATTAAAATATGTAATTTCAAAGGATTTCTCTCTTTTTTTTTTTGCTCTTGAGTCAAAGAGAGTTTCCATAATTTTTAATTTAATTTGAAAAGATCTTCAAACATATTTTTTACTATAACATCACTAAATGCTGCAACTACCCATTTTACATACCTGCCAGCCGTACCAACGTATTTTATGAGAGCGTCATGTAAATGAAAATATGCCGATCCCGTTAATGACGTTTGTCTCGCAGAAATCAGTGGCACATTGTCCGCTATTATACAAAGTTGCCATTATTGACTTTTATAAATGAATAATCTAAGTAAATACACATTTTTTCAATGTAGCAGTATCACGTCAAAAGTGGCTATGAAATGTAAAAACAAACTCTCAACTAAATGGAATATTGACGTGGCCTGGGTATCTGGACACAGTGACGCCCCTTCTACCTGGTTTTCCTCTGCCCACGGCAAAGTATATGCTTAAACTGACCTTTGCCAATCTATCAACATAACAACAGGCATAATAACAGGCCATTGTTTAATGGAGCTTCACGGGAAAAGAATGGGATATCAATCCAATAATTTTTGCCGCAGCTATAGAGACGAAGAACATACATATTAATTATGAAATTCGTTAAAAAAAATTATAAATTTGTTTAAAGTATGCCAGTACACTAGCTTTTCGCTGCTGCAATGCAACGCCGATAACTAGTGTTTGCATATCCCGCTTCCAGTCAGTTGGCACGACTGGGAGGAACGTAAAGTGGCTAGTTCGGCTATTAAGAGAAGTTTCTAAGAATTTCTCTCTTACTCACATCACTTCTACAGCAAGTATTTGAAAAATTTATATTTATCTCTTCTAGTCTTTATGTTAGAGAGAGTTTCCATTCAAAACCAGGTACTAAGTGTGATCCACACGAGCCTGCGTGCGTATACAATCAAAGCCGTTCTTTTTTCAAATAAGTACATACATATATACCTATAAGTGCGTACAATATGCCAAACCAGCAATTCGCTTTCAGACAATGCGAATTTTCAAACTGAGAGAAAAGGAGTTTCACTATTTCTACTTACATATTTTGACATTTTTTTCACATAATTTTGAAACTTCTTTAAAATATTATACAACCTATTTATATGTTTGAAGTACATATTAATTTATTATATTATTGTATATTAAATGACAATGATCATTCGTTCATATTATTAAACACTATATGCCGATCCGATTCAGTTGATTCACATTACACACACCTACAGTGGGTTTTAAATCCGTCTTTATTTGGGTTATGGTCAAACCAAAAGTTAATGTCTTTTCTTCCTTCTTTGATTAGAGCTCTTTCAAATTCCAAACGCATATAAAATACCAGGATGTAATATACGGCAACTAATATAATCTGTAAGAGAAATGAATTTTGCAAGTTTTTAAATAAAATATTCTTATACTCGCCGCAAATTTGCTTCACCAGTTGACTTACCAAATATAATCCTTTTATGCTCTCTGAGGTAGACCTTGTGTGGAAATATGTTGAAGGATTCATGATGTAAACTGGCCGAAGGATAAAAACTATTTGAAGTTGTTATAGCAAGTAAACGAAAACTAAAGTAAGCTAAATAAACGTCAAACTATATACATATGTACATATATATGTATGTACATAATCATATACATACATTCATACATACTATCTATTCATTTTCACGATTTTCCTTGAAATATGAAAATTGCTCCTTTTCATTAGAGTATAGAATTTCGCAGGACTTCCCTCTTTTAGCTCTAGTGTGAGAGCGAGTTTGCATCAATATTAGTTTATCTACATACATATACATATATGAAGATTCTCTCTCTTCAGCTCTTGGTCACAGATAATATGATATACAACTTACTCACTTATCTATTATCTTTGAGCCTCGATTAGGTTTTGTTGCCAGCTCAAACTACAAGATCAAGGCCCGACAGTCAGCTGTGAGTTAAAAATGTGAGCTGCCATACACAATCCGCTAAAAACTAATTTTGAAGTTAGTGCGTTTTATTTTTCATTTTCAGCAGAAATTTGCTTTAATTATACCTTGTTATAACAAAAGTGTGCAAATTAACTTTGCTGGAAAAAGAACAAGAACCCTAGACCACATATGGTTTAAATTCTTTCAAAAAATATTAGGTTGAATGTTTAATACACAATTTAAGAGGCAATTTTTTTGAATAAAGGGTAGTAAATTGTTACGAAAAATATTTAATAACATACAAAAATACTACATTAAGATTTCTTGCGAGGCTTAACTTTTTTAATAAAAAAAAATTCTACATGGATATTTGACAATAATAGTGGTTTAAAAAATATCTATTAAGTTAAGGTTTAGCTAGTCGGATAGATTTAGCGATGGCAACACTGCTTTAGATTATCTTAGAGAGTACACAATTTTTTATAGATGTATAAAGATTACGCTCTTTGCTCATGCGGGTGGGAGATGCTAGGTGATTCCCACACTCTCTTTATTTGCTACCTTTCAGGGGGTGGAATATTTTAAAAATCTTTCTCTTTACCCTTTCGCTCTTTCGCTCAAGAGAGTTTGCAAAAAACTAAATGACAGCTGCTGGAGCTAAAGAGTGGTCAAAAGTAAAGCCGCTCTTTGCAAGCCTGCAAGCTGTTATCAAAGTTTTCCCGACTACACCATTTATTTTTAATTTTCCACACAATTTTCTTTGAAACTTCATTAAAAAATATACAACGCAATTAAATTTTTGCCGCACATTTATTTCACTTTTATTTTGCCACTTAAGTATTCGTGATCATGTGTTCATATCATTGAACACTAAAACTCGAGCCAGATTGGAAATTAATACGAATATGCCGGTCCAAATGGTATTTGGTTTCTGCATTTGATGTCCGCCACCGTAAACGGGCCATTCCCTATTTCTAGCCATGTACTGTAGTCTAATAGCGGGCTCCAAATGACGAGCAGGTTGAGGCATACGTCCGGGTCTTTCATAATTCGTGTTAAGGTTCCTTCTCTTCCCTGTACCTTGTCTTTTATAAAACGCTATTATCTTGTAGTAATGCTCGAGCTCCGCATTCTTTGTTGGTGGTGCGGGACTGGGCGGTACGTACGGCTGATCGTAAAACCAATAATGAACGTCTTTTCTCCCTTCCTTCATTAAAAGACTTTCATAATCGTAACGCGCATAAAACACTACGGCCATGTATATACCAAAAAGCACAATCTATAATAGAAATGAATTTTGAAGATTTTTAATTAAAATATGTATTAATATTATACTGGTATTAAGTACTATTTCTTTCAACAATTAACTTACGAAGAAAAAAGCGGTCTTGCAGTTTTGGGAAACCATTGTGTGGCAATGAAGTGATAAACCATGCACACAGGGCGATGAATTGAAACTATTTGAAATTGCTGTTACATCTTGTACCTATGTATTTCATATGAGTATAAACAAATACATACATATACATATACATACATACAATTCGTTTTCAGTTTCCTTTCACAGAGGATTGCTCTCTTTAGATACATATGTATGTATGTATAATGGAGCTGTGTTGGCATAGAATTTCGAAGGATTTCTCTCTTTTAGCAACACTATACCAGCCCTTAAATCATAGTCCTTAATAAATTTGGAGTGGGCTTTAAATGTTTTACATATTTATAAAACGAGCAGCAGCTGCACCTCTGGTGAAAAGACGCTGAAATTTGACTTCAGCGAATCCTTATACTGAATATGTCGGAGTGGCCCCACTGAAGCTCTTTACATAGGAGCATTCCAGATCATCTTATTTCGAAAAATACTCGTGAAATGTTATTCTCGGAAAAAGAAAGACTCACGTAGTTTTATCCAACCAATTCTACAGGTCAAATATTAAATTTTTGATACAAACTTACAATGTATCCACAATGTTTAAAAGCTCCCTAAACTTAAATTGAATCTACACAATTTTCCAAAGTCCATGTTTAGGTGATAAAAAAAAATTTTGGTAGGCATTTTGGTAATTCAAGATTTTTTCGAATGGCAGCACTGATTAAAATATGTAATTTCAAAGGATTTCTCTCTTTTTTTTTGCTCTTGAGTCAAAGAGAGTTTCCATAATTTTTAATGTTATTTGAAAAGATCTTCAAACATATTTTTTACTATAACATCACTTAATGCTGCAACTACCCATTTTACATACCTGCCAGCCGTACCAACGTATTTTATGAGAGCGTCATGTAAATGAAAATATGCCGATCCCGTTAACGACGTTTGTCTCGCAGAAATCAGTGGCACATTGTCCGCTATTATACAAAGTTGCCATTATTGACTTTTATAAATGAATTTTAAATGATCTAAGTAAATGCACATTTTTTCAACTGAATTCGTAATTAATTATTTATTACCATATAAACCACCAACGCCCACGATCAGAGAGCCATAGCCATCAAATATAAATGGCTAAAAGCTCGATGAAAACGTGGGCTGTGGAATTTATTCTCCGATGCTCTCACTAAATATGAGCATTGGACTACCAAACCACTGTTGCATCTTCCAAGGTGGAACTCTTTGCAATCATGAAAGCCACCGAGTGGCTGCTCAAATTTACGGAAGAGGGACAATCGATTACTATATACACAGTCAAGCTGCCATTAGATCTCCACAATGTAACAGTATCACATCAAAAGTGGCTATGAAATGTAAAAACAAACTCTCAACTAAATGGAATATTGACGTGGCCTGAGTATCTGGACACAGTGACGCCCCTTCTACCTGGTTTTCCTCTGCCCACGGCCAAGTATATGCTTAAACTGACCTTTGCCAAGAAAGCAGACTCAAGATGGCTGAATGAGATCATATGCAACGTGACCAAGTAGCTATGGCCGAAATTGGACGCGAATAAATCAAAACATCTTAATCTACTGGACCGGTTCTCTATCAACATAACAACAGGCATAATAACAGGCCATTCTTTAATGGAGCTTCACGGGAAAAGAATGGGATATCACTCCAATAATTTTTGCCGCAGCTATAGAGACGAAGAACATACATATTAATTATGAAATTCGTTAAAAAAAATTATAAATTTGTTTAAAGTATGCCAGTACACTAGCTTTTCGCTGCTGCAATGCAACGCCGATAACTAGTGTTTGCATATCCCGCTTCCAGTCAGTTGGCACGACTGGGAGGAACGTAAAGTGGCTAGTTCGGCTATTAAGAGAAGTTTCTAAGAATTTCTCTCTTACTCACATCACTTCTACAGCAAGTATTTGAAAATTTATATTTATCTCTTCTAGTCTTTATATTAGAGAGAGTTTCCATTCAAAACCAGGTGCTAAGTGTGATCCACACGAGCCTGCGTGCGTATACAAACAAAGCCGTTCTTTTTTCAAATAAGTACATATGTATGTACCTATAGTGCGTACAATATGCCAAACCAGCAATTTGCTTTCAGACAATGCGAATTTTCAAACTGAGAGAAAAGGAGTTTCACTATTTCTACTTACATATTTTGACATTTTTTTCACATAATTTTGAAACTTATTTAAAATATTATACAACCTATTTATATGTTTGAAGTACATATTAATTTATTATATTATTGTATATTAAATGACAATGATCATTCGTTCATATTATTAAATACTATATGCCGATCCGATTCAGTTGATTCACATTACACACACCTACAGTGGGTTTTAAATCCGTCTTTATTTGGGTTATGGTCAAACCAAAAGTTAATGTCTTTTCTTCCTTCTTTGATTAGAGCTCTTTCAAATTCCAAACGCATATAAAATACCAGGATGTAATATACGGCAACTAATATAATCTGTAAGAGAAATGAATTTTGCAAGTTTTTAAATAAAATATTCTTATACTCGCCGCAAATTTGCTTCACCAGTTGACTTACCAAATATAATCCTTTTATGCTCTCTGAGGTAGACCTTGTGTGGAAATATGTTGAAGGATTCATGATGTAAACTGGCCGAAGGATAAAAACTATTTGAAGTTGTTATAGCAAGTAAACGAAAACTAAAGTAAGCTAAATAAACGTCAAACTATATACATATGTACATATATATGTATGTACATAATCATATACATACATTCATACATACTATCTATTCATTTTCACGATTTTCCTTGAAATATGAAAATTGCTCCTTTTCAATAGAGTATAGAATTTCGCAGGACTTCCCTCTTTTAGCTTTGGTGTGAGAGCGTGTTTGCATCATTATTAGTTTTTCTACATACATATACATCTATGAAGATTCTCTCTCTTCAGCTCTTGGTCACAGATAATATGATATAAAACTTACTCACTTATCTATTATCTTTGAGCCTCGATTAGGTTTTGTTGCCAGCTCAAACTACAAGATGAAGGCCCGACAGTCAGCTGTGAGTTAAAAATGTGAGCTGCCATACACAATCCACTAAAAACTAATTTTGAAGTTAGTTTTTTTTTTTCATTTTTAGCAGAAATTTGCTTTAATTATACCTTGTTATAACAAAAGTGTGCAAATTAACTTTGCTGGCGAAAGAACAAGAACCCTAGACCAAATATGGTTTAAATTCTTTCAAAAAATATTAGGTTGAATATTTAATACACAATTTAAGAGGCAATTTTTTTGAATAAATAGTAGTAAATAGTTACGAAAAATATTTAATAACATACAAAAATACTACATTAACATTTCTTGCGAGGCTTAAGTTTTTTAATAAAAAAAATTCTATATGGATATAGGAGAATAATAGTGGTTTAAAAAATATCTATTAAGTTAAGGTTTAGCTAGTCGGATAGATTTAGCGATGGCAACACTGCTTAAGATTATCTTAGAGAGTGCACAATTTTTTATAAATGTATAAAGATTACGCTCCTCGCTCATGCGGATGGGAGATGCTACGTGATTTTCCCACTCTCTTTATTTGCTACCTTGTAGGGGGTGGAATATTTTAAAAATTTTTCTCTTTACCCTTTCGCTCTTTCGCTCAAGAGAGTTTGCAGAAAACTAAATGATAGCCGCTGAAGCTAAAGAGCGGTCAAAAGTAAAGCCGCTCTTTGCAAGCCTGCAAGCTGTTATCAAAGTTTTCCCGACTACACCATTTATTTTTATTTTTCCACACAATTTTCTTTGAAACGTCATTAAAAAATATACAACGCAATTAAATTTTTGCCGCACATTTATTTCACTTTTATATTGCCACTTAAGTACTCGTGATCATGCGTTCATATCATTGAACACTAAAAGTCGAGCCAGATTAGAAATTAATACGAATATGCTGGTCCAAATGGTATTTGGTTTCTGCATTTGATGTCCGCCACCGTAAACGGGCCATTCACTATTTCTAGCCATGTACTGTAGTCTAATAGCGGGCTCCAAATGACGAGCAGGTTGAGGCATACGTCCGGGTCTTTCATAATTCGTGTTAAGGTTCCTTCTCTTCCCTGTACCTTGTCTTTTATAAAACGCTATTATCTTGTAGTAATGCTCGAGCTCCGCATTCTTTGTTGGTGGTGCGGGACTGGGCGGTACGTACGGCTGATCGTAAAACCAATAATGAACGTCTTTTCTCCCTTCCTTCATTAAAAGACTTTCATAATCGTAACGCGCATAAAACACTACGGCCATGTATATACCAAAAAGCACAATCTATAATAGAAATGAATTTTGAAGATTTTTAATTAAAATATGTATTAAAACAATATTATACTGGTATTAAGTACTATTTCTTTCAACAATTAACTTACGAAGAAAAAAGCGGTCTTGCAGTTTTGGGAAACCATTGTGTGGCAATGAAGTGATAAACCATGCACACAGGGCGATGAATTGAAACTATTTGAAATTGCTGTTACATCTTGTATGTATTTCATATGAGTATAAACAAATACATACAAATACATATACATACATACAATTCGTTTTCAGCTCATTTGAGAATTGCTCTCTTTAGATACATATGTATGTATGTATAATGGAGCTATGTTGTCGAAGGATTTCTCTCTTTTAGCAACACTATACCAGCCCTTAAATCATAGTCCTTAATAAATTTGGAGTGGGCTTTAAATGTTTTACATATTTATAAAACGAGCAGCAGCTGCACCTCTGGTGAAAAGACGCTGAAATTTGACTTCAGCGAATCCTTATACTGAATATGTCGGAGTGGCCCCACTGAAGCTCTTTACATAGGAGCATTCCAGATCATCTTATTTCGAAAAATACTCGTGAAATCTTATTCTAGGAAAAAGAAAGACTCACGTAGTTTTATCCAACCAATTCTACTATTCAAATATTAAATTTTTGATTCAAACTTACAATGTATCCACAATGTTTAAAAGCTCCCTAAACTTAAATTGAATCTACACAATTTTCCAAAGGCCATGTTTAGGTGATAAAAAAAATTTTGGTAGGCATTTTGGTAATTCAAGATTTTTTCGAATGGCAGCACTGATTAAAATATGTAATATCAAAGGATTTTTCTCTTTTTTTTTTGCTCTTGAGTTAAAGAGAGTTTGCATCATTTTTAATTTAATTTGAAAAAGATCTTCGTACATCTTCAAACATTTTATTCTACTATAGCATTACTTATGGTAATGCTGCAACTACCCATTTTACATACCTGCCAGCCGTACCAACGTATTTTATGAGAGCGTCATGTAGGTAAATGAAAATTTGCCGATCTCGTTAACGACGTTTGTCTCGTTTTGTCTCGAAGAAATCAGTGTCACATTGACCGCTATTATACAAAGTTGCCATTATTGACTTTTATAAATGAATTTTAAATGATCTAAGAAAATGCACATTTTTTCAAATGAATTCGTAATTAATTATTTATTACCATATAAACCACCAAGGCCCACGTTCAGAGATGGCTAAAAACTCGATGGAAAAGTGGGCTGTGGAATTTATTCTCGGATGCTTTCATTAAATATGAGCATTAGACTACCAAACCACTGTAGCATCTTCCAAGGTGGAACTCTTTGCAATCATGGAAGCCACCGAGTGGCTGCTCAAATTTACGGAAGAGGGACAATCGATTACGATATAAACAGTCAAGCTGCCATCAGATCTCTACAATGTAACAGTATCACGTCAAAAGTGGCTATGAAATGTAAAAACAAACTCTCAACTAAATGGAATACTGACTATCTGGACACAGTGACGTCCCTTCTACCTGGTTTTCCTCTGCCCACGGCAAAGTATATGCTTAAACTGACCTTTGCCAATCTATCAACATAACAACAGGCATAATAACAGGCCATTGTTTAATGGAGCTTCACGGGAAAAGAATGGGATATCAATCCAATAGTTTTTGCCGCAGCTATAGAGACGAAGAACATACATATTAATTATGAAATTCGTTAAAAAAATTATAAATTTGTTTAAAGTATGCCTGTACACTAGCTTTTCGCTGCTGCAATGCAACGTCGATAACTAGTGTTTGCATATCCCGCTTCCAGTCAGTTGGCATGACTGGGAGGAACGTAAAGTGGCTATTAAGAGAAGTTTCTAAGAATTTCTCTCTTACTCACATCACTTCTACAGCAAGTATTTGAAAAATTTATATTTATCTCTTCTAGTTTTTATGTTAGAGAGAGTTTCCATTCAAAACCAGGTGCTAAGTGTCACGAGCCTGCGTGCGTATACAAACAAAGCCGTTCTTTCTTCAAATAAGTACATATGTATGTACCTATAGTGCGTACAATATGCCAAACCCGCAGTTTGCTTTCAGACAATGCGAATTTTCAAACTGAGAGAAAAGGAGTTTCACTATTTCTACTTACATATTTTGACATTTTTTCACATAATTTTGAAACTTCTTTAAAATATTATACAACCTATTTAAATGTTTGAAGTACATATTAATTTATTTTATTATTGTATCTTAAATGATAATGATCATTCGTTCATATTATTAAACACTATATGCCGATCCGATTCAGTTGATTCACATTACACACACCTACAGTGGGTTTTTGGTATTGCATAATCCGTGTCAAACCTCCCTCTTGCGCCTTTAGGTTCAGGAACGTATGGCTTAGAATTTTTCATCGCTGTCATGTGTTCATCACTGCCTTTATTTGCGGTATGATCAAACCAAAAGTTAATGTCTTTTCTTCCTTCTTTGATTAGAGCTCTTTCAAAGTCCACACGCATAAAAAATACAACGATGATATATACGGTAAGTACCATAATCTGTAAGAGAAATAAATTTTGCAAGTTTTTAAATGAAATATTCTTACACTCGCCGCATATTTATTTCACCAGTTGACTTACCAAATATAATTTCTTCATGCTCTCTGAAGAAGACATTGTGGATTCGCGATGTAAACTGGCCGAAGGATAAAAACTATTTGAAGTTGTTATAGCAAGTAAACGAAAACTAAAGTAAGCTAAATAAACGTCAAACTATATACATACACGTATGTACTTATGTATGTATGTACATAATCATATACATACATTATTCATTTTCACGATTTTCCTTGAAATATGAAAATTGCTCCTTTTCATTAGAGTATAGAATTTAGCAGGACTTCGCTCTTTCAGCTGTGATGTGAGAGCGAGTTTGCATCAATATTAGTTTATCTACATACATATACATATATGAAGATGCTCTCTCTTCAGCTCTCGATATCTATCCAATCCCGCATGTCGCATGTTAGCGACCACAACGATAAGCAAGTTTGCGAGGAAGACAATCTTTTTTCACTCCACTACAGTTCGACATTCCTCATCGTACCAGCTGTTTTTGGGACCTTTCCGAAATCCAATAGTTTCGTTTGCAGTTGTACGTAGGGAGTTTGAGATGCCCTTCCAAAGTTCCTTTTTAACAAATTGCTGATGAGTACCCTCCGACAACAGGTATGCGAGTCGAATAGAAAACTCTACGGTCTATATGTTGCAATTGAAGCTTTCCGACGTCGAGCCGTCCTTCTGGTTGTTTACGGGCTTTCTTTGCTGCGCAGTAGCGAGTGCGGATTGCGGATTGTGGTAAAACAAGCATCTACTGGCGTGAATGCCAATACTTGGCGACGGAAAGTCTCTGCCACCACGAATGAGACACCACATACGTGTATGTATGTACAGTGAAACTTTCCATTAGCGGGCACCAAAGGCATACGATTTTTTGCCCGTTTACCAGAGGGGAATTTGTATGGGAAAATGTTGAATGGACTTTAAAAAGTGCTCGCTTATTAAAGGAAGTTTCGCTTTATATATAATGTAAATGTCACAAGGACCTGAAGATTAGTTAACGAAAAAAAGGGTTTTTCCTTTTAGAAACCATGCTAAAAACAGCTAACTTTTTTCATTAAAAAAGTTAGAACACGAATTCCAAAGCTAAATTGCAATGTTTCTAGCTAACCGCCGGAGAGACAGTTCATTCAAGCTGGAAAAATGCCGCGATGGCAACACTGCTTAAGATTATCTTAGAGAGTACACAATTTTTTATGAATGTATAAGATTATGCTCTTTGCTCATGGGAAGGGGAGATGCTATGTGATTCCCCCACTCTCTTTATTTGCTACCTTGTAGGGGGTGGAATATTTTTAAAATCTTTCTCTTTGCCCTTTCGTCTCTTACGCTCATGAGAGTTTGCAAAAAGTAACCAAATCTAAATGACAGTCGTCCGAGCTACAGAGTGCTCAAAAGTAAAGCCGCTCTTTGCAAGCCTGCAAGCAGTTATCAAAGTTTTCCCGACTACACCATTTATTTTTATTTTTCCACACAATTTTCTTTGAAACTTCATTAAAAAATATACAACGCAATTAAATTTTTGCCGCACATTTATTTCACTTTTATATTGCCACTTAAGTATTCGTGATCATGCGTTCATATCATTGAATATAAAAAGTCGAGGCAGATTGGAAATTAATACGAATATGCTAGTCCACATGGAATTTAGTTTCTGCATTTGATGTCCATCACAGTGAGCTGGCCAATCACTATTTTCAGCTATGTACTGTAGTCTAATAGCGGGCTCCAAATGACGAGCAGGTTGAGGCATGCGTCCGGGTCTTTCATAATTCGTGTTAAGGTTCCTTCTCTTCCCTGTACCTTGTCTTTCATAAAACCCGATTATCTTGTTGTATTGCTCGAGCTCCGAGTTCCTTCTTGGCCCTACGTACGGCTGGTCGTAAAACCAATAATGAATGTCTTTTCTTCCTTCCTTCATTAACTCACTTTCATATTTGAAACGCATTTCCAATACAACGGCCATGTATACACTAAAAACCACAATCTATAATTGAAATGAATTTTGAAGATTTTTAATTAAAATATGTAGTAATATTACTATACTGGTATAAAGTACTATTTCTTTCAACAATTAACTTACGGTGAACAATGATTTCACGCAGTTTTGGGAAAACATTGTGTAGAAATGGAATGATAAACCATACACACAAGCCCAAAGGCGACGAATCGAAACTATTTAAAATGTTGCGTAGTGTTTTGTATATATGTATTTCATATAGAGATATATGCTGCAAATAACCATCTTACATACATACATACCTGCCATACATAGCAACTTATCTTTTGAGAGCGCCATGTGAATGAAAAGCATTCTCTACTTGCCGCTGCCGTTACTGACGGTTGTCGCGCAGAAAATATTCGTAATTGTATATTCTATTACAGTCGTGTGATATCGCTGTGTGGTATGTAAGATGGGTAGTTACAGCAATAGAATTCGTTTTCACTTCTCATTCAGAGTTCATACGAGGAATGCTCTCTCTTTGCATATGGATGTATGTATAATAGAGCTGTGTTGGCATAGAATTTTGAAGAATTTCTCTCTTTTAACTCTTATGTGAAAGAGAGCTTCCATCAATATTACTTTAACTACACACAACACATATACACATATGCTAATACTCACACAAAGGTTTTAGTGCAATTGATTTAGAGCTGTTTACCTGTGGGTACGGCAATATGTATGCGTGAAAATTTTCAAGAATATGTACGAGTATGTATGTATATGTAAGAAAAACTATAGAAAATACAAATGTTATGCAGTTTGTGTATATGTACTTATACATACATACATGCATTCAAAGTTATGCAGCAGGTAAAAGCATTGTTTTGTATTTTTACATACATATGTATGTGTATTTTTCTTATCCAAAATCCAAAGACTTTACTTTTTTCCCCTCTCCCAAAAACAACGTTCAAAAACATTATTTTTGAAAAATTTTAAGAAAAAATTTCGATCAATAGTATTTTGAAATATTATGTTTGTTTATTGAAATTGAAATTAGAGTAGAGCAGCTCAAGCTCGAGCAGAGCAGCTGCCAAAAAAGACTATAGACCAAGTTAAAGCAACTCGAATCGATAGTCTCTTGAAACACTTTCGGAAGCAGGCGGATCCTGGTGAAATTATGCATTTGAAGTTGGATTTGTGGTGGAAGAGAGGCTCCGTCGCGGAGTACTGTAGTCCGGTGGATGAACGTCGAGCCACATTCCGCATCAAAGCGAAAGAGGGTATGGTATCTTTGGCACAACTGTAGGAAATTTCAGCCTCCACAAGGAAACATCACCAAATGGGTTGAGGCTCATTGACTTCGCCGCGGCCCGAAAGGATGTGGTTGTTCCTAGTACTAGATGTCACCACCAGAAAATTCACCGAACGGTTTTCTATTCGACTTTCATACCTGATTTCTGAAAGCACTCATAAGCAACTCAATATAAAAAAAACGTTGGTACTATGAAAAATGTCGAACTGCAGTGGAGAGAAAACAGACAGCCTACCACACCTAGGTACCTAGATCTGAAGGTGGAAGCTAGACGGATTTTCATACAAAAAAAGGAAAGACGCCGAAATGCGGGAGTATTGAGAGCCTGAGAACATGGTGGACAATAGTAAAGCTTAAAAATTGTACTATGCGATGCTGTGACTCTCCGGAGATTTCAAGTCCGGATAATCTGGTGACAGATGTCCAGAGCACACGTAGTGTATGGAGGAAACATTTCTCCAGCCTGCTTAATTGGAGTGGTACCCGAAAATGCCACGATCGATGATAATGGAAAAGACGTTACATTACCCCACTCTGACGAAGTTCAAATGGTTATTACCCGCTGCTGCTGGAGCTGATGGCTGACCTGCAGATCTACTCAAGAAGGGCTATGAAAGGCTGACAAGATGCATGCGTCAGTTTTTTTTTTTTAGAATATGCTCGTACGAATGCATGTACGACATTTGGAGTTTAAGTATGCTCTAATCAATCCATAAAAAAGTGAACACCATGGTCTGCGCCAACAACCCTAGCCTCCTGAATATCACATATAAGGTCCTATCAAGAGTATTTCATGAAAGACTAAAACCCACACTCAATAAACTAATTTGACCTTTAGAACTGATAAATTCACCATTGACCAGATATTCACCCGTGAAAAAAAATCGGCATACATCAGCTCTACGTCTATTTTGAAGCTGCCTATGATAGTACAGTAAAGCTGCTTCGACGCTGCTATGTCTGAATTTGGTATTCCTGCTTATACGACTATGTAAACTGACGTTGGGCAACACCTGATGCGCAGTTAAAGATGGGAACATTTCAATATAATAGGCAAAGTACAAGAGTGTTCAAGTGTTTATGAACATGACGTTGATATCATAGGCCTTTGCAATCGCGCCGTTAGCTCTGCTTTTTCCAGATCAGACAAAAAAATTAAGTGAACGGAATTTTATAGTGAACAAAGACAAGACCAATTATCTCCTCTCATCAAACCAAAAATCAACGCACTCGGGTCTTGGCTCACACTTGACCTTTGACGGTCCATGAAAAAAAAATGAATTTCACAAGATCCTCATCATACAGGTTCTGAAATTGCGATGAGTCGGAACTGGGAATGGTTAATAAAGAAATTTTAATTTTTTCGCATTTTTTTTATAATACAATATTTATTTTTTAAACTACTTTTATATACAAATATTGCATTTTATTTATATTTAAACAAAAGGAAAATGGTAGAATTTACAGTTGTTTAGGATATAACTATGTGCATTACATTATTAAAACTTTTATGTTGACTGAAAATGTAAAATCGCCTTCTTTTTCCAGACATTGGCCACTTGACATATAAACATTAGTTTTAGTTTTATTATTGCCGATGAGACATCCTTCATGTTGCTTACTCGTATTTTCGTTTAACCAGATATGCTTCATATATCGCACCGGCAATTATGTTGTAAATGAAAAACTGTAAGAAAAAGAAAGTAAAAATTAGTAATAGATTTTAATTTAAAAATATTTGTATATGTATGTACGTATGTATTTAATTAATTTTGTTGTCTTACGAAACATAATATCAAACAAAAAACCATCATAGTTTGTGTGTACATTCTGGACGAAGGATGAAAACAATCTGAGATCAAAATCCTTGTACTATATAAGTCAGACTGAAAATTTTGCGTCTATCTTGACATTTCGCGCATGTGCTGAGAGAGGGAGAAAATATGTGAAAAGGTAAGTAAGGTACCTGCGCAAAATTTGACCTGAATGACTTACATATGTACATAGTACATGTATCCAAAATAATTTTATGTAAATTGCTGTTCAGTGAATTTTCGTAAATAGAACTCGCGAAAATAAAGTGAATAGAGATTCATACCTATATGAATAAAACGATCTATAGCACCTCTCTTCCGAGAAAGGAAAATATTTTGCCGGTATTCTCAGTTCAATATCTTATTTCAAAATTGAATTCCAAAAGAAAAAAAAACAAACAAAACAAAAACTTTTCAATATTTGAAGAAGAAACAATTATTTTCATTTAAAAAAAATAGTAAAAGAGCACAATATTATAAAAGCAAATATATTTTTATTTAATACAATATATTTTTATCAATTTACTTATATATAACAATTTTTATTATTCCTGAATTTGTTTATTTATTTTTTTATATATCCATATTTTCATTTTTATTTTTTATCATTTTTTCATTTGTCAAACTTATCAAATTTTTCATTTAATCAAATGTTATTTATTTACTTATAATTAAAATGAATAAATTTTCTCATATCAAACTTAATTTATAAAATAAGGAAAAATAATTATTTATTTATTATGTTAATTTTGATAATTTTTTTTAAATAATTTTTATTTATTTTTTTTTATGTTAAATTAATTTTTATTTAATATTTACGTAAAAGTAGGTAATAATTATATAATAAGTA